>OZ032117.1:9708282-10095782 GCA_964026355.1 Pseudorhiza aurosa
CCAATACAGCCCCAATTGTTTGAAAAAGTTTCAGTTAGCAAAGAGTGTGTGATTTGTATTGCTTGCTTCATCAATGATTCGTATTTTTAATACATATTTAGCCATCTGGAAGCTCAATTGGCTCCTTTGAGTCTGGTTCATCCAGTGGGTCAAGGAAGAAGTACAATCCAAAATACAACGTTGTTGGTAGAACTTCATCAGTTGTAAGTATTTCATAAATGCCTAATCATTCAACCATTCAATTTAGTATTTAATTACCTAACATGTTAGAGGCAGCTTACTGCACCTTGATCTAACCATTCATAAAGCTGATAATGATGGCAATTGTTCATTTGACAGATACAATGGGCTGTGGCACAGGGTAGGCGGCAGGAAGCCATGGCCTAATAGCTTTCTTACCGCTAATGGTTTTCATTTTGTCTATGCAGTAAGAGCTGAACTCTTTGCACTCCATGCTCACTGCTTAGCTCACCATGTTTTGAGAATGCTCTATGAATATGTTTACGGCTTATGTCAATGCAGAAAGAAGTTCTTTTATGCTAGTATTTCTAGCTGAAGACAATTAGCTAACCTTTGATCTAATCGGGACTAACAGCTGATGATTTCTTGCTGTATCTACAGTATATGCTCCTCTTACCAAGCAGACAAATTTGTGCAGCTTAGGGAACTTTCTAGAAAATCAATAAGCAGAAAAAGCACTCAGAAATCAGTGTATGGAAGATTCACTTCTCATTGCTCTCTGCACATATGACGCTTCTATGGTGATTTGTTTTGCACTGGGATCTGCAGCAGCTTTGGTACAAGTTTGCTCATTTCAAGGGCCTCTTTAGTGAAAGACTTGTATCAATTGAAAATTTTCACTGTAGAGGCCCTTTAAGGCCCTACTTAATTGCAGCACTATCTTGCACACCAATGAGTTTCAGGGAAGATCACCGGGCCTTCTTCTGTTATATTTTTCCTTCGTAATCAGATTTTTTATCTAGGAGATCATTCCGTTTCAATAACTTCTTTTAGGATGAGTCTTTGTTTGGCAGCAATAGAAGGGTACGTTCTGCTCCAGAGGAGAAAGGTTTCCAGACTGATATACTCACTGAAAGATCAAACAGTGCATCTGGACCAACTTCAAGAAGGGCCAAAAAAGGGGGTGATGAAGTGATACAAGTCATAACCAAAGACCTGATAAGGAAAATCAAGTAAGATTTCTCTAGTTATTTGGTAAATGTCACTTGCTCATAAATCAGCATCCTCTTTACCTAGCGCTTTCACCAACACATCCTCAGTATAAGTTTGGGACATCTGAGCACTTTTTATTATTTTTTTTTACCTATGGGTCATAATTCTTCATCGATCTTGTGCACTTTAGCCTTACTCTAACATCTTGGTATCAATATTGGTCCTCAAATTATGGATTAAGTATGGTTTATAGTGGTTAACCATGCAGACTCATAAGGCAAGGGTCCTGAGTTTGATCCCTCCATGTGTCATAATGAAAATTCCATTGGTGGGGAAGACAATGGGAAGCCATCCCCAGAAAAAACTCAGAACGCCGTCTCTGGTTTCCACTACGCTAGAAACAGAGTATGCGACACAGTGTAGTCTTAAGTATAGATTAAGTATTGTGAATTTTCTACGCTGGTAATATATCAATTGATTTGTCAATAAGTATTATACAATGAATAATAGCGTTTTTCTGTGATTATAACTCTTCTAATTGTTGTGGCATTGGTTATTAAGTTCATCATTAAGCTGCATTTTCCATCTCATGTCTTTATCTTACTGCGTAAAACTTATTTTTTTATCGTATTCAAGTATTTTCTTGTTGATGTACCAGCTAGATTTCACCCATTCTTCATAATTGTCATCATCAATGTCAATATCATGAGGCAGATCTTGCATTTCACTTTAGAACTCTCCATTTCCTACAAATTAATTTCCTATGGATACTTATTCAATCTCCGATCATTAAACTTGTTATAGTCCATTATGATTGACTTGGCAGCGTCTCTCTGTGAATTTGACAGCTTTTTCCATTCTTCTATTTTCATGCTATTTAGTGTAACACAAGATGGGAAGTGCAGCTTTATAATTAATTTTATTTCCAGCGCTACAAATATTAGAAGGGTCATATCCAGATAAAGAGACATTATTATGACTTAATGGCAATCGCTAGCAACTAAACAACAGTTGACAACATTTTGGACAAATCCATAAGGAGTTACAAATTAAGGTCAATGGCAATCGTGATGCTTGTTACAAATTAGTTGACAGACATTGCAGCGATAAAAAAATCCGCCATGAATAAGACAACTATTGCTGGTTGATCAACAGTTGTTTAGCTGATAATAATCATCACCAAGTGGTAACAATGTTTGTCTTTCTCTGGAAAAGACCCTGGTAATTATCATAGCACTAGCAATAGAATACATTGGATGGAACAGTTATCATGGCAAGAGTTTCAAGCTGCCTGTGCACTCTTTATCACTGTATATTCTTGATATATTTCTCTGCTTGCTGTACTGATGAGTGACTTGACAACTTTCTAGAGTGCCAACTGAAGATCCCTCTGGTAGATCAATAATCTTGACCCAAACAGAACTTGACAGGATAAAAGTAAGCTGATTTTAGCATTTTTCTCTCTTCTCAATTCTTAATCATATAATGGGGCTATTTTTACCATCGGAACTATTTTACCACAACCTAACAGTCAACTCAGCTGTCATCCTTCTGAGGTTGGTAAATGAGTACTCAGAAGTAACTCTGAGGACACGAACACTGGACACATATTGAAAACAGTTAATCTAAAAGTTGAAGTGTTTCATCCAGTGTAAATATTCGTAGATAAATAGAAGTTATCACTGCCATGATCATCATCACAAATATCACTGCCATCATCACCTGCTTGTGATTCTAAGAGCTCATAATGGGTTTATTGCTTGTATCTTATCTTGACAGCAAATCAACTATAAGTAATTGCTCTTTCTAATTCATAAAAGCTAAGCTGTATTCTTCTTCCAATCAGAATTCATCTCGTGTCTTAACTGCTGCTGAAAGACAAGAACAGTATAAAAGATACAAAGAGGAAAAACAGAGACTGTTAGATTCAGTTGAAGACAGAAAAAATTTTATGCAGCAGATGGAGAGACAGAGAAAGCAGAACGAAAAGCTGTCTGAAATTGAACAGGTTTGTACTGTTATTAGAGATGAAGATAGTTGTTCTGGATTTATTTCCAATTGAATATACTCTAGCTCATCTATGCTGTTGTTTTTAAATGCTGTTTTTCTTAATGCCTTGGCTTTCAAATGTTGTTGCTTGTAAATGCTGTTGTTCTTATTGCTGTTGTTTTTTAATGCTGTTTCTTGCATCTTGCTGTCATAGATTTGAGGTCTTGCAGTGCTTGCTCTTTCACATCTGTGATATTGATGTCTCCTTTCCAATTTTGCATTTATCAGGAAGCAAAAGAAAGAAGCCAGTACCTTCTAGAAAAAGCTCAAGAACAGATTGAAGAAGAGGAAGATGAGATCAAGAAGCTCAATGAGCTGATATTAAATGCTAAATGTCATGCAATAAGAGATGCACAGCTAGTTGAGAAAGTTGAGATAAAGAAAGAGCTCTTGGAAGAAGAGAAAAGGCTTGATGAGATGATGGAGAACGACAGACTGAAGGCACTGTATGAATACGAATCAAGAGAGAATAAGAAGAAGGAGGAGAGACTGAAGGGTGCAGAGATATTGAAAAATCAGATCCAGGATAACAAAATGTCAAATCTACTGGAGCAAAATAAGAAGGACCTTGAAACTGCTGTGAGTTGAATATCTTATGAGGCAGTCTCATTTTTTACATAGTCAATATACATAAACAGATTTACCAAATTTCACTACATTCCCCAATCCATAAACCCTATTCAAAGACTATCATTCATTGCAAGAACTTGTAACCTATAACCCGTTTCACCTTCCTTGACCTTTCCAGAATCCTACGACTTGTCATCTTTCAGCTCATAAATCAATAAACTTGATCACAATCTGTCTCTGTCTTCCTTTTTGAGGCTTTTTTACGGGCCACCATGGCTTTCCGCAATATAACGTTATGTGAGAAGTGTCATAATGGATATCTCTACATATTTTTATAGTAATTCTACTTCTAAACAAACTATTATGTATAGGATATTGACAGGTATTTATACTCATCCTTACTCTTCGTGCACCATGAAAGTTTCAAGTTCAATGGCAACATACTAAGTGCAATCAACTGTTAAAAGGTGCTTGACGTGTAAATTTGCTCAAATTTTCTTTTCTAGGCCATGTTAGAGTATTTGGAGAAATTGCAAAAGGAAGATTTGGAGAGCGTCATTAAAAAGCGAGAGACTCAAAAGAATGTCATGAAAGATGTAACCGTTGCAAATGAGGTAAATTAAAACTTAGAAATAATGACATCGCATCTTTTATTATAATGTCTTCAAGGACTGATGGAATTAGGAAATTTTTGCAGCAAACTCTTGCGTTGTTTCAGTGACATTGTGGTTGGATTTTACTTCCATCTTAAATGCTAATTTATAATGAAATACTTGAGTAAAGCAAGTTGGAATAGTTTTCTCATGACTGAACACAAAAGCAATCGTATGCTGATGATATCGTGAAAAATTCTAGGAAATGAGGAAAGTGCGAGAGACGAGGAAAGCCCAAGAGAAGATGGAGGAACATAAAGTCATGGAATACATTAAAGAAAAAGCGGTAAGTATGGGCTAGAAACACATCTTGGATGATTCCCGTTTCAGCTTTCATTTTAGAAACTGCTTCAGTCTTATCTCACACGAAGCATGTAGCTCTGCCTATCATCTGTCACTGAGATTAATTTCCATGTAGTTCTTCTTTGGAAAGTATCTTTATTCGTGCATGAAAACTATGACCACCAAATTTGAAATCTCCCAACTTTGAACAGAAACAAGGAACGGTGGATGTTTGATAAGGCTTCCGGCTGCAAAACAGAATACGCTAGGAAATCTTTCTGCTTCTTGGGTGCAAAGATATGCAACAATCTCCCAATTGAGTTAGGAAAACGGAATACTTCAATCGATTCGAAGAACTTTTAAAAAGTAGCAACTGTTGTAATTGCGCTATGTTTTGTCAAATAGCCACATTAAGGTTTTTTCCTTTTCCCTAGATTACATGACACATGTTGATAACAGCATCTTTTGTTGAAATGTATACACTGTTTAAGAATTCGTTATAGTATTATTATCATTATGTTATGTAGGGCGTCATGTTTTTAAGCAATCACGTGTATCTGACAATCGAAAGTATATGCATCAGACGCCAGCATCCCTGGGGTAGTCATTTAGAAGTCGTCTCAGCTTGATTCAGTAGCTCTATTTATCTGATTTGTCTCAGGCTCGGGAAGAGGCTTTCGAATTGGAAAAGAAGCGACAGAAATTTGAAAAAGAGAAAGAAATAGCACGTCTTAGAGCTCAGCAAGAAAGAGCCATTGATAAACAAGCTGAAAAGGTTGGTAGCATCTAAACTAGAATGCAGCTAATGCATAAATATCCTTCTGTCTAGATTTCCACTACTTTTTGTCTCACTCCATACGGGTATGGCTTTTACATGAACTGCATCCACTACCAACTTGATCTTATCTCTTTAATTCGTCTTGTGTACCTCATAACGTCAGCTCCCCTAGACTCAGATCATTGTCTCGGGTTGCTGCTACGCTCTAAATCGAGTATGCGACGCAGTTATACTGCCAGCCAGTTAATACCCGAAAGCAGACTTTAAGAAACTTTGGCATAGCAAGAAAGTGATTGAAAGCTCACCTCTCGTCGCTATGCGGTAGAATTGTGCTAACATCCGTTCCTCTAGCCTTTAAGTCGCATACACCTATGCAAGCACAGTAAATATGGCATTTCGTGCTTGGCTAAATGTACCCAGTACCTCCACTGGTAGCAACTTGACATATAAGATTTTATTGAGCATCAGACTTATTCGAAAAAAGGCTGTCGCTTACGAGAACTTTGCTGCAATGTAGTGCATGATTAACTCCTAGTGACACACACCCCGATCTAAGTGATACATTTGTAATAAAGACGAATTTTTCGAGGTTTTTCTACCTACTATCATTTACTATCACCCAGGATGCATTGAGGGCCAAGCGAAATCAAGAGCGCCTGGATAGAGAATGGAGAAAGAAAGAAGCGGACGAAGCTGCCAAAAAGTGAGTCGTTGTTCAATACTTTCATTGAGCTGTTGCATGGCATGATATTACAATGAAATTATGCAGTATTTCTGAGCATCGAGTACCCCATTGTGAAATCTTTGAGTGGATTTTTGCTGCTTGCTACCAAAGCGAATACCAGACGGATTTTTTCACAGGTCACTCCGGTGTTTTCCTATCAGAGGTCTGAAAATTTTAATGACATGAGGTGCAAGAACGTAGTGCCAGTGACTTCTTCCGTCTTCTTTATGGTAATTTCCACCCTCCAACATCTTCAGAAATGCTAAAACCATGCCCCCTCACGTGATGTCCTTGTTTCATGTTCAGAGCTAGCACAGAAGCAATGTTGAAGGAGGCTCGTCAAGAACAAGTATACAACAAGGAACATTTTCTGGCTGTGCAAGCTGCGAGAGATAGAGCAGAATTCGAAAAAGTTCTTGGGTGAGTTTAATCGTACTTACGCAAACAGGCTCGTTGCTGTTGCTTAGATACTGAAAGTAAGAAATTCAGCTGATTTCCCCAGTCTATTTCAACGATTTTGGCATGCACTGCTGCTAAGTTACTAGCTGTTATCTTGTTTCGATTATAAAACTGCGTAGCTGAATGCAAAGGAGAGCAAAGCTTAAGCCAGTCCATCATGACTGATGATGACGGAAACCAAAGAAAAGTTATCCAAGTTTTCCTAGGGCAATGGACTTTTCCTTATCTTTATGCGGTTTCCTACTCCCTTCTTCACAGGAAATCCTTTGATTGTGGGCTACGTAGAATTTGATCCCGCAATCCTTGTTTTATGAATTGGTACACTTGAGCCACTCCACCACGTCACCTTTAAAAATAGCCAGTTACAGTTGCACAGTAATGAAACTGCACCATTTGATGGTCCGAAGATAAAGAAATTTCTTGTTATCAATATGCTGTCATTCACTTATGGTAAAAAGCGTTTTTAACTCGTGCTGCATTCGTAAAGCAAAAGATTTGTTGTAAAAAAGCAGATACGATGTTTTAAAACCTTTAAATTGTTGCCGGACGCTCGTGGTAGGCCAGAAGTTATGACCGCAAGAGCCCTACGAAATCTTTATTTCATTATTTAGTTTTGAATCCACATAAATTGATCAGCATTTCAAGATATAGCTTGCTGATTGTATGCTTTCAAAAAAAAAGATCTGATCTCTCTCTCTCCGCTTAGCCTTTCACTTTCTTCTTTCTTTCTTTGTTGGGGCTTTGTATAGGCCACCCTGGTCTTTCTCAACATATCTCACGAAAATAAACTGCAGACAAGCGTGCAGAGATCTGGTATTGTAATCTGACCTATTTCTGTGTGGTTCTTATTCCAGTGCACAAAGGAGCCAAGCATTGAAAGACGAAGCTCTGGAGAGGAATATGATGGATAAGCGTAAGCACTACGCCGATGATATTCGAAACCAGATGCGCGAGAAGGAAAAAGAGCGCATCAGTCATCGTAATGCATTCTTCGAAGAGGGAGTGAAGCTCGACGTCGAGGCGAAAGAACGCCGTCAGAAGCTCGACGAAATCAAGCAGCGAAAGTTGCGCGAGTTAAAGGATGCAGGAGTGCATGACAAGTACGTTCACGAGATTTCAAGACGAATTGAAGCGCCCAAAGCTTCCCTTGCCAACATGTACTGACCTGTTTTTTCTTTTTGTATGGAGAAAGTTGTACAGAACACCGTAATTGAACGATATCGTAGTTTGGGTGATGTGATGTTGAGGAAGTATCTTAGGTATGGTAAAGTTAATCGTAGTTTTAGGTGACCTGTGTGTCAAATTTGCATTGCTTATCATGTGATGTATAATCAGAACGCCTAATTAAATGTATCTTAAGAATTTAATGGTGCTGTCACGGTGAGATTCTTTTCCTTCGATTCTGCTGTATTCCTTTCAAATGTAAATAGTTAAGTGTTAAACATTACAGTAAACATTACAGTCCGTTATCTCACTTCATTCTCTCATTTTTCTCATCTAACCCTGTTTGCAACAGTCTGTTTTAGTTTACCATCGAACCTGAGATAATAGCATAAGGTTGAGAGTTATGCAGGCAGAAATGCTGAATTGAAGTTGCCAAGGGAAAAGGTTTCTTTCGAAAAGTATCAAAAAAATTGTATCGGAAGCTTCTGCTTCAGCTCAAAATTAAATATGTCGCTTCTTGGACGATGATACTTACCTTCGCAAGATAACTTGAAAATGTATGATAGTTTTACTTGGCTCTTTCGATTGTCTTCCTTCCTCATCCCTTCATTAGTTCATTCCTTCATTCATTCATTCCATGTCTATCTACCTATCCATGTCTATATATCTATATATCTATCCATCTATTTACGTATCTATCTATCTATCTATCTATCTATCTATCTATCTATCTATCTATCTATCTATCTATCTATCTATCTATCTATCTATCTATCTATGTATCTATCTATCTATCTATCTATCTATCTATCTTTATGTCTATCGATCTAGCTATCTATCTATCTTTATGTCTATCGATCTAGCTATCCATCTATCTATCTATCTATCTATCTATCTATCTATCTATCTATCTATCTATCTATCTATCTATCTATCTATCTATCTATCAATCTATCTATCTATCTATCTATCTATCTATCTTTATGTCTATCGATCTAGCTATCTATCAATCTGTCTATCTATGTTTCTATCTATCTATCTGCGAAAGTAAGGTATGATTGCGCAAGGCCTTAGAATTACTACCAACGACCTCCAAATCCCCAAGAAATTAAATAAAATGGGCAAAAGTGGGTTTCTTTTTCAGGGTGCAAAATTCGAAATTATTTACCAGCACAAGCGAAACTGGCACCCTCCTCTGTTGATTTTGTCCTATTTTTTAACTTATGCAACCCGATTTATATAATTTATTTCAGTTTTTATTTCTGCACAATTTTCCTTAGTGTATTTTTTATATTTGAATTACTACGATGGGATTGCAACTTCGGTGATGGTAACTTGATTTGTACGTAATTGGATCTGCGGCCTTCATAGAGTTCGAAGTGAAAGGCTCCTCCGCAGGCTCGGATAATTTCATTAATATTGGAAACCATCACCGTCAGTATTCGGACTCAGGCAGAATGACATCACAGCTAGTGTAACTGCTTTCAAAGAAAACATTTTATCTATGGTACGGTATCATATGCGACCCTCTGATAGAATTAAATAATATTCAATTATCGCAACCGTCCTCAACGAAGAAAACTATTTCAGCTATTTTGTAAACATTATGACCAATGGCATTAAATAGGCCCACGCGAAGAGCCACGAATCGAAGTCCTTGATTTGCTTGTCGGCCCGTTGATATTCATAAGAATTTCAAAGCGTAAATGCCATTCAAATCTATTTCCAGCATTTATCGTTTTGCAAAGATTGTTAGTCCAAAGCTATCTCGCTGTCTTTTACCAACAGGCCTTCATAAGAAATCAGATCAGATGGGAACATGCTTCTGTCACTTGATAAAGTCTCGTGTCGTTAGATCATTCTGCGAACTTTTAATGGGAATTAGATGATATTTCATAACGGGAAACTTTCGTAATCTTATCGTTGTTTCTTGAATGACGGAAATGATGCGGGAAATCTTCGCAATCTTCACTAAAAATGATATATTTTGGGTACTATGAATGTCCTCCCCTATCATGCCAAGGAGCCCCACTTGCATACTGTTTAAACTTTTTGGGCAACCGTCACCACTTGTTACTGGTCCATCTAATTCGTCTAACAGACATAGAATCTCCTGTTGGCTTTTTTTGGTGAGTGTCAGTTGAAAAGCTATCTGCTCCTTCACAACGACCTGATTTTCAACCGTAGCAAGGTCACCAATTCTATGTAATTATCAGATTTTTTGGTTCAGCCCAAGTCGTCAATGGATATCCATTGTCGGATGCAGTGTATAATTATGAATAGTTCAAAAGAGCAGAAACAACTTCGTTACTCAGACGATGCACAACAGGGTATAAATTTTACTGTTTAATTTAGCCATTACCCAATGTTTCATATTCTGATGAGTGTTAGACACAAATATGTTTGAGATGACATTATAGTGTTTCCGCTTCTCTGTGCAACATTAAAGATTCTGCACCAACATATAAGACACATAGATCGTTGGCACCACAAGCGCTGATGTGGACACATTGAATAGAGGATTAAAACTAGAATATGCAGTCTGATAACAAATATTTGTTAAATAAAATTGAAGGTTGAAATTGGTTAAAAACTGATGTCAAATCATGCTTCACTAGAATCTGATTTATCTATTGGTGCAATTAAAAGTGTCTATGAGAAAACATAATCCATTAGTTGGCCCTATGGTGTAATGGTTAGCACTCTGGACTCTGCATCCAGCGATCCAAGTTCAGATCTCGGTAGGATCTAGCTTTTTGATCTGATGTTATCTTGCTATAGAGCTTATCACTATTCAAAAGTTTTCTTGGTGGCGTGACTGAGTGGTTAAGGCGCCATGTTTTGAATCATACGAGGCCTACTCGCTTGGGTTCGAATCCTGTCATTGGACCCACTAAGGACAAGCCAACAGTCAACTCAACTGTCCATCCTTCTGAGGTTGGTAAATGAGTACTCAGAAATAACTCTGAGGGCGCAAGCACTGGAGACACATTGATAACAGCTAATCTAAAGCTGAAGTGTTTCATCCAGTATAAAGATTCGAAGAAAAAAGGAAAAAAATTTACTTTGGAGTTGTGATTAGAGTTTATGTAAGTTTTATGAAACACCGGAAAACTCTTAGATATTGAAAAGTTGTCAAGTTTGGTAATGAATTGAGCAAACAACTTAGAAAGCCCATAATCTGGAAGGTAAAGTCAGCTTTAGAATCCTTTTTTTGGTGCAATTTTTCATGAAAATGCTTATCAGGTTAATCATAATTTATCATTTAGATGAAGCCAGTTGGAAAGAAAAACACCTCCGCTTCAATGGAAGGTACATTGCTTGCTTGATTATTGCTCTTTATCTTAGGCCCGACTACTGAAATGATGACTAAGTGTGATAAGAGAGATAATCCCAAAATATTTCTCCTTAGCATTTATTTATTGAATACAAATAGAGAGTTGTAAGGTTTGAAGTATTGCTAATAAAAATTTGGACCTAATGTGCCGGCTTTTTGGCAAACAAATGTTTGACCAATACACTATTCTCAACCACCTTGGTGCTAGTTTTCCATCACCATTGCAATGCTTATAACCTTTTCCTTTTAATTCGTATCTGTATTTCTTAGTAAAAATTTCCAACGCTAAATAAATTACATCACATTTTGCTGGTATATGATCACTTACGACCAATAATAGACAGGAAATCCCCCTGTTACATTGATTTGTATCTGATTAAGTCCATTTCTTGCAGAATTTGCGTAATGTATTTTGTGGAAAATGCTCTGTTTATATATTCTGCGAGTTCTTTTTTGTAGACGAATGTTGCAAATCTCATTTTACTGAACATAGATTTTGCATTCAATTAGCCTATGTTTAAATGAAGCAGTTGAATCTGAATTTTTCAATTTTGAGAAACTTTCAAAGAAGCATTATCTTTTTGGATAATGTCTGAAGTTTTTGCTTTATATTCCAAACCATTATTGTGAGAAATCACTCTGAGTCATTAGCAGCATGGCATACAATGATGATACACTATCTGAAAAAGTTGGGTTTAGTGGGTTGACTGACATGAAATGACATTGGACTATGATGTAAATTTGCTTTCTTTCTAAGTCCAATAATCCCATTCATTCCAGTCAAATTGTATACAAATTTTATACTGCCCTTGAAACATTAAATGGTGCAAGATAAAGTCACAATGCGCATTTTTCTCTAACAGTTAGGATTCTCAACCTATCTTTACTCGCAGCATCACAAAGTTTGATCTCATTATGGTGGAAGCTTAGTGTGAGTGAAAGAAAAGCCCACTTTCATGCAATTACAGTTGACCTTTTGGTTCCCTTTTTGTTCAAACAGAATATTGTGGAAGATGGTGTTGTGAGTGCTACAAGTTTTCTTCTCTATTTTCAATCACAGCCAAAGCAAAAACTATGACTGATTACCTGTCTAATCTAGGGCAGTACATGACCAAATTAATGATTGTGTTAACTACCTTGTAAGTCAGGAAAATCAGAACCGGAAGAGTGGGATTCCCCCTTTGTCTCTCTTTGTCTCTCTTTGTCTCTCTTTGTCTCTCTTTGTCTCTCTTTGTCTCTCTTTGTCTCTCTCTGTTTCTCTTTGTCTCTCTTTGTCTCTCTTTGTCTCTCTTTGTCTCTCTTTGTCTCTCTTTGTCTCTCTTTGTCTCTCTTTGTCTCTCTTTGTCTCTCTTTGTCTCTCTTTGTCTCTCTTTGTCTCTCTTTGTCTCTCTTTGTCTCTCTTTGTCTCTCTCTGTTTCTCTTTCAGAGTCTCTCAGAGTCTCTTTCTCAGAGCCTCTCTCTCAGAGTCTCTTTCTCAGAGCCTCTCTCTCAGAGTCTCTCTCTCTCTCTGTCTCTCTCTCTCTCTCTCTCTCTCTCTCTCTCTCTCTCTCTATCTCTCTCTCTCTCTCTCTAGCATCTCTCTCTCACTTTCCCTCTCTAGATTATAGAGATATTTTTTTGACTGAAGTTATAAATTTTGCTTGAATTATTTGATAGTTGCTTGTTTGCAGTTACATGATATTTAAATGATGGATTTTGATTTAAGGACATTTGAATTGACACAAAAATTAGAACTTTTTTGAACCACTTTATCATAACTTGCAGTGTATGGCTTGGGGACGTCATATCCAGAGGTCATGGTTTGGAGGACAAGCCAGGTACTTTCACTTCTTGTTTTAATTGATGTGCACCTTATCTATCCGCTTGGTGTGCGTTAAAACTTCATGATCAAATAAAGGTGAAAAGATTTTACTAAGGAAGCAAATTGTCTCAAGGAGAGGAACCTGCCATTTTTGTTCACGTAAGGGTAGAGACTTCCCTCTCGTCCAAATGAAAACGAGCCATTTAACGGTGTTTGGCTACTGCTCAGTTTCTATGATCCACTTTGATAGTTGCTTTCCTTCCATTCTCGCAGGACAGAAGAACTTATGGATGAGGATTACAGACTAATTGATGTATTGGAACATGCAATTGGGGCTCTAAAAGAGCAGCTTGTGAGCTCATACCATATTGAAGTTAACCTTTGAAATAATATTTAGCCGTATATCATGTACGAAACAGGGCAAAGTTTGAATTGTATGAGGGAGGCTTTTATAGAGAGAGACTTTACAGAGAGAGACTTTCTAGATAGAGGCTTTTACAGAGAGATGCTTTATAGAGAGAGACTATAGAGAGAGACGTTATAGAGACAGACTTTCTAGAGAGAAGTTTTTACAGAGAGAGACTTTGTAGAGAGAGACTTTGTAGAGAGAGACTTTCCAGAGAGAAGCTTTTACAGAGAGATACTTTATATGGAGAGACTTTATAGAGAGAAACTTTGTAGGGAGAGACTTTATAGAGAGAAGTTTTTATAGAGAGAGGCATCTGATTGATGGAGCGGCTAAATGGCGGTGGTCTTTGACTGAGAAACCAAAACGTAGATACCTCATGGAAAATTTCGTCCATACCTTTCCATTTATCCTCGTTTTTCAGCTTTGGTTACTTATGCACTTCCTTGTTGACTGTGTCAGCCGTAAGGGTATTTTTTTCTTTTCGTTTGATACTAGTGTAATCTCATCATTGCAAAGAGCGAAAGCTGCAACATTTTCTTGGTGACGATGCATTTAATTGCTTTTTCGTGGATTCTGGGATGCTACCTTTCACCTTTTATCTTTATTCTAGTCGAAATTCGACGGGAAAACATATTTCGACAGCATGATAAGGTCAATGGAAGGCATACGAAATTGCAATTTGGATACAGAAGTATGCTTTATACTTATTATTCATTATTTTTTATTCATCATCATCTTCTTCTTCCTTTTTTTATACACATGATTCTACCTGGATGCCATAGGTAGAAATTTGGATACTGAGAAGCTTTTTGCTTATCGAGCTGTGGCCAGGTTCTTCCTATCGAAATGACCGCACCTTGTGGTTCCTACGCCTGGCATTACAGAGAGCTGGCGACTCTCCTCACAGTAAGTGAAAGTTTAACTAAGGTGGGACTAGAACCACTGACCATAGGATCAATGCGCAAGAATCTTACCATTGAGCTATCCTGACACCTATCTAGTACATACCTACCATAAACCTAGCAGCATCTTGTATTGTCTGTTACGGGGTACTGACCCATTTCATAGCCAGATACCTTTCTGCCACAAACCCTCCTCACGGCGCCAGATGCGGATCATTAGTGGATATGGGTTTTTATTTCCACTTTTCATCAATACTTGCTTCGTAATTTACTTGTACCCAAGGTAAAATTTTACACATATAATCTACCTATTGGACTTTGAATGATCTGCTTGACTACTCTACGAGGACGATACCGCTGAGTGCAAGATGCCACAATGATAGCTGAACGAGATAGAATATATAGCTACAAAATGCACATAAATGATTTATTACTAGTGAATACTTAGGTTCATAATTGATAATAAAAAGACCAAATTCTCATTCGACCTAAGGGCTATTTATATCAATTTAGTAAAAGCTTCTTACAAGCTATTTTAGACACTTGCTTTGAATAAAATGCATTTCATCTCTAATTTTCTATAAAGATCATGATAGAAATATGGTATTCCTTTGTTATGTTCGCAAATCTCATTGACAATCCCAACCTCATCAAATCTCTCCAACCCCTTTCCCATCGTCGGTTAGTTTGAGATATTTCCATCTTTTACAGATACTTTCACGGGCACTGCTCTCGCGAGATCAGGGATATTATCCCAGTTCCCCTGAGGGGTGTCAGAACCATCAGAAGCTCAACTCACTTACACCCTTTCCAAGCTTCACTGCCTAATCCACGAACTCTATCCCACAAATCATCATTCATTCCAAGAGCATGCAATTTATGGAACATCTTGCCTTCCTCTTCCTGTCCTGAATCCTACAGCCTGCCTCCTTTCAAATCCAAGATCAATAAACTTGATCTGATCGCTCTCTCTCTTAGCCTTTCACTTTGCTTTTTCTTCCTTTGTTGGGGCTGTGTATAGGCCACCATGGCCTTTCCCCAACATAATTCACTAGAAAACACTGTTAAAAACGCGTCATATATTGATTTCATATTTCTCAGGGTTGCTTTCTTTCATTCTATAGGCTGTCCCTAATGCAACCATGGTGCCATCTTTTACTATCGCTTTGGAGCTGATCCATGACGAAGACTGGTACAAACACTTCAGGTTGGAAGCTATTGTTCCAAATAAAGATATTAATCACACTATTTGTAAGATGTCTCCAGAGTGGCACATTTGCTTTGCTTTATAAGGCAACGAAGCTTATTTTGCCAAAATTCAAGTGCTTCCTTGCCCTAATTTCATTTTCCGTGCGAATTTTGATAGTGTGTTTGAATCTGTGTTTTCCGATGGGACCACGCCTTGTGACTTCTACGATTCACCGCGATTCTTTGAATATTTAGTGTAGCTGTGTTTGCAGTATGCATCAGGAGGAGTGCAGTGGTCATTCACCTTCGGAAAACAAAGCGGAGATCGAGACGCGGTGTATTTTCATTTCTTCATGCCATCATAAAGGAAGTCAAACAGACTTCCTTCACTTTTGCGGCCATTGCATTATGAAACATTAAAATGTGAAAAAGAACAGTGAAAAAGTACCATAATTTGAATGGAATTGATAAAAAGCGAGTATTTGGCTGCTATGCGAATATTTTACGAAAAATTCGTTTCAATTTCAGTTCTAGATCGTTCATGAATAAAACGTTTCCAAATGCCTACAATTTCGCACTTGTGTTTTCTTCAATGCAAAGTAAGAACTTTTCTTTTCTGACATCACCTTCTATTGTGATGTTGCACAAAAAGCAAGGACACGATTTCTTTACTCTGCCAATCTTTTTGTCCAACACTGAACAGCATATGAAACGCCTGAAAGTGGTTTAAGATGCTATAGACAAAAGTATCTCATTACCGCCCGGCCTCTCAACTATGCGAAGATGATTGGCGATGATTGGCCCAGACAGGCAGCCAATCGATTGCGTCAATCGCTCATTTCCACCCGTCTAGATCTGCATCTGGGTGCAATTTTCATGGTGTCCTCTTTGCCCATTGCCCTACGTTTGATGCTGTCATGAGTGAAAGACAAGATGATGTTTACTGAGACACACTTTTGTATGTCACAAATTTATTCCTCGTCATAGCCGTGCATAGTCGAACTGATCTGTTTTTCGTACATCTTCACTTCAAAATTGATGCCTAAAGATTTCGCTCATTAAGGCTGGAGGGACTTAGAATCTCCCAGAAGCTCCAGTTGAGCCCATTTAAGTAGGCACCATCAATCCAGGATTTGAAGTAATTGGACACTTGGTCTTTGGGTCCACAATAAGCGTTCTACCCGTACTCGTTTCCCTACCAGTCGAATGAAAGCATGCATGCGACTTCAAATTTTCATCGTGCGAAATGTTAATTTCTATTTGTATTTGTATAGTTGGCATTGTGTTTTCTTGATCCACAGTAGGTCTTAGCTTTGAAGCACGACTTATGGAAGAATCCGATTTTGTAGCTACTACTCAGTTACTGATACTAAGCGAATCTCTCTATCCAGCTGTGTTTACACTTTTCTTGCATTTCTCAACTTGAGCAAAGAGGTTCTTGCCCCAATATAGATGAAGCTTGTCTATGAGTCTCCATTAAAGTGGCATAAATTTCGCCGTTTTCATTTTTTCTCTAGTATTTGCACACATTAATTCTCTGCACAACGGTGAAAAGCCACTCGATAAATGGAAGGCTCTGACGGATCTAAATGAAAGAAAGGTGAGCTTTTAACTTATGAATGTGCTTATCTTATTGGCATTGTGAATTGTTAATTTCTAAATTATTCCATGTTAAAGAGTAAACAAGCTGCCCATAGTCGAAGGAGTGAGTTGGAAGGATTCTCTTCTAAGTGCAAGACTATTACGTGCATGTCTTGGCAAGTCCAGTTGCAATAAATTTGCTCTTTTTATGTTACTATGCTATTATTTCGCATGCATCCATCTTGTTGTTAAGTATCGGATGAAAAATGTAAACATTCTCCGTTCCCTTAACCCAGATTGCAATTAGAAAATGGAAGGGTCTTTCGATAGATTTGCCTTGATGTTGTTCTGTCTTTATGTGCTACACTGGCAGGAGAACGATTGCCATATTTTCTGCTTCCGTCTTATGTCAGAGTGCAGGAGAGCAGCTTCATCTTTGCTTCATAGCGCCATAGCTACATAGAAATAGTTCTTCCTGTGGATATTCACCCGAGCCTTGCATATCGTGTTATTTCATCAGCCAATTTGACTTTTTTCTTAATTTTATTCGTTTCTTGTATTCTTGTAGATCTCCGAAGAAAAGCAGAATGCAAACGATTTTTTCAAGAAAAAGCTTTACGACAAAGCCATCCACATCTACTCGAAAATAATCAGTAAAAAGTAGGTAGTTGCCAATATTTGCATTTTGACTTTGCAGTCTGTTTGCTGATGCTGTTGTGCCGAGAGCTCCTTATAATACCTCCGTTTCTGCTACCTGAGATTTTTCCATCCATAACAATGTTGGCAATTGCAAGTCACACTGCTGGTGACTACTCTTCGAACCATCTTCTCATTTTAGGCCCTACTGTCACTTGATCTATTGCAATCGAGCTGAGTGCTATTTGAAGAAAAAAGAATTCAGGTTTGAGTTTTATTTTCTCCAAATGTCTCGCTGTCAAATCAAACGTTAGTTCATTCGTGCAAGTCGTTGAACAGTTGCAACTGACCGGTTGGCTATTAATGGATCTATCCTTAAATGTCAAGACGCCATCAAGTCTGACTTGGTCGTCTATTGGAGAGTTTTTGTTCTTTGTGTTATTTCCACCAATCACGAACTGCTCCTTCAAGGACTTATCTTAAAATCCCAATGCCTCCTTTTCATCGGATGGACCTCCTTTTCACGTGTAGAGCAGAACCTTGAGGCGTATAAGCGATAATAATTTTTTTTTCAAACTTCATTCTTTTATTAAATATTTAAAATGTTATAAATACAAGTCTCGCTAAAAAGGTAACTTGCACTTGGCTGGCTTACAACGACTAAAAACGATAAAATTAAAGAGAAAAAAAAAGATAACAAGTTGTATTATTTAGTAAATATTTGTTAATATGAAAGAAGTTCCGGGTTAGACCAAGGTTTGTTTCTCGAGCAAAATGTAATACATGATACGAATATTGATTGATGAGATTTTGTTTAAGATGTAATTGAGATGGCTTTGGTCGATTCCAATGCATTTACCCATCTCCAGAAAATAGTCAGACGACTGGCCGAAAATGCCTAAGCAGCTCATGGATAGGTTAACGAATTGGACTTGTCGATAGTCGCAGTTGAGATCTTTGAGGAGAGGACGATATTTTTTCTTTGCGGTGGGAGTTGATATCTAGATTTTTTTCGAAGCCCACGGTTACGTCAAGGATGTAGAGACAGTTGTTAGGCGAAATTAGAAGCAGGCCAGGGCGGAGGCTGTCACCAGTAACGATGCAAGGCGAGAGATAGACAGGAAGGTCGACGTAAAGTTTGGAAGATCCTATCGCTTGAAAAGTTTGAGCAAGAAAGTTAAGTGCTGAATTGTGTCGCCATGTAAAACGACCTTCTAGGTAAGTTTTACAACCAGCAACAACGTGAAGGAGTGACTCAGGCTGAGAGCAGGAGAAACAATCAGAGGTAGGAGAAAGATTCCATAGGTTAAGGTTTTTCCTAGTGGCAAGAGTGTTGTTGAGATATTTGATGGTGAAATTGAAAATATTGGTAGGGAGCTTACTCTGAGTTTTCGCCCAAAGTGAGTTAAGCTACTTTAAGGAATGATCAAGGAGAAAAGAGAGGAGGAAGCCTTCTGAAGGTAATTTGGACTGAAGCCTTTCGGTGTGATCAGAACGGATGGCGGATAGAATTGCTTTGTGTTTTTGTAAAAATCATACTGAATATTGGTTCCACAATTGGTGCTTTTCCATAATCTATTTACAGCTTTGTCGCGCGACTGTTTCAATGAGGAGCGTAGAGCAGTTTGACATTGCTGGAATTTGAAGGAGGGGAGTTGAAGAGCCAGTCCAAAGTTTTTATGGGAGAGAATAATGGAGCTTATAGTGGCAGAGATTGGCAAATCCAGCCACTGACGAACGCATTTAGTGACAATATTATCTAAATGTTCGCAAATCCAAGTCTTGGATATGTCAGCAACTGTAAAATGCCAAGATAGTTTAGAAAGGACATAGCGATCGTAGAGTAAAAGTTTGTTTTTTGGATGAATGTGCAATGAATCAACGGTTTTAAGCATGTTTTGAAGTGAAGATAAAAGGAGACTTTTTTGGTCATTGTCGTCCATTTCGAAATTGAAAAAGCGACCGAGATATTTAAAAGATTCGCCGTTTTTGACGGTAGGAACAAGAGTACAGTTAATGAGGACTTTAGGCTGAAATTGGAGAGAACGTGTGGAAAATTTCTTAATTCCAAAGGAACTGCATTTGTCAACCCAGATGAGCATATTGGACCACTGGCACCATCTTGAGAAGCAGTTTAGTAGCAGCTGGTTTTCGCGTTCATTAGTTGTAACAACAGCTGCCTCGTCAGCAAATTGGAACCAGTGGACAGGGTTGAACAGACGGTCATGCTCATCATGTGGTGAAAAGCCCAGTTGTTTGTATTTTTCTTGTTGGATGAACTGTATGAAAGTGTTAAAACACAAGTTGAATAAAAGTGGGCTTAGACAGTCACCCTGAAGCACCCCGCGTTGAAAAGGGAGACATGGAGTTGTGAAGCTTTCCGAGATGATGCATGAATGAAAATCAGTGTAAAGATTGGCAATGAGAGATTGGACGGAGTCTGAGATATGGTGATAATCGAGAACACAACTGATCAAATTATGGTGGACTTCGCCAAAAGCATTCTTCAGGTCGAGTAAGGTTATTACTACAGAACGCTGTTTTAGGCGAGCCTTATTGATGATATGAGCCTTCATGGAGGTGTGTTCCAACTTCCCTGAGACTCCGTGAGCAAATCCTTTCTGAATTTGTTTTTCGATGAAGCCATTTTGGGAAAGATAGGAGAAGATAGAGTCGCGCAGGCTGGATGTAAAGACCTTAAGTGGGACAGACTCAAGAGTGATGGGCCTAAAACTCGTAGGGTCGCCACAATTTCCCTTTTTATGTACTAGTACTGTGCAAGCTCTTTTCCATTCTTCCAGAATTCTACCTGATTTGTATATTGCTCGAATTATTTCAGTTAGCAATGTATGGAGGTACGGACACCTTTTACAACAAATAATAGAGCTCTGGTCCAGAGGAGAGGGGCTGCCTGAAGTCTTCGTTCTTCGAATGACGTTTGTGACCTTTTCGTACGACGGGGGTTCAAAGTTGAACGGAATGGTAGGCTTTTGTAGAGAAGGAATCCAGCTGGGGATGATAAATTTTCTATTCGGCCAGGTCGATGAAAAGATTTGAATGAAGTAATGGATGCAAGTCCCCTTAGAAAAGGAAGGCAGAATTTTGGACGGCTTGTATAGAACTGTTTTGACAAAGCGCCAGGAACTTTCGGAAATAAATTGATCCAGCTGCTTGTGCGGCGTTGAAATCTAGTAGACGGATTGGATGTAGACCTCAGCGTAGATCTGAGCAGATGAGAAACGTGCTGAATTTCGGCGAGGGGGGCGGAATTATTCTTTAATTGCGTTAGTGCCTTTTTTAACGATTGAATGGAATGGTTCTTATATTTAGCAACTAGCTCCTGGTCTACGAAGGTACATACGGTCCCATAATTCTGTTTGAAATAATCATAAATCGTCTCACTTGTATGCCTGATGGTATCATTAAAGTCAGTCGAATAAGATTCAAAATCGATGTCATAATAATCATAATCATAATAATAATAGTAATAATAATCAATTTATTTAAAGTTGGTGCTACATAGCTATGTACAATAAAAGGTTAAGCCTAAAACTACACAAGCACACAATACCATTCATACGATACCATTCAGAATCCTACCCTGCCTCATATGTTTTTCTTAAGGAAGGCAGACTCATATTTCTTAAGAAGGAGATTCTTCCCAAGTTAATTACATGTGATGCACATTCCCTTTGCCGATCCTAAGCCCGGATGAATTAAGAGTAAATGGGGGGGGACATGCAGCTGTTTGGGGATCTCTCTCCCCCCATGCCAGACTACACAAGATGTGAATGTAAAGTGCTCACCCACACTCTGCTAAGTGTGCGCTAATAATGTCAGAAAGAGAACCATCTTTCAAGGCTTCATTGGTGTGCTACAAACGGACCTCCGTATATTTAACACGATGCTTATCGGTGCTTTGAGAAGTAAATGTTCGTTCTTACTTTTTCGTGATTTTTTAGCGTACAACGGTTTCAAATCCTTTTCAAAACCACTTTATTTGGCTATCTTTATTTGGTAATTATTAGAACTGCAGTCCACCCAGGCTGATTTATATAGGCCCTGTCTACAGTGGCATAAGGCAAGCACCTGACGCTCGTATGAAGCCTTTGTGAGCTGGCAGTAAATGGATCCAGCCGAGTGATTTATTGCCAGGTGGATAATTAGTTAGGCTGTAAGCGCTCTGTGACATGTCTCCTCAGGGATAGTATCAAGGCTTGGAAGGAGAGATTGTTCGTATCATTATCATCATCATCGCCAGCAATCGCTCTTGGCAGAGTATGGCAGTCTGGACGTCAGTCAGCGTGGGTTCTCGCGTGGGTCAACAAGCCAATGCGCGATCCGCAGGCTCGCTGGAAGACTGTACATGTTGTACCGGTAGGAAGGCGCAGTCGGGATGGATCATATCATAATAGAATGAGGCAGAAGTTTGTTGAAAAGAGAATGTTGACAAGAAAGCCCCGGTTTGTTTTTTGTAGGCTAGCTATGGCTGATGCCAAGAGGACCATCACATTGGATCCAACTTCCGAAAAGGTATTTGACTCATTGAATCAAAGTCTTAGCGTAAAAACTGTGTGAATATCGGCAAAATTCCGGAAAGCAACAGATAATCAGACTTCGTTTGGCAGTAAGCGTCCAGTGACAAATACAAAATATTGAAATGAGCGATGTGTTTTCCCTCCAGTCTGTATTTTACTGGCAAATGTGTTGGTCCGAATCCTAAATCGTTCGCAGTAGAAAAGACTTAATGTGAGGGGGGCAATGGAGTAGGCCCTTGAAAACAGCTTAAGCTGTAGGGCTACATCCCGTTTCTGAGCCCTCCCTCGGTTTCTGCTAAGCACGACATTGGGTACGCTATCGTGGGGAAGCAGCTTATACCGTTTCTGTCAGTTGACCAATGTTAGGCTAAGCCATTCCGTATGGATGACTTCTCGGAGGCATATCCTCGCAACTCACCTCGCCGTCCTGCAGAAAGGACTTTAAACTAGGGGACCCACGTCATGTATAGATAGCCTCGAATGGGACTTTGTAAACCTCGATTTCATTACTTACTAGTTCGGTTACGACCCCAACTGCTTCGGGACAAGACTGTATTGGAACTGACGCCTAATGGGATGCTTGAGTCCCACGGAAGTATCTAAGCGGGCTCAACACCCAAGAGAATCGGCTCCAAATTCCCTGTTTTTTGTGCACGTGGACTAAACTCTTGATATTGCAAAATTTCGTATTTTCACGTGTTCTTCGTTGATACAAATCTGGGGGAAACGATCGCATAGGAATTTTGATGAACTCGTGCCCTTGACTTTTGCCAAATTTTGATTCAGAACCAGTAAAGAACTTGTAACTTATGAGTCTAAGATAATGGTCTTCAAGTCTTTCAACGAGATGGCTCAGTGATATCTCTGTGGCCTGTTTGTGCCAAATTTGCAATGTTCATCTTGCAGTCTTCGTAAGACAGGAACCGACCTTAGGTTACCCAAGAAAATGCTGAGCATTTGCCAGCGATTTCTTCTCTATAGACGTGCAAAGCTATGGAATAGCCTCTCGGCCGAGTCAAAGCAGGCATCCTCGCTGTATAATTTCATGAAAGCTATTTAGAGAGAGGGATTTCTTTATTTTCATAGTTAGTCGTATATTTCTAAATTCTTGAACTTCTTGCAATTGTTTTGATTATTATAAATGAGGCTTTATAGCTCGATTTAATCAAACGAGTTTTTGATTATCTGTTCTCTTTACTTTAGATCGTAATTACTATTTTTCCGGAGGGCCCCTTGAAAATCAGCTTTTGCTGAAGGGCAACCCTTCTGAAATGGATTTAATATTTGCAGAACATTTTGTCAAGGTTTTCAATGGGGACTGGACATTTTTAGGGCCAGTTTAGGTATTGTCGAGCATTGGAACAAATTGGATGGTACGACGAAGGAATTATGGCAGTAAAAAATGCTTTGAAAATCTGCCCATCTTCTGGTCACTTAAAGTTATTGTGGAGACGGATACAGGAAAAGATATTGGGTACGTTTTTTTGAAGAACGGTGCATTCTTAAATCAATTTCACCTTAGGCCTAAACAGTTTGCGAACAAGGTAGTAAATTTAAGTAAATAAGGTAATAAATGAATAACGACAATTAGATAAAACGAAATAAGATAAAAGTAAATGAAAATAAATAAAGCAAACAAAATTGTCCTTTATCCTACTCTTGAATTAGAATTAGCTAGATTAAAATCGTTCGGATAGTGTGCAGTGATTTTCCTGTTGCTTCTTGTGCCTCGCACACAAATGAGCTCTCATTATGGCAAATGTTGGGTAGTAGTTTGTGTGGCATTCTTTTAGATGGCTTGTATTTTTTCACCATTTCATATTGAATGATAAGTGACTTTTAGTCTTTCAATTTTCATCAGCTCCTTGTCTCCTTCTATTTTCTCATCTTTTCTAGGTCCAAGTAATAGAGTTCACACACCAGCACTAATTTTGAGGTATTTGTATTACGCATATTTCATTTTCTGCTGTCTCCCCCGTCTTTGAATTGTTTGACCATAGCTTTCAGGGTAGAACGTGCACCAAGCACAAGGGAAGCGTAATGCTAATAAATTTCAGACTTAACTGCATCGAGATGAAGCAGAACTTATTGTACAAAAAGTCAGTCAACCAGGTTCCCTTTGTGAGTAGTTTGAAATGGTTTTTAGTATCTGACTGTACGATAAATGACGCCTAGTTGCAGTTGGTCAATCAATCGATCATCAATCAGTCGATCAATTAATCGATCAATTAGTCGATCAATTAGTCGAATCAATCAGTTGATCAGCCAACCAGAATCTTTATTAACACGTCAAGATAGTAAGCTTGCCAGCTAATCAGGAACGCAACGAAAAGTATTCAAGAAATTTTTAGCAGTTTTGCATTTATGGGCATTGTTACATTGTCGTTATAAGACGCGGTACAAGACCACGCGAGATCGGAACAAACAACGCGAGATCGGAGCGCAAACTTCTGTGGCAACAAGCCTTGGGGTCCCACCTTGACGAAAACGTAGCAGATGAATCCGACCTGATCAAACGACGCTCAACCGTATCAGGACTGGCGTGGCGAAAACGAATGAGAATCTCTCGAAGTGGGATGTCAAAGATCCCCCAGCTTGTGAGTGAGGCTTACCGAACCAGACCCTGGAACATCTGTAATGGCAATGCCCCAACGTTGAGAGACCTTGGAGCTCCGGAACATACCCCTTGATCTGCTGGATGAACTACATTTTCTCCGACATACCCGAAGATTAAGAAGGAGATAAGGCCACAATCACTGACTCGCTCTGTGACATATGTTGCTGGTGTAAGTGCTCGATGCTGGCTCATCAGCAACCTTGACTCCATGTTGCTCGAGATGCCTTCTTTGCCTCACATTGTTGTTGTTGTTGTTGTGATCGATCAATTTATCTTGATTAGTGTGGCTGTTATTTGTGATTTGAAGTTGCCCTTGCTCGGTTGCAGGTGATTTTCCTTGTGCCACTGTGAAGTCATCTCCATGAATTCACACACGAAATCTCGAAACAACCCTGATAAATTACGCCATAACATTTGAAACCATGTAACGTTTTATGCACGGCGTTTAATTTCATTTTCATTAGATAGTAGTATAGAGAGTTAGTCCTTCAGTCGGAGCTGATTTTCAACGGGCTTCTCATTTGCAAGTAATTAAGATTAAAATGTTAAAAAAATGAAAATATTAGAAAAATTTATTTACAATTGCTAAAAATTGCTAAAGATCGCGTGGAAAATATGCAAAGAGGTACGAGAAAATTCGAAAAATAAATCAATTAACTACGGCGAAGAATTTCAAAGCGACTTATGAATGATGCCTGCTTCGCTTACATTGGTAAACAATTCCAAATTTTAGTGCATCCCCTTATACGAGAAGCATTTTTTTCCCATTCGAAATTTTTTCTTTTGCTTCTTGTACTGGGAAAGTTCCCAACCGTTTGCCCGGACCATAAGCGAACACGATTTTCTGAAGGCGTTTTACGGATCCATCTTTTGATCCTAATCGATTTCTTTATTCAAACAGGGACGATCCGCCAGACCTGGTCTCGGCATCAAGTGGAGACGAGAGCTCAGGTGGTAGCCATTCCGAAATCTCAGACGGCAGTTTCACAAATGAGTATTTTTTCTTTGAATACAGCGATGACTTCCATGAGAAGGTAATTTCGTCAAATACTTGCTTCAATCGTGCGCGGATCTTAACAAATAAACAGGATAAAAATGAAGCAGGGAGGAAAAAATTCGAATGATGTGACCAAGGCGGCACTCGAACCCTTGCCTCTACGTTGTACGAAGCCAATCTTGTCTCAAATTCGAATTTTATTGAAAAGTTCCATCTTGCTTTCGTTACGGAACCTATACCTGCTTCGGGAGAGAGTGTAAACCCCTGTGTCAAATGATATGATGGAGGTTTCGGAATTCATTAATTGTATCTCAATGGCAATGTTTCGTTATTGCAAATTTTTTCCCCTCTCCTTGATTATTAAGATACTTTTGATGCCTCAAATGAACTTTACAATTGAAATATATGATAAGATATAATATATCTAATATATGATTAAGACGGTACAAGATATCAGATAAATAGCCGTGGACTCGAGATTAGGACACCGTATTTCAAAATGAAATTCTTCACTGGAGGGGCAACAATTATGTTCATTAAGCATTCGTATTGTTTCTGCCGTTGCATGGATTTTTTTCGCTTTGTAACGTACCAGTCCGAATTCTAGACGATGTTTGCAAGACTTAATGCAGCATGTAATTAGTCAATCTCGTTGGCATTGTCAGAGAAATAAGTCTATCGTGTGAGTTTTTTCCAGGAAATGGAATGTTTTATGTGGCTTCCATGGCCTTTCTCACCAATGGTCATGAACCCGTGAGAAAACTGCACAATTTTCATCTACAAAAGACGGGGTCGTTGTTAAAAATAAGACAGATTCAGTCTCCTTTATGAAATGACGGCCTGGCTGAAAACCATTGTTTCTGAATGGCTGGGAGCACTGTTTTTCATTGAGTATTTCCCTCAAATGTGCTTTGAGGGAAAGTGGTGGCAGAATCGGTTACGAGCCGACAAAAATGAGTCGAGCTGGGGGCACTGTGAGTTCAGAAAAACTGTCGCTCATGGTGATCTTCCATTATTTCGCCCTGTCTTTTAATTTCTCACCTTTGGTACCTTCATTTTGTATTTGAAAGCACGGGAGATTGTGTTATTTGTAACAAAAAGGCTTTGTGTATCCGATTGAAGGCTGTACCCAAACGGAAATGCAATCAATATTTACAATATGTATGGGTTTGATTGTTTATGATTGCGATGATCGGTGCTGATCACGGTATCATAAATGCTATGATTTCAGTTATTTTGAATGTGATTTTGGAAGCTGTTTGTATAATGCTCACGTCTTCAGGGGTTCTGTAAATGGATCTGGGTGATTTCAGGATGGAATTCTCACATCCACTTGAAGTCGCATTCATGTCTCTTTCTTCCGTCTCTGGGCATCTGCTGCCAAATTATTTTTTCAGGGGATTGGCTGCAAGGGGCCACTTCCTTCTGCTAGACTTAGCACCCAATTTTTGTGGGGTTGAGTCCATAAATCAATTGTAGCTACATAGATTTTGTCAGTGTAATTTTTCTTGTGTGGGGGGGGGGTGAAACACAGAACCTGGCTCCTCCTTGGGCTCTGGTTGTTCCACTTTGTGCTGCATTGTTTGTGGATCGTTCCGTGTATTAGTAATGCCGCCTTTGTTCTCTCTTAGCAGGCAGATACAAGACCTACGTCGTTAGATTCGGATGATTGGTATCACATAGACGATAAACGTAAACAAATTGTTTTCTTGCCTCTTCGTCTTAATCAGCACCTCGGGTTTTTCTCATTTCCCATCATTACCCCCAGCATTTGCAGCTGGCTCACAATGGATGTATATACTTGTGAACAATGCCTTTTAGAAAATCGCAAACGTAAACATGTGAATTTGGATGTAACAGAGGGAAAGAAGTACTGATAACAGGGGGTGGCATTTATCATGACAGGGATTATGACGCAAGCTGATGTTGACAAGTTGGAGTGACGGATGAGTGAAAAATACTCCGCATAAAGAAGCCTAACCTGTAAGCTGTATATAAGCTGTATATAAGCTGTGCACCACACTCGCAGCCATCACATTTGGCGTTGATAAAAACCTCTTATTGATCAAAATTCTTCTTCTATCGTAGACGAAGCTTTTAGGTGGGTTGATTTTTTTTCTCGTTTATCCATATCTTTCTTTCTTTATGTGTGATATAAGCTGATAGGGCCACAAATATAATCTAGTTAACGAATGAATGAATCGAAACGAATACTTTGGAATCCAAGGTGCTTAATGCAACCTGGGTCACTTCCAGCAGGGGGGGCATCCAGGGGGTAGCCAAGGGGGCAGCCGAGTGCTGAGAGTAGCAAAGCTGAATCAGGATGTCACTTGTAGGTGGCTTCGTGCACACCTCTTGGTGCGTAGTCTATGCACCAACCGTGTGCTCATGTCATTGAGTTCATCGGTTTGCACCAGAAGATCAATTCTGCTGTGTTGCTCGAAAAAATTCCACTCTCAAGATTCCCCTCCTTTGATAATCACAGGGGTGGTCAGAAACTGACCCTTACTCAAAAGTGAAGTATAAGTGTCCCGATGAGACCAGCTCCGCTTGCGATTCGCAACTGGTGCGATAGATATTACTGACCACGTGCAACGGTCCTAATCGAATAATGGCATTCTGTTTCGCCAACAGAATAACACATAGGAACTCCATTCTCTTAGCCAAGCCAGAAACGTATTGCAAGTACAGGGGGTAAATCTAATTCTAAACGTTGCCCCAACTTGGCTCTGGTTTAGAGGCAACAGGGGGGCACCAGATGACTGGGAACGTCTTGTGGCTAGGGGTCTGGCTCTCATTTCGCAAGCAAAAATGCAACTATTAAGCGCAAAAAGTAGGTAGCTTATGACATTCGCCAGCCCTCTCTGTTCCGCTGCCCCTGCTAAACCACGCAAGCTGAAACCCCACTGTTGTTGTTTGAAGAGATTCACTGGTGCTACCTGTTTTGTAGCATAACATTCATGTTGTTGAAATATATGCCCCCGGATCTTGCACCGGCACTTGCAGGGGGTAAGGGCCACTGTGCAGTCACTTCGAATCCTGGTTTAATGGTCGTTTGTAAATTTGTAGGTCGCGCAGACTGGTAAAGAGAAATAAAGCCATGGTAAGTGGTTATATTCAAGGTCTTTCCGATCACACACACACACACACACACACACACACACACACACACACACACACACACACACACACACACACACACACACACACACACACACACACACACACACACACAATGCAATTTTGCAACATGGCTAATGAAAAAAGCTGTTTGCATTAGTATTTAAAAAGTAAAATTATAATTTATCAAAACTTTAAATTAATGTTGACGCAATCAAGAGTCACCACGCGATATTGCGTCATGCGCCTTCGCAGTGTCCATACCTTGGAGGAAGCAGGTTTGCCGTGATTTGATTGAAGGAGAACACGTCAAAGACTCTATAGATTTGCTCTATTTGTAGAATGGAAAAAGTGTAAAGTTTGATAGAGAGAGACAGGGGAAAGTCATTCGTAATGAGGTGTGATGTTTTGTTTCTTCACCCGATTGAACGAGTGGTGAACTGATTGTGTTCTTGACAAATCAACGGGCTGATTTGCAACCGAATACGTTTGACTCCGATCATCTCGATTTGAAACAGGCAGAATGGACAAACACTATCTATTCTTAAAAAATTCAAAAATAGTCATTCGAATCATACCTTTGATTTCCCATACCAGATTTAAGGCGGAGACAGATTAATTCCCCCAACTCTTACAACCAGGCTAGTGCATCGAAATTGCCTGTTCAAGAGGGATTTATTTTGGAAGTAGAATAATTTTATGTGAGGAAGTTGTAATATGTTCAATAAATATATGGATATATATAAGCAATAAGTAACTTTCGTTTCAGGGTGGAAATCATGAAATCAGTTCTAATTTGTGGGAACTTCAGAGGGAAATGGAAAAGGTAAGGTCTTCATCCAATTTTCGATCTAAGTTCCGTTATTTTCCTTTGTTCTTTGTCACTATCAGAAATCGCCTAGTCACCAAGTTCTATGGTGGAATTCATAAGGTGATTGGCTGGACTCCCAGATGGTACTGAATCGTGTTCGGTGTCGGATCAATTTTGCTTTTTTTTATGCAAAGATGATACATTAGAACAACAAAGCATGTTTACAAAAACAATACCATTGGGAACATGATAGTCATGGCTACCCGAAATGGCATTTACGATACACAGAGAAATGATCCGAATAAAGGAAAAATCCGGTTTGCTCAATGGCAACTGAATTGTAATTAGTCAAGTTCGCACGAGACACGATCGTATCAGATCTGATCTGTTGGGCATTCGGGCATTTTGGCAGACAGCAATTCCTACAAACGCACTCTATGTTGGATAACAGCTTCTGTGTTATTATATTTTCATTCTCTATCGTTCATTCGTACGCATCTATGAGAGGAATTATAGACCATCCCATTTGAAGCAACTATTGATGAACGGAATGTACAAATCTTTTAAGACGTTGCTACCTTGCATATGTTTTCTATCATAAAGCATTAAGAGTAGACAGGGGGGATATATTTCAAAGTCACGTGTCCTTTTCCACGGATTCTTTTGTATCTTTCTCCCCCGTGTAGATACCCGTTCGGTATTCGTGTCTGTGGGTCTGTGAGTTGGTCCTCTACATGGGTGTGGTCATGCTCGTGGGTGTGGTTATGGGTGTGGTCGTATCGATGTTCATATAGACTATGGCGATGATTGCCCTGGTTCAACAGGCTCTTTGCCTTATGATTATGTAGAACAGAAAGGTGGTTCATCCAGATATGTAATAAAGATGGCTTCGTATTTTTCAACATCGACCGCCATCTCTTTGAGATTCAACCGTGGGCACGAGGATCTTTTATTGTTTTGGAAGTCGTAAAGATTTTTCTGATTTCGTTCAGCCTTAAGCTCCCAACTTATTGTGAGGCTAGTTTGATTTTCGCACTTTGATTCGGTTCTTACCGCTGGTTTTCATTTTGCTGCAGGGAACAGAATTACTTTTGGCTGGGAAATTGGACGATGCCAGCTTCTTCTTTAATCTTGTTCTGAATCTCATCAGAAAAGGGAAAGACGTACGTCAATGTTTGCTTTCGTATTATCATGACATGACATTAATCACAACAGTAATTCCACGTGTGGAAAAGGACATTTTAGGGTACATTGTTGGGCTTTGCAAAGCCCAACAATGTACCCTAAAATGGAAGGAAGACAGCATATAAACGTGGAAATAACGTCTCTGTTTTTACCGATTTTGTGTGATAATTGATTGGCCATACGAAGCAGTTCTTTTTCGCTGTATGGTGCATTTTTGATAGACTTAGCTTTTGGCTATATGTCGTTACTGATGCGTTTGCAAGAACGTGGACTCACCACGTCATGAGTATCATTATTGTTGCGCCACTTCTAGCCGATTAACTGGTAATCCGTAAAGATGATGAGGAATCAATACCATCGGGAATCATATCATCATTGCAGCCGCTCTCAACTTGAACCTACTGAATGGACGCCTTCCTTTGTTAGTCATAGGTAGAGAAGGAAGCCATTGGCTGTAAGCTCTTAACCTCCATTCGTTCAGTGGAAAATATCGGCTGGTTGCTTGACAGCTGTGCCTCCTAGGGGATTATTCTGCCAACGATCTAACACGAATCTCTATTAGCATGAACTATTACAACATAAAGAAAAGGTGCTGTAAAGTAATGGCTTTAGTTGACCGTCGTCTTATGCAATGGCATTGGTGTTCGAACCTTCTATTGTTCGCCATTTTAATAACAATAAAGATAATCGTAATTATGATAATAATGGTTATGATTATAGTCGTATGATAATAGTCGTCAATTTAGTACTGATGTAGTTAGTATGTGCTTTATCAATGGTTAGATCGCTACACATCTGAATGAACAAATCACAAGACTGTCCAAAGATTATAATGATAATCACAATTATGACAATAACTACAGGTGAGGAAGGCGCCTCTTTAACGTCGAATTCCCTGGACAAATCCAGAGCTTTATCTTGCATTTCCTCTACCTGCGGTGAAATCTCTTGCTATGCGATACTATGTCTACACAGATGAAACAGCTTACCCAAATCATTACATCCAAAGAACCTTGTTCGTTGCATGGCAACGCACTGGAATGCACTTCACTATTTGAAAGAACCAGGGAGATTTTTGACCTATTGATATTCCAGCTGGCCCCACCAGATTTTTCTTGTCGCCTTCCTAATTCTACATCGTTCTTTCTCTATGATAGTTCTCCTTGAAAAGAGAAGAAGAAGTCGTTCTTATTTATGCATATGGCATGTGCTCTTTTTTAAGTGGATCAATTGCGGTACGGAATGATGCAACAATCATTATTACTTGATTATTACTTGATTATTACTTGATTATTGCTTGAATATTACTTGATTATTACTTGATTACTACTTGATTATTGCTTGATTATTACTTGATTATTACTTGATTTTTACTTGATTATTACTTGATTATTGCTTGATTATTACTTGATTATTACTTGATTATTGCTTGATTATTGCTTGATTATTACTTGATAATTACTTGATTTTTACTTGATTATTACTTGATTATTGCTTGATTATTACTTGATTATTACTTGACTATTACTTGATTATCATGTGTATTTGCAATGCTAGTTTGTTTTCAGCTGCTAGAGCCTCTCTTTAAGCCAATTGAGTGTTGTAATAGGATCGCAATCACTGCAACTCACGCTTGCATATGAAATCGACTCTGCCTCCGCGTTATTACAACCGATGCGATTTCAGTAGCCGTGGTACGTCATAAGTGCAGCTTGTCGTCTTTTATCAAGGTCCATTTGGTGAGGAAGGCAACGGGAAACCATGTCATGCATTCCACTTCCCTAGAAAAAGCCCAGAGCCCTGTCTTTGGCTTATGCTACGCTCGAAATGTGTATGCACCGCATCCATGAAATTAGAGGGTTCGTACGTATTTCTATTGTGTCGGGGGTCCAGTTTGGAGGAGCCCCGTGCGTCTTTCGCCTTCTTCCTGCCCACCCAGCAGTGGCTTCGTACCCGGCGTGCGGCTGGGGTTGATGTATGGCAAGGAAGGAACTGCCACCCCACCTCACAATGCCGTGTCTCAGGTTGGTGTCACTCTAACAAGGTGCTCTCCGACGCTTTTTTCGAGTATGGGATTCAACCGTGCCCTCCCCATCAAATCAACAGACAAAATGCCGAATGATCTCATCCTATCACCACCTTATTCGTTTCTTTCTCTCTTCCACAGGATCTATCATTAGCCGAAGCCCAATTTGAAAGGATCATGGGCGATTTTGATGATGTCAATTTCCCCCTTGCTCATTACCGTTGTGCACAAATTCATCAGAAGCGATCCAGGTACGAATTCGCTGTCGTTATCTTGCGTCACCTCCTTATTTTTCAATAGAACTTCTACTAACTGAAACCTGAGTTTAATCATACGCGACAGAGCGTCAAGGTCTTTTTGCCTTACGTTCGCCGTCTTTTTTGACGGGCCTTAAAATAGCGAGCAATATCGCCGTCCCACTGACGAACGTTCCAACAAGGCTCTTCTGTATAACTAGTAGGCAGTGGGTTTATTGGTTAGAGTATGCATCATCTAGATGTAAAAAGATTGAAATAAAAAGGCAAATGCGAAGCACAACATGGCTTGTTAAAATTCGTGTGAATATATTGTTGCTCCAATTTAGCCAAGGTTGGCCCCAACAAATTTTACCATAGAAAATCTGGCTCACTGCTCAAAAAGTTTGGACACCCCTAATCTTGACTAAGGTAATTTTGTGGAGGACTGGGAACAAATCGAGCGTGTGTTGCCCCCTGGGCCGACACGTTCCTAATTATCAAACCTTTTCGCACTAAATTCCTCTAATGAGACCATGTTGCCGTCTACCCTAGTGTGCATACCCGATCGATATATGTAAATAGCGATCAGTGGTCCCGAACTCAAGCCGTGGAGGTAAGAGACAGCACATGGAATGTAAACGAGTATTTCTTGATGGTAAAATTCACTTGTTTCGATAATTGTGTTCAGCAATTGGTACGGGCTGAAACTCAACGACATTTCTGTATCCCTACCCGCAGTCCACCCAGTAGTTATCGAGTTCTTCACTCACAGCTGCGGGTAAAACGCGGTTAGGATAGTAGCTGTCCTTCCTAGCTCGAATCTTTGTCAGGATTGCCCCCCCGTCAAGGAGCTCCACAATGGTCGTAATCGAGTTGGGCGTTCGACGTGATTCTACTTTTACTGTCGTGGAATCAACTGTTTTGCTGATTTCGTAGCATTTCTCTTACAGACAGAAGGCCAATTGAAAGCCATCCTTGGCTGAAGGGTTACCCTCCCTGATGCTAATAAATAGTTTACTAAAAGGTGTTTTGAGACAGAGCTTACACGATAATCATGAGAGTGAATTGTGTTTTCTGTGTATGAAGTATTCCTTCTAGACACGATGGAGCTATATGCAACCATCTTTGCACATGATTCCATCGCCGTAAATATAATTGCTTCACGTGACTACATCTTCAGCTTGTCCATTTTTTGCAATCGCTTCTTAAGTACCTCAGAATTAAAATCCGCTTTTAAACGCCTAATGTGGTTTTCCTTGTTTAAGTAGGCTGGTTTATATGCCTAACAGGCGATGTAAAAGTGGCTTGCTGTTTTTACAGGTTCCCAGAAATGCAATCATGCTTGGACCGAGCTTTGAAAATCATCGAAAAATCAGTCATTGTTACACGAAAATGGCCTGGCTCTGAATTTATTATAGAAGAGACGAGACCTGCGAAGCTACAGGTAATACAGCCAAGTGTGTTTTGCAGTTCTGCTCTATCCAAACAGAGAACAGTCTATATTTTCGATTTCTTTCCTCGTAATTTTGCCCACTGAACCGCCATTTGAGAAATCGTAGTGCTCGCTTCTTATGGCATGTTTGTATCTCGGTTGGGTGCGAGACCTCGATCGGCTTGTCCCAGACACTTTTGACATTTCCCTGTCCGTGTCCATGCCTACCACTCATTCCTTAGAGAAAGAGTAACTAACTGTAGCATTCACTTCGCTTGCACAGCTGCGTGGCCCGGATGATTAAGAAACGGAGATAGGCGCCGTCCTATACTCCACGGCTAGGACCTTCCTTTGACCTTATGAGAACTTCGTGGCGCAAAATCTACTCCCTTTCAAATGGAAAGGGTAAGTGCTTTTATGCAAGCGACTTTACCTGTAGTGTTCTCGTCTCTTCTCTGACATCCAGTGATTTCTTTTTTCAGGCGCTCATTCAGATTCTACTCGGCTCTGCTTGCGGAGCGAGTCCAGATGCTGTGTGTAAGTTTGAGGGCTGTGATAAAGACAAAAGATCTATTTTCATGAATGAGCTAGGTATGCGAAAACTAGACTGATTTAATTTGCCTCTCCATACCTCGAAGTACGCACAAATACACTGTAAATTCTGGTTAGGCAGCCCTGGGGCTATATCCGCTCCACGCAAGCCGTCTAAACAGGGCGTTTGTCATGATAGGCTTGTAGCCTCTTGGTATTACAACCTGGGGCGCTTATATCATAGAGGTGTATAGCGATATAGCCGAAATAACTTTTAACATGTATATATTTTCTTGATTCTGCTCTTACCGTTTATACTTGCCAGAATCTCTTGCAGCTAAGGAAAATTTGCGCCTAAATTTGTAAAATGTCAGTTAAAATTATTTGCAAGAATGATTTCTTAACTTTTTATGCCTTTTTCTAGTCATTCATTCGTCCTTTGCTTAATCAATTTACTGTCACTTGAACATGATCGTGGTCTTTTTTTAGATTCTAAGGGTTTCTTTCGAGTGAAATGCAACGAATCCTGTCAAATAGAATACCATTCAAGTTGCTGGCAAAAACATAGAAAAATCTTAAACTTCCCGAATCAATTACCTTTGAAGGTTTGTCTCTCAGATTCATTGACTATTTTCGCGACGCAGCCTGCTTGAAATTAGCCAGTCGTTTTTTTCCAACTCCAATACCAACCAACTTTCTAGCTTTAAAGCCCCCCCCCCCCCCCCCCCCCCCCCATCTTCATTGTTAACTGAATGGATTTGTAGCCTATACGCCAAAGAAACCGAGCTAAGCGTCGTCCCCTTCTCCAAATGCCTCTTGGAAGGAACGTTTTCCTGTCGCTTTTTTTCATTTTATTGACGCTATTCCAAACTCGCGATGCCTTGTCACGCGAAATCACATAATTCTACGCATCCTTCCTTATGATCAACACTTCCACACCATTCCAGGGCTACCTTCTTTTCCAATTTTTCTTAGCTATGAATATTCTATCTTCAAGGGATTTTTAAGCAAGGACTGTCTAACTCCAGATTGCAGCGGCGTTCTTACATACATTTGCTACACACTACTCGCAGCAGACTCAGATGTACGAATCATAGAGGTAAAAAATGCGTCTTCATTTTCGATTTTTTCACGAAGTAACCTCTTTGACATTGTTACAGAAGAAAGACGAGGTCGTCAGTGGCGTTATACTACGGGATCCTGAACATGGAACCGCTTAAGTAGGAAGGCCTGTCAAGCATACACCAAATCACTGACGGAAGGCGCCGGTTTATAATTTGAAGATCTTCACAAGACCATGGACGATAGGGCAACCGACCCGATATGACGATGATGATGATCCCCGTTGCTAAATTTTTAATACCATCGAGCAGTATCCGTATCCTCCCTCGTGATTCGACCACACCTCGCGCGATTCCTCCCCGTGAAATTACAGAGAGCAAGCATTTCATTCTCACTCCGTGAATGTCCGAGGCGAGGCTCGAATAACTGACAACAGGATTCGTGGTTAAATACCTCGCCACTTAACTATCCTGTGTTTATTTCCAATGTCATAAATTTCATTTGCATCAATGTGACTTCTCAATTTTATTATCTTTTATGAGCATTTTACGTGCTATTGTATTGCGTAGTGCTGTTTATATTGTATTTTTGAGGCATCTGCCAGTCATTTACTCTACGCCTTGGCGAATCATTACCTAATCCACGAACTCTATCCCACAAATCATCTTTCATCCCTAGAACATACAATTTATGGAACATCTTGCCTCCTTGCTTTCCTGAATCTTACAATTTGCCATCTTTCAAATCTAAGATCAACAAACTTGATCCTAACCCTCTCTCCTCTTAGCTTTTCGCTTTCTTCTTTCTTCCTCTGTTGGGGCTTTGTATAGGCCACCATGGTCTTTCCCCAACATACCTCACTAAAAACGTTACTTATGGTCTCTTTTCTGACAAAGAATGATGCAAAGTATGTGCAATACAACGAGTATTTTGCTTTTTTAGAAATTTTTTCATTCTTTTTCTTTCGTTTTTGCCCAGCATGAAATTGATATCCCCAAGAAATCCAAGCAAGAAGTTTGGAAGATTGAAAAATCAAAGCGAATGAAGCCGTGTAGGTATGGAACCGAGTAAAATCTCTTTTCTTTCCACCATCATCATATAAAAACATTTTCATGACATCAGAATGAAGTGTCTTATGTTCCATTACGATTCTCCAGTTGGCATCAGAGAACTAGTGACTATCAGTCGCTTTGAAAGGTAGGTAAAGGCGTACTTAGGACTGGTGTTAACAAGCGTCAACTTAGAGACACCACCCCAGGTAGCGTAGCAGCGTCTCAGACTGTCATTTCATCTTTGTATGTACCCAAAGCATTATTCTATTTGATATTATGGCTAATAGGGCGTTATCGGGTATAGTCCAATACTCAGATCATATCGTCTCGTAACATGTCACACCATGTCGTGTCATCTCATCGTGGTATGATATACTGTAGTATCATATAGCATCATATCAAATCATCATGTCGTATTACCTGATCAGCCATTAATACATATTTTAATTAGCGTATTTGGTGGAAGTTGTTTCGTCCAAAAAACAAATGGCCGACTATAATCGTGATAAGGGCGTAGTCTAGGTGCTGCATATTCATTCACACCTTTTCCAAGTTTCACTGCCTACTTCACGAACTCTATCTCACAAATTATCATTCGTCCCAAGAGCATGCAATTTATGGAACGTCTTGCCTTCTTGCTTTGCTGAATCTTACAACTTACCATCTTTCAAATCTAAGATCAATAAACTTGATCTGATCTCTCTCTCCTCTTAGCTGTTCGCTTTCTTCTTTGTTCCTTTGTTGGGGCTTTGTATAGGCCACCATGGTCTTTCCTCAACATAACCGACTAAAAGAACAAGGCGTGATTAATCATTCAATTTTTCTATGAATGAACTGCTTGAGATGCTGCATATATATTTTGGTAACTGATATCTGCAGCTTCAATATGTCTTTAACGTAGCAAGCAGCAGAACTTTCTTTCGATATAAGTGGGAAGTAAATTTGGTGATTTACCAGCAGAAATCTAAACGGTTTCCAAGGAGACTCTTGACGTTGCTACAGTTAATCAGAGTTGCAACATTTCTCCTGTGTAAAAACCGCAATTCGCGTCCAAGAATTGCAATTCAGCAATTTAAAATCGAATCAAAGGGTTGCGACGCTTATGCTACCTCCATTGGAAATATTTCCATACGCTTTAAATAGGTAATAGGTTTGTTGTACCATGTACTGATAATGATAATTATTAGACTTTTCTAGACAGGGTTGTCTTTTCAGTCGCAGTCTGTTATCAAGCTGTTATCAATAAGGATCCTGTATGCTAATGCTTTATGTTATTGCCAGCAGTTACAAAAAACTGGGTGCTAAAAAGATTTTGAAGGCCGAGGGGAAGAGGAAAAAGCAGTACACCGGAAAGCCCGTAAATGATGACGACATTGCTGCATCCATTCAAAACGAACTCAGTCTTCAAAAGAAGCAAGATGCGATTGTACAGCAGCATAATGTATCGTATGGAGATGCATTTGGTGCAAAGTCGCTTTACGTTGGCCCAGAATCAGATGTCTACGAATTAAAAAAGGTACAGCACCTTTATACTCCTGCGAGGGCGCCTCCTGCCAGTGGGAGATCATTTGTTTTTATGCATTCTTATTATTTTCGCTGAACTTTAATTCTTAAGTCGTTCTGTCTTTATCGCTTAATCTATGGCCTGTCTCATACGGTCAGCCGAAAGACGCAGTAAATCACGATCGGGTGTTTCTGAAATGTCGAATGGTTTGCATGAAAGTCATTTCCCTAGGCTTTTATGATAACTAAGTGATCGTTAGATTGGGTTTTGACAGGCCAACTTTTATACTATCAGTTGATTGATTGATTGATTGATTTACTTATTAGTTACTTGACTGATTGATTGATTGATTGATTGATTGATTGGCTGATTGATTGATGGATTGACTGATTGATGATTGATTCATTCATTCATTCATTCATTCATTGACTGATTCATTGATTGACTGACTGATTGATGATTGATTGATTCATTCATTCATTCATTCATTCATTGACTGATTCATTCATTCATTCATTGACTGATTCATTGATTGACTGACTGATTGATTCCCGCGGCTTCTTTTTACAACTGTGTCGTTTACCGATTGGTTTCTTGCTGGTAACTTAGTTAAATGCATGATTGATGGGCTAATCGATTGACTGATTGATTGGTTCCATTTCTGATTCATTTATGTGTTGGTTATTTGTCGCCCTTTGCACCAGGTGTTGATATTTCCTTTGATCGAATCGCAGCTTGAGAAAAAATCAAGGCTTACTTCATTCGAATTTTTGTACTCATCTTGTTCATACTTTTTGACTCTTTGACTTTTGAATGCATTTTTAAGGGTTTTATTCCCGTTCCAGTGGATATTTTTCAATTTTTTCAGTGCCTAAATTTTTCCTAGGATTTGATATTTTTGTCAGATGAATTCGACCACCAAGGTGAGTTTTTCTCCTTGACATTGCTCCTTGTGAGGACTTCTCTCGACTGTAACTTGGTCAGGGCCCCTGCGGGCTTGTAATACATTTTCTCATATTTTGAGACGGGACCTAATTTGAAAAACGGGGTAATTTATGAAATCATAACGAGCCTTTACAACCGAAATGCTTTTTCTGTTAGAAGTGCTTAAGACGGAGGTGGAAGGAATGTTTGACTCGCACATGTAGCATGATGTAAAAAATTGGCAATATTGTTATAAAGATACATTTGAATGTACAATATACATTTAGATGCAATGCATAAATGTAAACTTTTTCAAAATATTTATTGCAGAAAAAGATAGGCTTGTCATATAGAGGGGGAGTTAATAGAGAGTCCGGTGTAATGGAGAGTGACTTGGACAGAGCGACAGCATAATCGGAGCAGGCCTATAAGAGATAAGGGTTTTCAAATATCGCTTTTAAAATGGAAGACTGATAAGCGAGGGGAAGGTTGATAGAGATTTTGTGGTATGAAACCTGTGTTAGTTATCATTGCATTTGTAACTTGAAAAACCCCTGTTATATTTGAAGCACTTTGTACGCTATTCCCATTTTGATGGGCTAATGTTTATGAATATAACCCTGCGTTTCTTTTCCTACATTCCAAGATGCTGGCTTGTTTGACTGTTATGACGAGCAAATCACACATGATTCTTCACAGGTAATTACTTCCTTTCACTTGCTTTTTTCGCAAAATTGAATCAGCCCGGCCTGTAGACTTGAAGAAGCAAAGGGGAACAATGTCAACTATCTCTTTTACGAATCAGGAAAACCAGATTTGATGCAAATTGTATCTGATACATCATTTGAACACAATACCAACTAGTTCCTAAACGATATGTCTAGGAGGAAAGCTTGGTCAAAATTTTTGTTGTTTGTTGTTTGGCGAACTGTAGACGTTGACTTCCGTTTGGTCATCTCTGTCGCAGATCAAGAAAAAACGGAAGAAAAAGAAGAAAAAAGCAGTGAATTCCGCCACACTTGATGAAATTGTTGGTAAATTCGAACCAAATAATTCTGTCGTTGATTTTGCCAAATCAGGATCGAAAGCTGATGAGCAGAAGAAAACCATTCGAGACACGGTCACAGACCATTTACACTCGTGAGTAAAATTCGTGCTTATCGCTGTTCCGCAGTTTTCACTTACTGATGACAGTCACGCAGTCGCTCCGCTCATCCACATGTCCCCTGCGAGGCCAGTGATTTAGCTGTTAATCGATTCTTCAATAAGCTGTTTTGGTGCCCTTATTAGTGTCTCACCGTTCGACATGAGGCGACCGACGTTTTTGACTCCAATCAATTCTTATCCTCAAATTGTGCATTAAACTATCTTCATTTTATTCTGCTTTTTACCTTGATTTTAACCATAACGATTGTCAATAGGTAGGATTACAGTACCTTGAATGATAACAGATGGTTTTACGTCTGAGCAAGTCAACCTGTCAAAATATCAGTTATTATTGTTACTATTATCATTATTATTCTTACAATGCCTAATAGGGCAAAGTGGAAGTAAAGATGCATTAATGACGCACGTTCTTTTGTATATTTTATTTGCTTACACTGCTACGGTATTTTCCCAATGCCATTCATTGCGACTCCAGTTTAAGTCAATGTAAAAAACGTTAAATTCATTGCTAAGCGTGTCGGCCCTTGCTCTAGTTCTTAGACGGGATGTTGAGAATATTGTCAGAACGTGCTCTCATTGAAAAGGTTCACTGCTGGAAGGTTTTTTCTTCATAGTAGTGACTCTTCGATAGAGGCAAACCTTCTTGAAAGTGAGTCAACAATAATTGCTAGCTTTCTGATGGATACATCACTTTCATTGATCGATGCAGTTTACTGCCATATCAATTTCTGGTGTGTAAACGTCGTCTTTGTTTTGCAGTTTGTTTGCAGATCTTCTTATCAGCAAAGGACAAATGGATATAGACAATGATGAAGATGTGGGTCACCTACTAAGTATACTCGATACCGACTCGGCTAGTATTATAATTTCCAGGGGAGGACTCCGTGATTTCTTAGCATTATCACCGACATTTGCATTTGACCCGGACGATACTAACGTAGTGTACCTTGCGGAGGAGGCTGACATTTACCTATTGTCGAAGAAAGAGACGTCAGGAAAAAAGAACCCAATCTTCGCTTGTGAAGACGAGGCCGGATTTGGGTATAGGAATGAACGTAGAGGAAATGGTTTAGAGGCTACGAGGAAAAAGTCTAATGATATTTTGCAACAAGATCCGGGGGGTTCGGCTGTTGCCAAAACACAAAGCAGAAGCGAAAATGGTGATGCTAACTCAGTAGAATGTCAATTTGGAAAGTTTAATGATTCGAAGAGAAGCTCCAAAAGGTCGATGGAGCATTCAGGTGAAGCCAAAAATGGGACGTCAAAGCATTGCATTCAGCTGAATGAATCGGAGAGAAAACGGGAGGTGCCGGGTGAGGTATTTGATGCACAATTGGCAGACGGCTTGCAACAAGCATCCATAGAATATCAGGTACGAAGGGAAGGTATCGATCATAAAGTCAGTGAAAAGGTAGTCACAACACAGACGGATAACGGTACGGGATATTCATGCAAGGTTAGCGAAAGTGGAGCGACGACGACTGTGGATGTTGCAGTGATGACCAGCGTTGATTGGAAGAAGTACAAAGAGCTGTACGAGTACGAGGTCGCAGAAAAGGAGATTTTATTGGAGAAGAACGTCGAGGCATGGGATAGCTTGGAACAGCTTAAGAACAAATTGAAGATTGAAAAGGAGACTGCAGTGAGCAGAGAAATGGACCTTAGAGCAACTTTAGAGGTATGAATTTTACGCACCGTTGATTTTGGAATGCAGTTTCTTGTTGATCAAGAGCTACGGACACGTCTACAGTACGTAAATCACTTGATAAGGCAGTGGGGGGATTTACACATAAGATATCAGAGACAGAGTGAGGACTCTGTAAAGATCTGATAGAAGAATGAGCTTAAGGTAATGTGGCATTGAATAGGACGACAGATAAGTTGTGGGTAGCAAGTGAATACCAGTCTATCTTGGCAGTTAACAGCTCTAATTCAATGAGTTTTTGTATGGCTGTCCTGAATGTCAGTCGTAATGATGGAAAGGACTTTTTCTTCTTCTTCTTCTTCTTCTTTCTCTGGCTTTTCCCGCTTCAAACAGGGTCGCCGTTGGTGGTCATACGCTTCCATCTTTAGCGGTCTGCTGCATCCTCCGTTCTCAACTGCTTTTCTTCAAGATCTTCTCTGACGCAATCCATCCACTTCCTGGGAGGCCGACCTTGCTGTCTTCTTCCTTCTACTTTCATGTTGGTTGCTCTACTAATGGGGTCCTCGTCTCGCCGTAGAATGTGTCTGCACCACCTTTGCCTTTTCTCGTGGATCCTTCTATGCATTTCAGTAACTTTCGTTCTTCCTCTGACTTCTCTGTTTTCCATGTGATCTAGAAGGGTCTGGCCACAGGAAAACAGAGAAATCAGAGGAAGAATGATGAATTGGACTACCGTGGGTAAATGTTTTTGAAATGAATTACGATAAATGAGTTAAGTAGTACGTCACGCAAGTCATGAATGTTTCTTCAATTTGTAATGATGGCATTATTGAGTGAGGGAGGAGTGATCTACGTTCATATCAACTCGATGTACCTGCCAACAACACGTGCGATATGCGATGAGGAAATGCACGATTCGACGTGTCCCCTACTAGCGTCTAATTGTTGAATGACTTTCTAGAAAACGAAGAGTAAGCTGATGAAGGAACAGTCGTCACATGCGAACGCTCAGAGGAAGTGGGAGCAGGAGAAATCGAAACTGTTTCAGCAAATCAAGATGTTCGAGGACAGGCATGGCAGGTAACTCGTTTTCGTATTGAACGATCAATTGCAGCATCTAATGACGCAGTTCATCCAAATGCGAGCGCAGAAGAAACCAGAGGCCATCGCAGTCTAAGTCCTACGTAGGTCGCAAGATTAAGCCTTTTGTCGAACGACGCAGTGAATAACCTACCTGATAAAATTCTCTTTCCTTGCAGAAATCTGGTCCTGCGTCATGTTTTTGTCGCGTTATAAACCGATAATGAACGGGTTTTTTTATTTGATATCGGTATATTTTCTCTTATTAGAAGATTCTTAGTATAAAGGACAGACTTATTTTTTTTAGATTTTAAGGTTCTATGTTCAAGATTTGGGAAAGCTCAAAAATTTGACCCGTAGTGATAAGATATGGGGATTTTAAGACTTCTTCAAAGTAAACAAAGCTTTAGGGCTGACGTGCGCAGGCCTACTCCACAGCATCGTGACGTGTCACAACTCTGTTCCAGCTCAACGATGGTGCGATAATCACTGAGTCGTTGCTTGGTGCATTGTTTGCAGGTCTGCTTTCAGGTTTCAGATACATCTCCTTCCACAGGCTTCTCCCATACAAAGTGGAATCACCGGCACGGACTGTCTAGCATAAAATTCAATCTTAGTGACGGTTTTGGCCTGGGTTTTCATTGCTGTCTGCTCTTCCTGCCGCCTACCTCTTTTGGTCGCCTTTTACGAGATCCAGAAGATACACTTGTCCTCATCTACTCCTGGAGCCACGCGGATGGATTAAGATTCTTCTATGGATCATAGTAGTGTAGTGGTATCGTGGCATGGTAGTTAAGCATGCGGACTCACAACGCACAGATCGTGAGTTCGAGTCCTGCACATATCACAATAAAACACCATTGGTGAGGAAGGCAACGGGAAACCACCTCGTAAATTCCAATTCCAGAGAAAAAACTCAGAGTCCTGTCTCTGATTTCTGCTACGCTCGAAATCGAGTATGCGAGGCAGCAGTTGCAGTTTATTAGTTTTAAATGAATCATTTCTGTGTTTGTTTGTGTTTGTCGGCTTGTTCCCTGTTTTTAATTGGTTTTGTGTAATTCAAGCAACAAAGCAATGGTTCAGAACCAGGAAAAAGAGATGAAAAGAATGGTAGAGAAAGTCGGTGAGATGAAGTAAGTTTGAACTCCTCTTTTTTATCATTTTGGAAGACTAAGTCATCTTGCGCACCACGTGGTATCGTGGCGTCCTGGGCTGCTGACGTGATTAGTGTCTATCAGAGGATAGGTTGGATGCGCTTCCGATTGGCTTAGTTATCGTATCCGACCCCTTACAGCCGTGAAGATTTTGTTATGATTTCGGGACCCCGTTGGCCATACCAATATCATGGAAATTGTCTGAATGCTACAGTTACTGATTGCATCGGTTACGCTTCATTTTTCGTTGAAGATTTTCTTAATTTGTTATGGCGGGAAAAGGCCATGGTGGCCTATACAAAGCCCCAACAAAGGAACAAAGAAGAAAGCGAAAGGCTTAGAGGAGAGAGAGATCAGATCAAGTTTATTGATCTTAGATTTGAAAGATGGCAAGTTGTAGGACTCAAAATGAAGGCAACGCATTCCGTGGATTGCAAGTTCTTTGCATGAATGATGAGATAGATCCATGGATTGGTTGGTGAACTTTGGATGTTATGTAGGTGGGTGAAGCTTCTGGTGGTCCTGACCCTCAGGGGAACATCCGTAATGTCCCTGATTTCCTAAGAAATATGTCTTTGAAAGCATTTGTAATAGACGGATGGACCTTCAACTACAGGACGTAGAGAAAGAGAGTTTTTCAAAGGGAGGTATGTATGTGGAGCCTGTTTTTAATGTCGCATGCAAGGAGCATTTGAGAAGGAAAATGAGACTCCCATTTGAAATTAGAATGACCGTAAAAACCAGTTTCATAATTTGTTGGTATTTGTTTATAAAGCTGTAATGTTGGATAGGATGCATGGATGAATTGCCTTGAATCTTTTCAGCTGAGCTGATTGTGTTTCTACTCTTTATTACAGGCTGAATGAGGAGAGGACGAAAGCTGAAAATGCAGATGCTATCAGCAAACTAAGATCAAGTATCACCGAACAGTCAAAAAGGGCTCAAAAAGCAGAGGTGATTACTGTCCATTGTACCAAACCATTTTTGACATTGGTTATAATGGGGTGGACTGATTCAGCCAATGTCATACTAGCTGTGACCAAAGTTTTGTTCGTAGATACTGCTTTCCTAAGCGCTACAAGCATAATTGCATAACATTACCCGTTGGAAGCTTGCCAGAACTCACAAGCAGAGTCTCATTTAGTTCTTTCAAAACAGGAGTATTTTCCCCAATATTGAAACAGCCTCAGTTGCGTCTGTGATTTCCATGCCCTGTGCGTTCACTGCAGCTATTGTCTATGAATGAATTAAATGCTCTCAGATCAATGCACCCAGTTTTTCACTTTTGGATTGGTGTTACGTTTTCTGACCATTCGGCTATTAATGTTGAAACATTAAAAGTTTCATGCATTGCGTTGTCCGTCTTGTCTTGCGAGGGTCCTTATTCAATGCAATTTTTCGACAACAAAGCAAATTGTCACGTAGATAAGGATGAAATGGTACTGGGTTTTGCATCAAGTTTGTTCTTCCTGGAATGGCAAGCCTCCCTGTGAAGACTACCATAGATAGAAATGGTGCTTTCTTGGACAGCGACCACTTGAATCTTTCATCACCTCTGCTTGTATTCGATACACTAAGAGGAGAAATGAGAAAATTTTGGAATAATTCATCTTTTAACTTTATCTTCGTTTGTTTCCAGCCAAATTGTTTGTGCATGGAAATAATCGTACGATTTTCAGGGCAACTTTGTCTCCATGGGAAATCAGGAAGGCCCCTCCTAATTTCGCATCTCTTTATTGTTTTCTTCAAAGTCTATGCATATTTGTTATCTTCACTGGTCTGGAATCGTTTACCTAAGGGTCTATAAGACTTTTACCCAGAATGGACATGTATTAATGATGCATGCCATATTCTCATTCCTATAATCATGGGTCATCATTACTTTTCCCTCGGGAAACGGGACTTAATTTTGAAACTATACCTGCCATATTTTGTTTGGCAAGGAAAACAGCTTTTTTCTTTGCAAGGCGACAGTAAGATCCGATTTTTTTCATCTTTTAAATCTCAGTTCCAAGTTGTGGACAATGATCCCTCAACTGCTTTATGATTTTGTCCGATGAATTGTGTTATGCCGTTTCCAGAGCCAATTTTCCCTCAGCTGTGGTTCTATGTTCGATAGAAAGAGCAGGAATTGTGTTTAAATTGGATCTGATGTCCTCTGATTTGTCAGCTGGCTTTAGAGATTAGCTTTGCTGTTTGATAGATTGCTGCAATGTGTTAATTGTCTGGGTTTACAGACCTTTTTGAAGTTGATTACCTTAATTGCATTTCTTTTCAATGAGAAAGCTTTAACCTCCCCCCCTCCCTCCCCAGTACTCTGTCGCCACTGCATTCTGAACACTCTATTTCCCTTCTTCAAACTTTCTTTTAAACCTCGCGTCGCTTGAGCCTCCTTTAGTCTTTACTGTAGTGGTAAATGTGAATGAAATTGCAATGCAAGGATGTTAGCTCGGATCCTGCATTGTTGGCAACAAATAAACCATTGATGAAGAAGACAACGATATGCTAACCCATAGAAATTTGCGCTTTCCTACAAATCTCGGGACCCTTTCTCTGGTTTCTGCTACGATCAGAATCGTGTACGCTATTTTTTTCGTGGTTGATGTTGAGGAAAGGCCATGGTGGCCTATACAAGGCCCCAACAAAGGAACAAAGAAGAAAGCGAACAGCTAAGAGGAGAGAGAGTTCAGATCAAGTTTATTGATCTTATCTTTGAAAGATGGCAAGTTATTAGATTCAGGAAAGCAAGAAGAAGGCAAGATGCTCCATAAATTGCATGTTCTTGGGATGAATGATGATTTGTGGGATGAAGTTCATGGGTTAGGCAGTGAAACTTGGAAAGGGTTTGAATGGGTTGAGCTTCTGGTGGTCCTGCCACGCTTCAGAGGAACTGGGATAATATCTCTGATCTCCTGAGAGCAAAGCAGTTTTCCAGTCTTCACTCTGAATCCATTGAATCCATTGAGCATTTTTCCATCCTCGTCATCCCACTGTCAAGTCTCAACGTTCCGTTTCATTTGCCATGTATGATTTTCGCCATGTAATTTTTGTAACTTTTGCCATTTTGCATTAGACCTTCTTCTCTAGCTGGAAGATTTATCGTTTTTCCTCTTCTTTTCCAGATTTTGTTCGTAGAATTAAAGAAAGTTGATACTTGCAAGAGCTTCCAAAGAGCGATCGAACAGTCCCAGCTTGTTATTGATAAAATTGAATCGAATCCATCCCTTGAGTGAGTTGTCAACTTTTTTCTTTGAAATCTAAAAGACTCGCATAGAATTTATTTTCGTTGCCAGCTTTCATGCCTGTTCTAAGCAGAGCTAAATTCTCTTTCTACGCATAGCATTTTGCTTTGTCTTCAATGCAGGGTCGATCTCACTAAGCGATGCATAAGGATTACAAAGCACGTTGCTAGCCTTGCCATTTGTTTTATATTTGAAAGCTTTCCATTGACTGTGATTTCTTTCAACATTCACCCCTATGAAAATTGGAAACTGCGTAAAATTCAATAGGGCAGACTCATTTTTGCCGGGCATCCAAGGTTGAATTTCTTTTGAAATTTCAAGTGCTCGCTTCAATTTCTTGGCGTTCTTCGTGCCTTCACGAGAGTGCATTTCGCCATAAGTTTTTGTTAGCTTTGCATACAGTGAGAAGTCTTACATGGTGTCAAGAATAAAGTCTAGCCGATCACAACCCCATGCAACGTGAATAGAACTTGGATCAAAGTTTTTGCAAGAGTCACCTTCCCTCTGTTCTTTAAAACGAAACAGTGAACTTCTAATCAGAAAATCGAATCGATGGCTGTTTTTTCCAGGCAAATCGTCGGCGGAATTTCATTGTCCTGGCGTTGGAACTCATATAAAGAAGTGATGGCAGAACGCATGAGACAGAGTTTGGTGAGTTAGCCTCGTTTTTTCAATGGCATGTCGGTATGAATAATAAGAAAATATTAAAGACTCCATTTTGATATGTAAACTAAACATACAAATGCAAGTCTCTCTAATGATAGGTAATTTGTGTTGGGCTGGCCTAATTACAGGTATTTCTAGTGAAAATAAATTAATGAATAAGTAAATAACGGAAAAAACCGGAGGAAGTTAAATGATTTTTATAAGAAGAACTAAAGGATGAAAGAAAACTTTTAGTAGGATGGAAGGTCTGGCTTAGTCCAGGGCTTGTTGCCCGGGGAAAAGGAAATTTTTTTTGAAAATTCATTTTTGGCAACATTTACTATCTTATAACTGCAAACCTCTCTAAATAGGTAGTTTAGAATTGGTTACTTTAACAAAAACAAATGAGAAATAGAAATGAAAAAAGCTACTAGTCAAGAATGAGAACTTTCAAAATGCCATCAGTTCAGGATTGTCCCAGTCCTTATTTCTTCGATAGAAGACGTAGTAAGAAGTCCTTATTGCAGTCGCCATTATCTTCTTTACTGCGTAGTGCCTGCATGTTTCGTCAAATTCGAAGTCTTGCAGCATTTCTAAGAACTCCACGGAGGAGTCATCGTTGGCTTTGCATTATTCCCAAGGTTTGTCTGGAAACCTACAGTTAATTCTACAATATATAGAAAATCGTTTGAAATAGAAAGTAGAAAGTCTTGACGTAAACTGTCTCCGGTGAGAATTGAGGCTTTTAAGAAACGTAGAAAGGTCGGCAGAAATTGTAGAAATTTTGACAGACTGGAAAAACGTAGCAGTGGACAGAAGAACGGAATCATGTCACCATGTGTGACGCCCCTGAGTCAAGTAAGTTTTGCAGCCAGAAATAATGTGTAAAAGAGACTCAGGTAGTAAGCAGAAAGAGCAATTTGGTGTTGAAGACAAGTTCCATCTGACAAGATTAGAGTTTGTTGGTAAAGTGTTATTGATGTATCTTACCATCTTACCGTAAAGTTGAATATGTTTTTTGGGAGATTGCTCCGGAAAGATGACCAGATTCCATTAAGAGGCGATAACTTTTATGTTGGAAAAGAAAGAGCCTTGGGATAGGAATTTGTTTGGAAGTTTATTTTCATGCTTATTTCTGAATGAATGATAATAGGAATAAGGATAGTAATAGCGAAATGCTTTAACAGGATAAGCTATCAGTTCAAGATGTAACTGTTATCGACAGGATCGTGACATGAGCATTAACATTTGGTAATTTTCGTCAGGGCATGCTGATAGATCTAAGCAACCAACCGAGCTCATGGTTGTTGTTTGCGATGCCCTAAACTACATCCAGGTTGCAAACATTTTTCGGAGTTATTCTAGACAAAGTTCCTGTGTTCAAAAGGAAGACTTCAGTTAGGGATATGGAGATGAATCCTTGTTTTGCAATGAATGTTTTAATTCGTACTGAGCGGGTGGACCCCTTCTGTCCAACCTTTCCCGATAATTCGCTTTTCATCCTAGGTTTCTTTAGAGCGCATTGATGCAGTTCAATTACTGTTGATTGTCCTCGTGGATCACCAATTAATCTTTCCTGTCTGCTCAGTTATGAATCCGACGATTCCCCCCCCCCCCCCACGTTTCTCCTTTCTAGGTTTTTGTTGCTGCTTCAGTTGGTCCACTTGATGCTTCGTCTCAGAGTTTGCAGGACCTGATCTGTTTGAACAAGCTCAAAATAGCACCGTTTACTTGACCTCTCAAATAAACTCATTCATAGTGTAGCGACCTCAGCTTTCTCACCCTCATATTTTCTGTCTATGGTGCTATTGCCACTTTGCCTAACTGCGTGGGCTCAAACGAGGAGCCATCTTTTTAGGACATATAAGACACATCTCAACTTTTGATTTCAAGAAGAGGAATCTAGGAGTTGATTATTTGCTGTTGTGCTTGAAGGGTCCATTATGAATGACAGTGGCCGTGGGTCAAAACGAGGGGAGTGCTGTTGAGACTCATGTAACTAGCTTTTTATTTCGCAGTGGTAAGTGCCACAGTTGTTTCAGAGAGTTAGGGTACAGTTGGATGTATGATTGGGACACGTTTTGGCAGTTTGCTTCCATGGATGTGTGCAAGAACCAAACTTTAATATGAATCGTTGGGCACCAAACGAATTGAACCGGCCATGCCCAGCCCTAGACCTACGGCCACGTTAGGACAACCTCTTTATCGTCTTTGCCTGCCAAAGTATGGTCTAATGGGGTAGATTTTCAAGTATCACATCATTGTTATAAAATTTGAAAGTGTGATGTGTTTATAAATCCAAGTTGGCCTCCGTCCGTCTAATATGACCATGTTTATAAATATATCTACAGTATTTATGTAAGTTCAAAATTTGCTCTATTTATAGTGTAGTTTTTCTGTGAAGCTCGCCACAATATGCCAGGAAAAGTTCCGGTGGAGTTTTTCCTAACTTGACAAAAACCTAAGCTTCACGAAGGAGTGCCGAATTCACCGTCATTTTGGAATCACGAAAACTGCACACAAAATATTTGCATATGCGGATCCCGGGCCTGGATTAATTGGAGAATATATGCGATGGGCAGAGTATTTATGCGTAATGATTCACAAGGATGTCACCGCATGAAGACAGTTAATAGTGGATCAATGTCAGTTAATCCAATGGCGGCCTTGTGGAGGGAAAATCCAGAGAGAAAGGAGAATGGGAGCACGGACAAGGTTGACATGTACTTTGTCTTCAGCGTATGGTCAAAGGAATAGCTAGACACTCCTTCAGGTAGCCCTCAACATGACCGCTTTTAGAACATTTTGTTTATAAATATTCGAATGGCACACCAAAGGTTGAATCTTGAAGAGTGTGGCAGAACACGTTCTTAGATTTTGTCCGTGATTGAGCTGCCAGATGAGGCTCTTAATTTACTGACAAATTCTGTTAAGGTCGCTTAGAAATTGTTTCTAATGCAAAACGAGTTGCTGCAACAAAGGCAAGTCCTCTTGTGTCAAGTAAATTGAATAATGCGATTGGTACTAAGCTCGTTTCCTGTAGACATAAGCTTCTTAACTTAGGCCTGTTTTCGTAAACATTCCATGTCTTCAGTCAGTTATGATTGAGTAGGCCTCCTTTCGATGTTCCCAAACATGTATGGTAGGTCATGCATCGAAAGAGAGACAGAGAGGACGGGGGGAGCTTTCGCGGTGGACGTAGAAACCAATCGTCAGTGCCCTCCACGACTTTCGTACAGCACGTGGCTGAGTTGGTCCATTCTGCTCGCTGGTTCGTTATCAAGCACGCAGATTAGTCTTGTCAGGTGTTTGGTTCCCATTAGACTGCTTCCATGCCTCGATTGCAGGCGACTGTGCACTTGGTATGAGGCTGGCCAACGGGTTTATTCTCTGACGCAAGCTCGCCGTAAGGCAGCTCTTGTCGAATCGTGGGTCGGACGCGCGTTTCCTTCCATACTAGCTTTTAATTAGCCTTTGCCATAAGATCAGGTGTTGTTGTTGTCGAAATCCACTTAGAATCGGTGGAGATGATGGATAGAAAGGAGTGCATCCGCGCTGTGTTGAGAAGAAAGCACGTTTTACCAAGCATTTTGGAAGTTGCTTTTTCTAGTTTCCAACGCATCAAGAAACGTCCTGGAGCTCCTGAAATGGAGCTTGCGAAGAAATGACGACGGCAAAATTTGGGTTGCTTGTATGTACGGCAAACGTGACACGAAATCGATAACGTCTGTGTGGTAGAATGAGATTGGTATTGTTTGCTGCCATTCTTCATATCCTGGGAAATGTTTACCCGAAACCTTACGTTGGGATACGTTACCTTTGTGGCCGTAGCAACTGAAACTGACCCTTTGAAAGACAACGGAGAAGATTTCACTAGCTGTTATGTGAAAGTGATTTTGGAAACCAATGGGAAATCTCGTGTTTGTTTTTGCTATGATCAAAATAATATCTCCTTTTGTGGATTTGTCAAAAGTTGACATGAAAGCGAGACAGCATTTTAGCAACGCCAATAAATACAGCAATGACACATTCAAAGCTTGACTTGGAATTTTTTCATCATTTTGACAATGTTATCCTTGTTTTGTATACAGATTAATAATGTTACACCATCAAATAAAGTGAATCACTAGACTCACTTGCATTTGAAATCAAGGCAGTGGGCGACTTCTACTTAGCACGTGACCCGTCATCTCCTGTTTACAGTGATTGTGATCTAGCAAAAGTGATACTGATTGCACCATGTTGATTACTATGATCCTGATTGATGGCAACTGGTGACTCTGATTCATTGATTTCTATCTATCAAATCTATTGTTACTGGTGAATGATGATGGCAAGTGATGATTTCAATCCATGGAGATCACGATTTATGATAATGATTGATAATTCTTGCATGTTTCACTACAGTCCAGGGTTCTTGAATTAGACTCAATCTTCGATTATCTGAGCATGGACTCTGGCATTTGCCTATTATTTGATAATGTTTCAAAACTTCGAAGATATGATTTTGTGCAGCAGAATTCTTTTTGCTTCCACGATGCCTTAGTGGACTGCAAGGGTGTTCACTCCCCCGGAAGGGCCCTCTTTTTATTTTCCATCAGGACAACGATGCCTCATATTCGTGATGCCTCGTGTTGGGGACGCCATCTATCGGTGTGGCCTGACATCGTCAGTGCATTGTATCAATCATGTTGCTTGTTGACTGGATTTTGAACATTGAATTACATCATCCAAGGGTGTTTCCAATCTAAGATGTTGTTTCCGTATTTGGCCTCGCGCTTCTATCTTGTGCTGATCCAATCACCTTGTTGTTCGTAGAACGAAAAGGATGACCATTGATCAATTACTTTATATGAAAATGGACGCATGCATATGCAGCAAATATTCGATAATCCTGTGCTTAAAGAATCTAATTAATTTTTTTCCTTTTTGAGTCCTGCTAGCTAAACCACCCATGTTCAAAAGAAAACTTCCCAAAAAGCAGTGGTATCGAATCTTTAAGAGACTCTTTTATCTTAAATTTCATCGCTGTCACCTTTTCGTGGCTGCAGTTTTGCTTCATTTCGCTATATGAACTCGAACAGTTTGGTGTGATGCGCTCTGATAGAGACGAGGCATGTTGGATGAAAGATTTTCGTTGTGGCGAGAGCCTTAAGCAAGGTTAGGATTTAGGCAAAGGTCAGGGTTAGGGCTAACGCTAGAATTTTTAGGGTTAAAGTTGGAGGTCAGGGCTAGGAATTGTAGTTCTGGTGCTAGGGCTAGTCTTAACACCCAAGCCTATACTGAATGCTGATTAACTATGAATGAAATTGTCGCTGGATTCTCTTCGATTGAAATTTTCCATAGAACCTAGGTCGACTGGTACTTTGGTCTGACGGACACTTCTTGTTCAATGGACACTTTTATTACGGACACTTCCATATTAAGGACATTGCTAGATGGAACATATGCTCCTTATTTAAATGACGTCACATGTACCTATGGAGATTAGGACAGATCAGTCAGTCACCCAATTAGTCAGTCAGTCAGTCAGTCAGTCAGTCAGTCAGTTACCCAATCAGTCAGTCAGTCACCCAATCAGTCAGTCAGTCACCCAATCAGTCAGTCACCAAATCAGTCAGTCAGTCAGTTACCCAATCAGTCAGTCAGTCACCCAATCAGTCAGTCACCCAATCAGTCAGTCAGTCAGTCAGTCAGTCAGTCAGTCACCCAATCAGTCAGTCAGTCAGTCAGTCAGTCACCCAATCAGTCAGTCAGTCACCCAATCAGTCAGTCAGTCACCCAATCAGTCAGTCAGTCAGTCAGTCAGTCACCCAATCAGTCAGTCAGTCACCCAATCAGTCAGTCAGTCACCCAATCAGTCAGTCAGTCAGTCAGTCAGTCACCCAATCAGTCAGTCAGTCACCCAATCAGTCAGTCAGTCACCCAATCAGTCAGTCAGTCACCCAATCAGTCAGTCAGTCACCCAATCAGTCAGTCAGTCACCCAATCAGTCAGTCAGTCAGTCAGTCAGTCAGTCAGTCAGTCAGTCAGTCAGTCAGTCAGTCAGTCAGTCGGATGTTGGTCGTTTACTTAATTTCATGGTCATTCTCATCTTACAGTTACATGTAGATTGGCATGTCAACTTCAAAGTGGTGTATAAATAGCAAATTTGCTTTACACATAGGGCGAATGTTATTGGGGATTGATTGCGCGCCGCATTTACGAATAACCAACTCCGGGTTTGATTGATCACGGGTTATGTGTACGCTACCCACCAGCTAAGTCTGCTAAATGTAGATGATATCTAAAGTGTGATGTCTGCATGCTGTTGTTCGAGCTCTTGGGATCTTCTTCCTCCAAGAAGTTTCAGTTCATCGCCTCGTTCTCCGCGGAACAATGCAGCTCTGTTATTCAACAGTAGTGCTGGCTTGCACTACAACGAGGCTCTGCCAAGTTCATACGAATTTTCCATCTGACCGGCTTAAGCTAGTTCTGGTTATATTGGCGCTGGGCCTCATCCCCGTGCTAGCTGTTTGTTAATAAAACAGACAGCTTCAATTTAGATCGTGTTGATTTTGGATTAAGCGGAATCAGAACGGAGTGTTTGAAAGTTAAGATAGTGCGTCTTTTTTAATGCTCTCGCTTCGTTTAAGTAATCAGGAATTCGTGGTATGTTGCACAATCAATCTGTTTTTGTGGGTGAGCTCCTGAGATTTCCTTTCCGGAAAGTTTCTATAACAAGTTAGTGTTTCATTTCGTGTAGCAGTAAGACTGTGGAGAACAATAACGCGATATATTTTGCGAATGTCTCTCCTTATGGAATCAGTTCTCGATGCAGAAAGTGTTCGACGTATCAATTGGGCCATTGTCTCTGAGATTTCCAGGAAACTGGCTTAAAATGTGTCGTCTTTTTCAAGTTTCACTCTCTGTTCACTGCGAAGGAGGCATCAATATGCTTTGACATTCTGCCATCGATGCAACCCTCTTTCAGTACAGGGACAGGCCCCCTCCCCGCCCCCCGTCGTTCGAGTAGTCGCTTGAACGCTGTATTTCATTTTGCAGGTGCAATTCGACAAAACTTTGCAACTGTTGAAAAGGGGAATCTCATTGAATGAGACGCCGTCGATCATTATCGTGGAGAATCCTCCTGCGCCCCCGCAACCAGAAGTGCAATTAGCTAATAGATCAGGTGGACGGGTAAGAAAAGCTTTGTGTCTTGGTAGCGAGTCATACGAGCATCAGATGCTCTTTCATACAGAAATGAATGAACCGTGGGAGTTTTGTCGCCATATTAATTGCTATTGAAGTGAAGATACTTGTATGCCACGATTGAGTCAATTGCACTGCAACGAAAGGTTTGTCTAGTGTCAAAGTTTGATTGTAATTCAAGTTGCAATGTGACGCGACAGTTCCCTCCGTATGCACGTATTTTTGCGTTCGGGTGAAAAGCATGGGAGAATGCTGTCCTTACAAAAGTGGGAGGATGTTAGAGCTTGAAGCGCTTGTATTTTGTAATAAAATTCCCTTCTCGTGAGTCTGTTAGATAGAAATATAGCACAAGTGCAGTACTCAGAAATTGACAGGTCATGAAACAGGGCCCCAGGTCAGTACGAAAGATTATTAGCAATGCACACTAATTTTTTTCGATTGAGTTATTATTCATTTGCCCCTATAGCTCAGGGCCCCCGGGTTAGTGATCCCTCTGACCCCCTCTCCTTAGCACTGCATGAAACCTGGATTTTTTCACATATCAATTTCAATTATCCATTGCTTGAGCTCTCTTTGATAGACCAGCAGACGGTATTGTCGCAATTTTTCGTCTCCACTAGGACATAGCTTCATTTCTCTATTTCTTGGTGTGCTTTTAAAGGAAAGGTTGAAAGGTAATGGATACGAGAGGTGTTTCGCCTTGCGTAAAACATCACCAAAGCCAGCTCCCCTCCCTTCTTTTTGCTTCTCATACCATCGTTTCATTCTTCATACTCGATTTCGAGCGTAGCAGAAACCAGAGACAGGGCTCTGAATTCTTTCTAGGGAAGTGGATCTTTATGAGGTGGTAATTTCCCGTTGCCTTCCTCATCAATGGCATTTTCATTATGACATCTCAGGACCCTTGCATTGTGAGTCTGCATATTTAACCGCTCCACCATGGGCACCACTTTCATTCGAATAGGCTCGTGATTACTTTGAAACAGTTACCTCACATTTGTACTAATTTGTCGATATTTTTTGTATCCTAGCCACATCTTTCTGTGACAAGAAAATCGTCACAGTCCGTGAATCCTCTACCACCAGGAATAAAAAGCCCTATCTCAGCTGTCCCACAATCCAGCAGTCAAGAAACAGGTACCACGAATGCCAGCTCGCATAGAAATGTAAGTACAGGGAGTGAAGGGAGACGGACAACACCAAGCAATGCCAATGCTACTGCTGGAGCGGTTGCCATGGCAACAAGTGTAGCAGTTTCTGCGGCTTCAAGGTCAGTCCCTACAAATGCGGAAAAAATAGAATCAGCCAAGAATGGCAGAAGAAATGACTTGAAATGGAAGACCAACGGCACAGGAGCAGCAAAGAGCTCCAGTTTCGAAAAGATTATGAAGGTGCTGCAGGAAAATTTTCCAAACCATTCAAGGTGAGTCGATTTGTGTCTCCTCCTTAAACATGTTTTATTTGAAACGGGAGTGATAGTCCCATTCGGCACAAGGCAGCAAGTGATCACGTATCTCTTAATTCCGTGGCATGTTAATGCGCTTCTGATGATTCCTTCTCTGAATCGTTCTCTTTCATCGCAATTGAAACAGATTTCTCCAAAAAGGAAGGGCCCATCAATGATTCAAAGCCAGTTTTTTGAATAGGAATTATCGATAAATCCCTTGGTTTCTCGGTCTTCGTATAAACATTTACTCACCAACGTGGACACACCCTTAAGCCGTTCGACCTTGTCTTCAGTGCATGGAAGCCTTTTATCTGTGAAAATTCAAGCACTTTTGGCTTTCGAGTGACTTTTTTCCAATCGCCTGCTCGATTTTGATGTGAAGACAGTAAACACAACGACTGATGGAAACGGTTACAGCGATTTGAAACCGCTGTCTCAGTTCAAAACACAATCGATAGGATATTTCTCTAATTCGCTGATTCATCGAAATATTTTGCAACCTATTGTCCTATCGCAGTATCTTAATGTTGTATTGAAGCAATAGTTTCCAAACCAAAACGAACCAAAGTTTATGCATCGTTTGAGACCTCGAACGAATTCTGTAACGAGTTGAAATGTTCACTTAACTTCAGCCAAGGATCCAATTGCATTATGTCTGCACGCTTCTTCCAGCCACCCCTGTCTAGCATAGCCACCTTCTGTTCCCCTGTTCTCTCCAGTTTTTGTCGTTTAAAAATGTGGTTTAAGAACTTTTCAACCACACCGTATACCCACTTAAACCGCTAGTTGTACCTCGCTTAAGTTCGGGTCTTGCAGAAGCACCAAGATGTTGAGTGTTCCCATGACCTTTTGTCGTTGCAATAGAACTTTTACCAAAGTAGGAGTCGGCAGCCGCTTCGGCTAGACGTACAAGTAGTCTTCTACTTGATTCCCGCACATGTGGGCTTCACGTGCCTTGAGATTCATCCTCAATTCGTTTGCACCAATTTTACATGGTCTTCCCCCTAGGAGTAGGCGAAACTCTGAGAAAAAGAAGCACAGGAGAGGGTCCGATTGCATTTAATTTAGCCCACCTCCTGACCACAAATTATTAGCCAGTAATTTCCAACGCAGGAATGTATTCACGGCTTTTTAGAGTTAATGCAGAGTTTTTAACGTGTTGAACTTTTCCGCGATGCTGGTTCATAATGCTCCTTCTCGAATTTTCCTTTGCAGAGATGAATTGGTTACGTTTCTGAAAGATTTCCGTGAGCAGCGTAACAATACTTTGTCAGGACTAACTGTCGAAGATATCATAGTGAAAATCTCTGAAATAATACGAGGACGAAAGCCGCATTCTGAAAAGGTTTTTTACCTATTTCGTTTTTCCTATTCTTTCTTTATTGTTTTTATTTATTTATCTTCCTTTCACCCATCTATGTTTCTGAACCGATATTTCGATGCTGCGATTATCATTTGAAGATGTATTGTGTAATGTGGTCCTTTCTGTTTTTGCATTGATCTAATTTATGAAGCATATTGCTTTTACAATTCCGCTTCAGAATCGTTTTCTCTTATCATAATTGAACAGATCTCTCCAAGAGGGAGGACCGGTCACTGATTCACAAACGACTCCTTGTTGATGTCGATCATATGACTAGATTGACGGGATTTATGTCACCCTCGTCTCTCGCTATCCATGTAAGATCTTTGGAGCCAAACACGAGGTAGTTGCCCCTGGTATTTTTTAAATTTTCCTAACGGCATCTGTATAATGGCGCAGAGTAGGATACGCCGTCGACTGCAGCACTTTACCCGCATGCACAATTTCCCGTAAGGCTTTCGGTCCTGCTAAAATTTCAAAGAAATGTGTAAGAACCATTATGTAAGGTACCCGTAGCGTGCAAATAGAAATTGAGATATTTTCTTTCTGCATTCTGTTATGCATGCACGGAAATTGCAGGAATGCTGGAGAGGGGGGTAAGGGAGCTAGGGGGCTAGGGGGAAAAGCGCCCTTTTGATAGCTTACCAGCATAACATTAGTGACAAGAATCGATGGTGCTAGTGGGACTGGAAATTACAACTTCAAAGTATGCGATATGCGATTCGGAATAAGGGCATATGGTTAAATAACCACAAAATGTCGTAAAAGAGCACGATTAATATTCGTTGAAACAATTCTGATAGCATTTTAAGCCAAGTTAAAGGGTATGGTCACAAAAATCTTCCAGGGGAGTACCCCGGACGCCCAATTTTAAGCTTGTTTCTCTCGCCTTTGGTCTTGATTGCCCTTCATTCCTAGCCGCTTCCTTGCCCTGCAATCGCTCCGGCGTCCCTGCCAAACTGTCACATGTGTTAAAATCTCCTTCCTTCGTTACAGTGCGCTAGAGGGCGTGACTTGAGTGTTAAATCAAAACTCACCGACGTGCCGTTTGGGTATGGAGAGGATTGTGTTATTTGCCACGATGAGATGGTACACGTCGACAAAACAACAAAATTACAGTGTAATCACGTCTTCCATACACGGGTATGTCTGTTTATCCTTGTTGAAAAAACGTGGCTTTGTGTTTAAGTCGGCGTCATTAATTTCTAGCTTTCACACTGGGAGGTGAAGACTCTACTAGACACGTGGCACTTGGTAATGCCAATCTATTTTATTCTAGGCTTGTACAAATCGTTTGAAAAGTTGTCGATCTACCGTCAGCAAACGAGGTTTCAATGTAGCCTTGTCCAGTTAATCTGCGATCATCCAAAGATTTTACTGGACAATTGCCGACAAACTTTTTCCAGTGCTTCATTTGTATAGTGATGCCCTTTAATCCTTGTCTCTGTAGATATTTCGTTCATTGCTGAATGGAGGTCAAGTATTTGCCCCTGGTTGCTCTTTTCCTTTCTCGTTAGTTGTGCTGCACAGGTCTTTCATTAGCCTTCATTAGAGAGAGTTAGCAATGATTGCCAAACTTTACATGCTAATTGATAGTGAAGAAGAATAGGAATAAGTTACAAAGTAACTACGGTCAACTCTGTCTAATTCGAACTCGGGTAATTCGACCTTTTGCTGATGCGAACAAAATCTCAGGTCGCTTGAATATCTCCTAACAAAACTTCCATAGTTCGAATCTCTGTAATTCGAATTTTTTGTATTTCGAACTTTTTGTATTTCGAACAATTTTACGATGCTCCAGAGAGTTCGAATTAGACAGAGTTGACTGTATTTTTAAAACATCACGAGTAAATTGAGTGCCTGGTGCCTGCAGCTGCCTTGTTCATTTCTCAGATCGTCATCAGCACTTGTGCACCCCCCTGCATGCATTAATATATACACGTCTACAAAGCTCCTTCAAGTCATCGTCATAGGTGGTAGATGGGTTTTACTCATCGTCCGGGGCAGCACCACCACGCTACCTTTTAGTGCCTTCAGTGACTATGTCACTTTCAGCTCTAGGGTAGAGATGCCGGCGCTTGTGGTTGGTTTGTCATCATGAACAGGGTCTGCTGGAGACTGATTTGCCAGTCTGTTCCCTGGCTGTACTTGAGGGTACCGTTGGAAAGGGTGCACTGCAGGCCCCGCCGCCAGATAGTACAGAGGCCCAAACCCATTGGTAGCGCTTTGGGAGGCTGCCTCATCAGCTGGTGTATAATCCCGGGCTGCCTGTTATGCCAGTTCCCAACTGGAGCCACTCGCAGCTCGCAGCTCCGGGGGGCCCTTCTGAGGCCACAGGATAGCTAAGGGAGCTCTCAAGGGATTTCAGTTTACCGCTGCCACTGTCATTTTGACTGTCCCAACCACCACTCACCATTCCTTCAAAATGACTCAAAACAATTTAAACAACTCAACTGCAGCAACTAACGTGGCACCTCAACCCTTTTCCATCTCATTCTGCAACATCCGTGGACTTTCTTCCAACATCAATCCAGTACATCATCATCTCCAATCCATAAACCCCTATGCACTCTTCCTCACTGAAACCAAAATCAAACCTCTTGATCCCAGTAACAGCACCGTTCTCTCTCCTCATCTCAAATGCCCAGGTTATGAGTTATTTTCCTCCTTCTTCCCTAATGGTGGGGTTTGTGCATTTATTCGCTCTGATGTGCAGACCTTACACCTCAAACAATGCGATCTTTCTAATCCTGGCTTTCAACTCTTCTGGTTGAAAATTTCCCTTCCTCATGCCACAAAGTACATTTGCACTCTACACCGCTCTCCTAACTCAAACAATCATGAACTTCTCTTCGACCACCTTTCTAAATCAATGGAAACCATCACTTTACAATCTCCACGCTCTGAAATCATTGTTCTCGGTGATTTCAACATCCACAACTCCGGCTGGCTCTCCTATTCCTCCAATGTCACCAACCCTGCTGGTCGGGAAGCTGAGGCCTTTGCCATTGTCAATGACTTGACACAGGTAATTTCAGAGCCGACACGCGTTCCTGACCGTGCAGGAGACAAAGCAAATACTCTCGATCTTTTCCTCACATCCAATCCTAGCATTTACTCTCCTCCCACCGTTAGCTCTCCTCTTGCTAACTCTGATCATTGTCTCATAACCTTACGGCATGACTTCCTCCCTCACCTGGACAGGCCCTTTGCTCCGCAAAGAGTCTTCCACTACAGCAAGGCTGACTGGGACTCCCTTCGCACTTTTTACTCTTCTTACCCTTGGTCTTTAGGCTTTTCAAATGATCCTTCCTCTCTTGCTTCTTTCATCGCCGACGCAATACTTCTTGGCATGGATCTTTTCATTCCTTCTTCTTACAAGCCTGGTAAAAAAAATTCCCCAAAGCGGTTCAATTCACAGTGCGCCAAAGCTGTGAATGACAAAAACCACTACTTCAAGGAATGGAAGCGACTTCAAACCCAACACTCAAGAACTTCTTTCATCCAGTCACGCAATACTTGCTCTAAAACCATCAAAAATGCCAAATCATCTTTTGTCCAACGCATCAACAACAAAATCGCTTCCTGCCAGGCTGGCTCTCGCTCCTTTTGGTCTATGGCCAAAGTTGTCTCCCAAAACTTTTGCCAATCATCTTTCCCTCCACTAAAAAACAACTCTGACTCTTCTTCTACCACTCCTTCATCCAAGGCTAATCTTTTTGCGTCAATCTTTGCCTCCAACTCCAACCTGGACGACCAAGGGGTTCAACCTCATCACCTCCCCCCTTCAAAATTCACTATGTCACCCATTAAGTTCTCCACACGAAAAGTTCGCCAAAGCCTTCTCCAGCTTGACACCTCCAAATCCAAGGGCCCTGATGGTATTCCAGCAATAGTTCTCAAAACCTGTGCTCCTGAACTTGCCCCTATTCTTAACAAACTATTCCAGCTTTCCTACACTCTTGGCACATTTCCCACCTCGTGGAAACAAGCCCACATCTTTCCTATCCCAAAAAAAGGCGACAAGTCTAATCCACTCAACTATCGTCCCATTGCGATCACTTCACTCATCTCTAAAACTATGGAGACCATCATCACTAAACAACTCCTTACCTTCCTTGAAGCAAACAATCTTCTCTCTGATCACCAGTATGGCTTTCGAAAAGCCAGGTCTACTGGTGATCTTCTTGCTTATGCTGTCCATGTCTGGTCCTCTGCTCTAGAATCCAGTGGTGAGAGCAGAGTTATCTCTCTCGATATCTCCAAGGCCTTTGATCGCGTTTAGCACAAGGGTCTTCTCGCTAAACTGCCGATGTTTGGTCTCCATCACACTCTCATTAATAGGATTGGTAGTTTCCTCTCTGATAGGTCAATTGCCGTCAGAGTGGACGGCTTCCTCTCCAATCTGCATTCTATCAATGCTGGTGTACCCCAGGGCTCTGTCATCTCCCCTGTACTCTTCATCCTCTTCATCAATGACCTGCTCACCTCCACGTCTTCTAGCATTCACTCCTTTGCTGATGATACCTTCCTAAGTTCCTCATTTTCATTCAATCCAAATGACCATGCTTCCACCGATATCCAACTCCACAGAAACATTTCGGCCTCGCTTCTCTCCATGATCTGACAGTTATTGAGAAGTGGGGTAAAGACAACCTAGTTTCGTTCAACCAAAGCAAGACGAAACAGGCTGTCATTTCACGCAAACGTAATCAAAATTGTCCAGCTGTCTTCATGAATGGTGATGAACTGGACACTTCAGCTTCTTTCACACAACTTGGTCTTTCTCTTTCATCTAATCTCACTTGGAAAACTCACATCCATTCCCTTGCTAAACATGCATCTCAAAAGCTCGGTTTCCTCGCCAGAGCTCGTGGGTTTTTCTCATCTTCTCACCTTCTATCTATATACAAGTCCCAAATCCGTCCTTCCTTAGAGACTGCTCCCACGTCTAGGGTGGTGCTCCAAAATCTACTCTCTGTCTTCTCGACAAAGTCCAGTCCAAAGCCATTCGTCTCATCAATAATCCTAACCTCACCAAATCGCTCCAACCTCTTTCCCATTGTCGTTTAGTTGGAGATCTTTCCATCTATTACAGATACTTTAACGGACATTGTTCTCAGGAGATCAGGGATATTATTCCAGTTCCTCTGAGGCGTGTCAGGACCACCAGAAGCTCAACTCATTCACACCCTTTCCAAGTTTCACTGCCTAATCCACGAACTCTATCTCACAAATCATCATTCATCCCAAGAACATGCAACTTATGGAATGTCTTGTCTTCTTCTTGCTTTCCTGAGTCCTACAACTTGCCATCTTTCAAATCTAAGATAAATAAACTTGATCTTATCTCTCTATCCTCTTAGCTGCTCGCTTTCTTCTTTCTTCCTTTGTTGGGGCTTTGTATAGGTCACCATGGCCTTTCCTCAACATAACCCACTAAGAAAAAAAAAAGGGTGTTCGCCAAACTTGCAGGAGGTCCGCCTCTTTTTCATCGTTCGCTATCCTATGATATGGAGAAAGCTTCTTGGTAAGCCACTTGCTGATAGGCTTATAGTTGATGGCCCGACCCCTGTCGCATGTCGCTGATCTTTCACAGGGAAAACGGTTGCTAGATGTTTGTAATTGCAGGAATTAGCGAAGCGGCCAGGGCACAGCTCCAATAGCGTGGCTTCTCGGTGTCCTAAAGTCTCTACTTCCGTATAGCATGCATAACAATTCCAGATTTGGGTCTTACAGCAGCAGCCACATATCCAATCTGCGGGCCACAAGTTTAAATATGTGGGCCACAATTTTGAAAATCACTAGCAGTTTCTGATACGCTTGTAAATTTTATTTCTATCGCGTCTAAACCAAGCATTGTCCGATTGAATTGGTCATGACTTGCAACCTGCAACAGCGATCATTTTTACCAGATTGAATGGTGCATTGATTGTAGATCCGGTGACATTGACCTATGCTCTGTCAAGCACTCTTTTTCCAAAGTTATTAAAATCGTTGTTTTCGTCTTTGATATTTTCCAGGCCATTTCCTCTTTGGTTCAAACTAAGGCAACGATTGTCCCACTAATCCATTTACTTGTGTGAACTTCTTGAACCTTTTTGTTGATTCTTATCACGGTTTAGCCATTTCCTAACATCTTATCGACCCAATATATATATAAGTTCTGATTTTGGTTATTAACTTGTTTAGCCTTCGAGTGTTTAGCCTTGCGGGCATAAATAGAGGACAGTTGAGCCGCATGTTGTGCCATGCTCAATCTGCCAATACCAAACACATTCAATGCCTCAGCTGTAGAGACAATTGGAACCTGCAAGTCAAATCCTGAGGCCTAACTCGCACTAGAGCAAAGATGGTCGAAATAAATCGACGAAATGTGTTCGTTATTCCGGCTTGAATCGCTCCAGTCATGGACAGTAAAATTGTGCGCCATAATTCGTGTTATCAAATTCGTGCGTTATTTTAGTGTATGTTGTTAGAACCATGTTCTTTGGTGTCTATGTTAAAGATGGATGGTAATAACAATTAAAGATGGATGGTAATAACAATTAAAGATGGATGGTAATAACAATTAAAGATGGATGGTAGTAACAATTAAAGATGGATGGTAATAACAATTAAAGATGGATGGTAGTAACAATTAAAGATGGATGGTAATAACAATTAAAGATGGATGGTAATAACAATTAAAGATGGATGGTAATAACAATTAAAGATGGGTGGTAATAACAATTAAAGATGGATGGTAGTAACAATTAAAGATGGATGGTAGTAACAATTAAAGATGGATGGTAATAACAATTAAAGATGGGTGGTAATAACAATTAAAGATGGATGGTAATAACAATTAAAGATGGATGGTAATACCAATTAAAGATTGGTGGTAATAGCAATTAACTGGGAAACAGCAGAAAGTTAATTATTAAGGAAAGTATGTAGAAATTGTTGCGAGTTTCGATGGCCAATAGTCTTTCACTAGATTAAGCTTGTGATTTCCCATTAGCTTTCGCAGTCTGTTGACTTATTAATTGCATTTTCTTGTGAGACTGGATATAGTTTATCACAGTACGACAGAATCTTTGCTAATTACAAGTCGTAAAATCGCTTCTCAGGTGTTACAACGAACTGGTTCTTCCTCGTGATAAAATCTTTGATCCTCTGTCAATAAAACTTGACGGTTTGTATCTCCTGGTAGTTCTCAATCAGAGTGCTTAACAAGACATTATCTGAAGGAATATTAAGATAGTATCTGAGTCTTTTTTCCATTTAGAAGCCCAAAGTGAAGCCTTGTGTTGCTAGACTTTCCCATGTTATTGAGCGAACACATCTAGTGGGATATAACGGCTGGGAAATCTACAGGGGATTCTACAGTGCCCAGTGGGTGACATTTTAAGCAGTCAGTTATTTGCAGTCCTGGCTAATGGAGCAAGCCATTCTTCTTCACCAATTCGATGACTTCTTATAGCCCGTAGACTGCTTATCTACCGCGTTTATTCGTGATGAAATGCCCCCATTGCGTCAGCCTGGGTGAGAAGAGAGACTCCAGCGTAGCCCAAGCTGCAGGAGCCACTCTTGACTGCCACTAGCAGGCTCCAAGGAAAGACAGGGTCAAGATGTTGGCACCAGCGGTGGCTGCAGGTGATAACTGCTGGCTCTCTGGGAGCTCGTCCGCCCTTTGACAGGTGTCTTTTTTAGTCCTGCTTGGTCTCCCCACCATCCTCCTCACAAGGCCGAAGCCGAGTGGGATCCGGTTTTGTCGCCGACGACTCGACCATGAAACAGCTTGCACTGGACTACATGGTACCAGCGGAAGATATAGACTCAGCTGACATAAGGATTATAACAAGGGGAACGCTGTATAACTAACATAGAAACTTTGAGATTATCATGATTATAATTGTTGTTATATGATTATTTTTCCTTTCTGCTTCCTTATTTTGTTTTTGGCGGCTTTTTCTGAGCAGTGAATTGAGTCCCTCGCTCTTAGGTGACAAGAGTCCGTCGTATTATCTTTTATGTTCCAAGTTCACACATTTTTTGCAATAAATATGGTGATACCATTTTTTCTGTGCCCAGTCAACATCATACCTTTTTCAAGGCTCCCCCTGAATCACTTTCCCAACTCTATCACATCTCCATTTCTAGTACTGGTTCAGGCTCAGTTTTTCACATTCAGCCACTGCATACGCAATAGATTCTTCTCGTTTCCTGCTCTTCCTAAAAACAGGTGTAGCACCTTATTTTACTGTGCCGCTTCTCATAGTTTCGTACTCACCGCTTGATCTCCGGCTGCCATCAACACCCCCCCCCCCCCTATCTTCATCTTCTTCGACTTACCCCTCCTCAACCATTCCCATGAATCAAAACTTCTTCTGCCTGCAGCCAGCTCCTCATACTGGGCAAGTCGAACCTTATCTTTGTAAACTTGTTATTACCATAATCATTTATCATGAATCATAATTATTTCTTTTTAATTGTCTCAAACTTTGATTTTTTCTTTTTAATGGTTTATTTCTTAAAGAGTCAGTTCAAACTACTCTAACTATTCAAGCTTGAGATATTGTCTTAATGTTAGCGTTATAGCAATATAATAACCATAATATTTTGTTATTGCGATGGTCGATCTTTTATTAAAACATTCATAACATCTTTCACAGTGCACCTAATGGTAAAGGCAGGGATTTCACCCCATGCACGCGAGAGGCGATCTAATTTGTTCTGCTTTTTCTGTGGAACCAGCTACAAGCATGGGCAATGTGATCACACGAGAAACACCATGCTTATTTTCAGACAAGACCGGGTGGCATCAAGTCTGCGTTTTTTTAAAATCTCAGCACATAATAGCCAAATATTTTGGCCATGTGGTCAGTGCGAAAGGTCAAACCAAGTAATTAATGGACACAATGTTCCATGGAAGTTTGAAGCTTGTCGTTCTGTAGACGTTTTTGTAATGTATAGCAGGATTCTTTCATCTTTGTGATTACATTCCTACTCTTGTCTCCATTGACACCAATAGAACATTTAGCATCAGTTAAGTGTGCGGACTCACAGCACATGGGTTGTGAGTTCGAATCCTTTACGTATTACAATGAAAAGACCATTGGTGGGGGGGGGGGGCAAAGGGAACTACCTCATAAAATCAAAGTTCCCAGATAAAAATCAGAGCCCTGTCTCTGGTTTGTGCTACTCTCCAAATGGATTATGCAACGCAGGTAGTAGACGAAACTCGCTTCTCTTCGTTTAGGCCCATGAACCGAAGCTTTTGCCTTCAGTTGATGTACTTTCAGAATGTGGTTCCACTTCTTCGAAAAATGGGGGGAGATGATAAGAGAAATGTTTTGTCACCAACCATGGAGCCATTGGCTTGAATTTTATCACAGGTGAAAAGCACCTGCTGTATGTCGGTGGATCTTAGCAGTTCTTTTTTTTAGTGAGTTGTGTTGGGGAAAGGCCGTGGTGGCCTTTACAAAGCCTCAACAATGGAAGAAAGAAGAAAACGAAGGAATAAGAGGGGAGAGACATCAGATCAAGTTTATTGATCTTAGATTTGAAAGATGGCATGTTGCAAGGTTCAGGAAAGCAAGATGAAAGCAAGACATTCTGTGTTGAATCATCACGAGGTGTGGATGCGTGGAGAAGAAGGATCATGACACAACTCGTTGAAACTGCACCGCATTGTCAATTTCAAGTTGATTTTCACCTGGTTTCCTGTCGACTTCCTCGCCGAAATATTTTTCTGTGATCTTTGAAGTATTTTACCCCACAACAGTACCACTGATCAATGAGTTTCCCACAATCTACCATCGGTCTCCATGCAAAAATTTAAACATTCATGGAAAACGTTTGTGGTTCCACGTAATTTTATCTGCTCCTTTTCTAATTCCAGTGCATCCAGCGATGGTTGACCCACCAGAGGACGTGTCCAACCTGCCGTTATCACACACTCTTGCCAGAAGATTTTCCTGCTCTCAACGGAACGCATCCAGATTAGCCATTACTTTCAGTGATGATCAAGCAAGGGCAATATGATTAAAAAACTCATGTCTACAGTCTCCAGCTCTTTTGCAAGAGAGGCTGGCTAATCAGACCGGTATTGTGTCCGCTTACAATTTTTGCTTCTTTGAACTTTGATACTTCAAATATCTCACCGTCGTCTTCAAAATCTGGCATCAAACCATCTTCTTGATCTTCGTGATCGAATTTTTGAGAAAACATTGAAATGTGTCCGTATAATCAACCTTGTACGGGGATATTATCATTCGTGACAGTTATTTTTATACCAATCTGACATCTATCCACACTTCTGGGGTGTTTTTAAAACTAGAAACTCGCCTTCAGAAGCTTGATTTTATAAATTGGTCTTACCCAAAGGGTTATCATGGCATCAATCGTTCACCACCTCATCGTGAATATGCATGCACCCACGTCATTCCTCGTGCCCTTTAGGTTTACATATTCCAATACCGTATTTTTCGGTCTATAAGCGGCATCTAGAATCATAAAAGTTTCGCAAAAATCAACAGTGCGCCTTATAATCCAGTGCGCCTTACATATGACCTTCGGCTATGTTTGATAACCTCGAAGCGATTTTATGTGGTACGCATTAGCCTACACCTACTGTATGCAAGAGCATCGCGGAGTAATACATTGGCCTACAGATAGGCCTACTGAGATTCAACATAGACTACCAGTAAAGTTCTGGTGTGCGTGTAGAAGGACACACATTTTGTTGCTATCGGTTTATTGCGCCTTATAATCCGAAGCGCCTTTTATATGGACAGTGACAGGAATTGACATACTTATTGATGCTGCGCCTTGTAATCCGGTGTGTCTTATAGCCCGAAAAATACGGTATTTTTGAGTGGTTTTGCCTTCAACCGCGTCCGTGGCCCAGTGGCAGAATGCTTGCTTTGTACGCGGTAGATCTGGGTTCGATACGCGGTCGAGTCATACCAAAGACTTGAAAAAATGGTACCTGCATATTTCCCTGCTTAGCATTCAGCACTTTGGGAAATAACATGGGAGTTAAACACACCAGATGGCCAGCCCACAACTGCAGCATTCACTTTGCTTACACAGCTGTGTGGCCCGAAGGCTAATGTGACAGAGATGGGCTCCGCCCTATGCACCAAGAATAGTGAGGGAAGGATTTTAACTTTGACTTGACTTGCCTTCATAACAGCTTTGAATGCAGTTCGCTAAGTTACAAGGCCTAATTCTGTCCAGTGATTTGCGTCTGATTCGGCCTTTTGATGGGGCTGCACAGGCGCATCAATCATACGGCCAATCCTATCTCTGTAACGAGCATGCAGGAGATCAAATCAAATTATGAAGCCCTCTCCTCAACTTTCACCTGTTTTCTTGTCCGGTTTTATCGGCAATTCGTTTTTCTCTTCTCCGTGGGAGAAATCATTTCAGAAGAGCTTGTTGTCTCTTGTCAACATGAGTGCTTTGTAAGCATATTTCCTCGATGTCTGAGGATTTTGATGCTCCCAATATTTAATACAGTTTACTCTAACAGTTCTAGAAAGCAAATCAAAGTTCCTTTGTGTGATAGTAGGATAGAAAGGGTTTCCTAATTTTTGCAACCCAAACAAAACCTTCTAGTAAAGTTTATTACGTCTTAGAATATCACTGAGTTCTCCCAGATTCGTTGCTGAATGATACATTCAGATATCCTGAAATCCGAAGGAAGTTTTTAAGCGGTGTCAAATAATGATATATTGACCTTATTAAAGTCAAAGTCAGAGTTCCTTGCCTCACCGTTTTTGTAACCGGCTTTCCTCAAAGTATAATTGATGCTGTGTGGGGTATTTTTATGCTGTGTGGGGTATTTTTTATGCTTTGTAGGGTATTTTGTATGCTGTGTTGGGTATTACATTACATCTTGTAGCTCAGTTCATGATTTTATTTCACTTGATTTAGCTATAAAACGATTTTGAATTTTACTTCTGTTGCTCCTGGTGATTTAATTATGCAGTTTTTATTTTGTTTCGCTACACAGGCATAGCCTTGCTTGGCTTAAACTAAACGCTTGAGAAAGCTGGTTTAGAAAATTGCCCTAGAGATGTCTTTTTAACAAGAGTTGATATTTTTTATACTATAAAGGCATTGTGGTTTCTACATGCATTGAAAAATAATAAATCTACATGGTATATTATTCTGAAAACATCTTCATGTAGAACGTCGCAGTTTGTAGTAGTATGCTTCCGTTCCACCGTAACAAACTTGCTCATATGAATGTGCGAAGCTTCCAGAATATTTTTTTATATTGTGACTACGGGGGAATTTACCTCTGCAACCCCAATGCTCCCCCCCCCCCCCCCCCCGTCGTGAGGCAAAAATGCCCCCTTATTTTAGGGCCCATCTTACGCCTTTGATATGTAAAATTTCGAGGTTTCGGGGGAGAGGACAAGGAAACGAACTGTTAAGCCAGCTTCAATCATTACTTATTTTAAATTTGTTTCCCGAAAGAGTTTTTAGGTGAAACTGTTGCCCCTTAACGATTTGCCCCCGCAGTGAAATCTCTCAGTGGATCCCTCAGACATGCAACGGAAGCTGCTCGCTTCAAATGCATCTTCAAAGCCGAAATATGCAATGCGTATAAGCCCCCATCCAACTCATTTGGGCTAGAATGTTCAGTTTAGAGACCAGCCTTCATTTTTGAACTTGAAGCCCTTCAGCACCACGTGAGATTTATAACTACCCACAAGCTGTAAGATCATGTTTCACTTGAATGTCTATGGTTCCACGCGAACCTGACAAGTATATCAGATATTATCAAGGAGAGAACTCAAGACTTACACTGACCACACAAAGATATATCATCAATGGGACAATCCAAGTAGATCCTAGAAGGCTTCTTCAATGGTACCAAGAACAGATGAAGACTGAGATGTCGTTGTACAGATGATATCATGGGTTGGCCTTCCTTAATGGTAATCTTTTGGTGGACGAAGATGATTGCGATGACAACGCTTGTGTTAAAGTGTTTTGCATTATGTTTGAAATTTAGCAAGTCCTTGATTGAATATGTGATTTGTCCGACGATCTGACAGCGGCTGTTTGTACTTTTGTTGCCCTCTGGTCGAACTTTCATGAACCCTTCTGTCGGCACCCTTCCTCGAAATAACAAGCGGAGTTGAGTCAGCCCCCGTGGTTGCTGGGCTCGAGGGTACTAACCGGTTGGTGCGGCCAGCATCAAAGAAGGCTTGCAAAAATGATGATCGGAGCAGAATGCGTCAGGCATTGGTAGTGCCAGGTTTGAAAGATTGGTGGCGCATGTGCAAATCTTTGCTGGAAAATTTGCTTGAGTGAGCTGTTCCATATCCTGAAGATGCCCGTTTGAAATCTTCACCTAACATAGGTGTTGAATCCCCGCTAAACCATAGTAGAAGTTGACTGGAAGCACAAACATCTTATGGATTTCAAACGGTATAGCAGCAAAAGCATTCGGTTCAGCCATGGGATGATCACTCGTAGAAGCAACAGAAGTGCGATTGTCCCCAAAGTTAGAACAGAAACTGGGTGCGAAGCCTTTGTATTCCAAAGAGCAAAGACCTCAATATACAGTATTTTCAAAGCAACTGCAAAGTAAAAATCAATTCTAAAACACATTCCATCAAGCGAAAATATATCATGTCTGGCTCAGGCAACCTTCAGCTACTACACAATTTATGTTAATCGTTAACTAATTTATTTTTTAGATCTTCGTTTGTTCTCTTGTAAGATACAGGCCTTGAGTCAAAGTCTGCCACTTGTTTCTGTCCTCGGCGCTCGGTGTCTTCTTCTACCACACCCATCACCTCCATATCTCCTCTGATCGCATTCAGGTATCTTCTTGTAGGATAAAAGCCATGAATTGATAATAGTGTAATTGATATACTAACCTTACTTCAATGACATAATTATTAACATGCAATTTACGGAACGTCTTGCCTTCTCCTTGCTTTCCTGAGTTCTACAGCTTGCCATCTTTCAAATCTAAGATCAATGAAATTGATCTGATCTCTCTCTCCTCTTAGCTGCTCGCTTTCTTCTTTCTTCCTTTGTTGGGGCTTTGTATAGGCCACCATGGCCTTTCCTCAACATAACTCAATAAAAAAGATTATAATCACTATCTTTTCGTCAGGGATGCTAGCCACTTCATCCGATCATCGTAGTCACGTGGCTTGGGCTTTTTCGATTGCTTTTAAGATTTCAATATACATTATTGATTCTAAAGTGATACAATGCTATACCATTCGGGGTCAAGGTTCGTTCGAAAAGTCATCCCTCAATGAGACCACAGGCTTGGAGCTTTCTTTTCGAGGTCATAAGAGATCCAGTGGCCACGGGGTAATCCCTTAAACCCAATTTAAAACCATATGGAGGCCATAATGACCGCCTTTGGTCTGGACGTCGTATTCAACAGCTTGTTTAGCCAAAGATCTACGTGGTGATTGGTTCCTTTTCATTTCGCAGCAGACGTGGAAAGAATCACCACTTTTAGATTTTGCTATGCTAACAGCTGGAGCCAGCTATCTTCGATTAAAAAAAAGTGAAAAACGTGACCGCAATGCTGATTTGATCAATTGGAAGTTCGGTGGAGCAGGGTTCGAAGCTATTGTCAACCAGCCAGCTTGCCTCCTTCGCTGCCCTAATTCTACTCTTAGCCCATTGTATGTGAATTTCCAAGTCTAATTTTAGACGCCATGTATGCTTCAAAATATTAGTGTACGGGGTCGACAAAAAGCAAGCAGATTTATAGGAATTATTGTACCCACCAGAAATCCACCATCTGTGGGTGTACGAGATGAATAATCAAAGCTCCCCTTTCTTGCATCCTTTTTTCCTGGTTTAGAATTTCCTTAATATTCAAGTGATGCTCGATGTTTTCTTCTGAAGACGAACTGAAGAATATTGCCTCTTCACCCTATTCTAGAAAATACATCTGTACACAGAATGCCTTTGTTTGCCTCTAAAGACTTTGTCATCTAGGCTGAATAATAAAACAAACTGAGCGTAGCTTCATGGCTGTTTACATAATAGGCAGGGCTATGCAACCCAGCCTACCCATGGGTACAGGCCAAATAAATCTGACAAGAGCAATTATGCTTCAATCAGAATAAGCTCACTGTTCAAATGGATTAAACGGAATTATTAACATTTAGCAATTTGGAATTGTTTTATGAAGAGCTGGTTGTAGCCCCTTCATGTGGACTGAACTATACATCCAAACATCTGCAAAAAACTGTCATTTCTTCGAAAAATCCTTAAATTCTCTACCTGTCCATCTGCAGTGTGAGAAACATGCTTTTGTGGTAGAAAGACAATCTTCTTAATGTCTCGACGAAAAATCTGATAACGATAACATTGGATGAATTTCATCAGATGTACAACTGGTAGAAGACAACAATAAAATACGGGAGTTGCTAGTTACAAGTGATAATCACTTGGATGTCTATAAATAATTCAGCTTCATCAAGTCTTGTAAAGCAATACCGTCCCCCGGGAAATATAACTCGACGATGTTGCTTTTAATCAAAGTCAATGTATTTTCAGCTAAACCCAGCATCTGGCAGTCACGGCTAGTGAAATCTGTAGGATGTGCCAAGGGTTGGGAAAAGAAGGGGACCAGACCGTAACAGACACAAATATGTAGTTCTATAGTAGGGTTGTACAAAATTGAGCAAAAAGCATACCGCAGGGGAGAGGTAGAGCCTTCGTATACCCCCTTTTAGTTACGTGCCTGGGCCATTAAAGCCCAGTCACCAGCTGTTTTCATAAAGGGACAAAATCAATGCTACCGTCCTAGTTAAAGGAGAAGCCAGATGAAGGTAGGAATGCGGAGTACCCAACAAGCAATCAGTCAAGCTATCTAGGGCTTTTTTACTCGTTGGCGACTTTTAGCCTTATGATACAAGACATTGGAATGTAATGGCGATTGAAATTTTGAAAAATAATTTGATTGAAATGGTGTGTGATTCCGTACATCATTGAGGCACTGATAAGCAGATCATTCGAGCGAACTGAACTTAAAGGCAGCCGAATATTGCAAAGATAATCATTGTCATTACGTGCGGAATTTTCAAAGCAAATAGAATCGATTAAGTTAAGATTTTTACAAAAGTTGAAAGAAATACGCCCAATATGTAATAGGCCCGATTGATGATTTGCGTTTGATCATAACAAACGGCCATTCAACTAGGTTTAATCAAATTTAAAACCCTCAATCGCTCTGACTTCTCTCGTACTCCTGAAGAAAATTAATGCCAACCGATTATTGAATTGCTATAAAATAATGCCCTAACAGCTTCAATTCTATGTGACAATGGTTTGATTCTGCCGTGTTCGGCCTTGCTGATTTTAATTTTGTCAAGTAAGTTGCAGCAGATACCCTTCTCTTACGGGACCCCAGGGGGGATCCTGCATGGAAGCCTTCTCTCTTGGGTGAATCATGTGAGTCCCTGCACCGAGCAGAGAAACTACCTACGCCACCGCTGTCTTTTATTACACAACGAAAGTTGGAAAGGCCTATCTCATCAAGAAAAACATGGTAAGACTATATTCAAGTTAGGAATGTGTAGATAGGCCTTTCCAAATTCCTTTGGGTAAGAAATGAGTATGGTGCATAGTCACTTCTCTATCAGTTCTTAAAAGTGATTTCTAACCTCTTGGAATTCTGTCGAAAGCATTTCTGAGCTTGGTGCTAACACTTGCAAACCACTGCTCTCGACGTTACTGACCAGAGAGCGGTTTGCATTTGAGCGGCTGCTGGTGCGGCCAATGCGAACGCAGTTGCCGCATTTTGAAAGCCATAATGCATTGCGGTCGCGCGAAAAGAATAGAATTGTTAGCCAATGAGATGCGAGTATTCGTAATCCGTTGTGTGAGTTTTTGGCCGACGGTTTGTTTGAAGATGAAGCCCTTGCTGTGCTGAAACTTGGTTGATCGATCAAATCGCAAAAGTCCCTTCGTTTTGTGGCGATTTTGCGTGAAACCGGTGGGAAAATCACGTCCTATGCCCGTACATGGCCAGTTACAGGAAATCGAAGTAATCAGGGTAACGCCGAACGAAGGAGATGATGCTATTATGGTGATATTCCTTTGATTCATTGCCCGCAAATTGCCCTTCTTCAAGAGTGTCTGGAATTCAGCATCACAACGTAAACGGATCAAAAATGGCCGACGATTTAGATGACGGAGTTATCGAAGTTCAAGTCATCCCGCAGGACGATAATTGGGGAGAGACAGCTACCACCATAACAGAAACAGCTACTTCGTATTGTCCAAGTTTTGATGGTGAATATGACACTTTCGACGAAAAGCCGAAGACACGATTTGCACTTGGCTTGAATTTTCAACAGGTTATTTCGATTCTTGTATCAAGTCTGGTCGGCCTACTTGCTGTCTGTTCACCCATTGCTTTCGTCTTATTGCCAATTTTCAGTTGGGGTACGAAATCCTGTGGCTCACAATGCGATGGGAAGTTCATTAGTCTTGGAGTAAAAGTTGTTGTTTTGCTGGGCGGAATATGGGCATTGTACTTTCGCCAAAGGAAAGCCATGCTGCCTAGGATTCAGATCCTGAAAGTAAGTCTCATGGTCTTGAGCGCCACTGTCATCATCTGTTTCTGGCTTTTCTACGCATTTCGTATTATCGAAAAACGTGAGAAAAACTTGTCGACTATCTTAGATTATGCGATATCATACACAGATTCAATGTTGTTCCTTCATTATCTGTCTCTGGTGGTTCTCTGGATGAAACACAGAGAGAAAACATTCACCGTCAAAGTAGTACGAAACACAGATGGTTTGAGCAAGTATTATAACATTGGCCAGTTGAGCTTACAAAGGGCTGCCGTCCATATTCTTGAAAAATACTATCGCGATTTCAACGAATACAATCCTTATCTCGAACGCCTTCCCTCGCGTACGAAAACAAAGCAATTTACAGGCTTGAAAATTTACGATGTTGATGGCAAAGGGAATAATGACCCTTCAAATATGGCCTCTCAAACACGTGCTGTGCTTGCTGCCACTGCCAGGAGAAGGGAAGGCAGGAACGACAGATTTTACGAAGAAGCCGAGTTCGAGAGAAGAGTGAGGAAGAGGAAAGCGCGCCTGGTAGTTGCAGCAGAAGAAGCATTCGGTCACATTGCACGGATAACGCAGGAGAAGTACAACGACGGCAACGTCATGGAGCCTACCGAAGCAGCCCAGGCAGTTTTCCCGTCATTGGCTCGACCGTTACAGAAGTATTTGAGAACAACACGTCAACAGCCAAGATTTACAATGGAATCCATCATCAAGCACTTAGCCCACTGTATAAGCAGTGATCTCTCGCCCAAGGCTTTTCTTGAGAGGTACGTTACAAACCAGCCTTGTATTGCTTTCATGGGTCCTGATCGTAAACAAGAATGGACCTTGATATCAGTCGATTCGCCTCATCGTTCATTACGAGAAGGGACTGTTTTTCAACTAAAAAGGGAGGACATTTGCATAGTTGTGACTGTAAGACAGATACCGCTCTTTAAACTCGAAGAAGAGCCGTTTGATGTTGAGGGGAACAGATTTGTCTTGCGACTCAACTCGGAAACGTCTGTGTAGAAATTTGCTAATTCCATTTGGTTAACGGAAGGCCTACTTTTTGCATTTGTAAAGCAAAACAAGGGCGCTCCCTAAAGGAATCAGCGGGTGCGGGTGCAGTGCGTCTTTGAACCACGCCTTCTTGGCGAAGGAGACATTTAACGACGACGAGAAAAGAACGGAAATCTGTAAGGAGAGCAACTCAATTAGTGGTTGAACAGCTGTTCTTCATCTAGGCCCATGCCTAATTTGTCATGGAAAGTGAGAACAATTAAAGTGCGATATGTAATGACATTTTGATGTTGGCAGAGTGCCCTTTGGTTAAGTTGTCGGAAAAGATCAAATTATGTTACTGTTAACGTGAATTGTGCTATCAAGACTGTGCATTTTGAAGTAATGTACTGTTGTATTTAATTCAGTCGATTGGTGAACAGGGCTTGGGTACCTAGCAATTTCAATAGGTATCGTTTTTATAATGTGTGATATGGTAGACTTTATTGATAGAAAATCCAACTGGAGTGTTGACAATGCCTGCTGAGAATAGTTTGCTTGGTGTAAATATATGCCTAGGGTTTTGCTTATTTTGGAATGTAGCCAGTCATTTGCATCACAAGTTCCAGCATGTTTGCTTAAACAGTTCCTTATAGATGTAACATCTCAGGAGAACAATCACTCATGGCTCAGGTTGATATTTCCCAGCAGAACACCATCTCAAATTTTCCAATAGACTCCATTTAGGCCATTTTAATGCCAAACTTGAGATGGGTCTCAGTTTAGGAATATGTGTATTATGTTGACAAGAACGCCTGCTCCCCAGTTCTCCTATTTATTATTGTCTTTGAGAAATCCTGTACATTTCTTTCTGTTTTTTTCTCCCCTACACACTATGGTGGCTTCATCAACCAGCTACTATTTTGACCGATTTAAAAATAAGAGTCCAGAATAACGATGAAAGGAAGTGAGACACCCTTTGACTCGCAACTGGCCTGTCATGACACAATTAAGGGGTAAGGGCTTCATCAGCTTGAAATTTCACAATTAGAGTTGAAACATGGAGGAAGGTTTGCTACTTTTTTATGCCCTTGAAATGCAAGTGAGCAAATTTGGAAGTATTAAGGCCTGTATCCTAATATTTTCTGGGGTTTCCATGCCATTTAACAGAATAATTTTTTAAGAAGCAAGCCAATAATGTATGTAGTAATTTACTGTTCTGGAAGTGAATCGGCTTTTGTTTTACTGTTTATTAGCTTCTCGACTTTAAACAGGTATACGCTCTGCCTAATACTTCTGAGTAAGTGTTGGTTATTTTCCCAAAGCAATCATGTCACCCTTCTCCAAAGTTAAGAACAATTTTCACTCAGAGAGACATTTATGTCTTAAAGATGTCCGATGCTTGTCAAAACTTCCTGTCTCTGTCCATCTGGTTTTAGATCTTTGATGATATTTGACTAATTTTTCAAGGAATAGAAGAATTCAACTAATGACGAACAATTTTCATACCTAGAATGGCTCTTGGCAAACATTTGAAGCAGATTGTGAGAAAATTATTTCTTTATCACCTCTGACAGAATATGTACTGTTCTAGTGGAATATCTCCGCTTTTAAGTGATAAAAGGTGACAAACTGGTCAGCATGCTATCATAACTATCCTTCATGGACCCTTTAAATTTGTATATGTAATGTAATTAATCTTTGATTTGTAAGCTTGCTTGTTCCTGGTTTTTCTTGCAGTCGGTTAACATGGAAGCTAATTATTTGATCGTGAAAATCATTAAGAAATCGACCAGTGGGAAATATTCTTCAGTGCCTTTTACTTGTCTTTCATTCCTACCTGGGGTACAATGGCTGACGATGCATGCCTAACACCGATAATGTTTTTAAGCCACACCAGTGAAACTTTATCCAGAATTTTTTATTCTTAAACGACTACTACTGCTCTTAGAATATTTCGTATTTTGTGACTGCAATGGCGTCATCAACATGGTATATTTAGAACACTTGAAGCAATAATGTAGCATTAAATAGCCTTCAAATATTTTGAACAATGAATCAAAATCCCTCTTTGTTTTGTGGTATGAACGACGCCTATCTCCTTTTCTTTAGCCTGTGGGCCACACAGCTGTGCAATCACAGTGAATGTTACAGTTAAGGACACGCCAGTTAGTAGTTCTGTGTGTTCAACTCCCATGCTCTTTCCCAAAATGCTGAATGCTGAGCAGAGAAATGGCATGTACCATTTTCATGTCTTTTGGGAGAACCTGATTCTGGCATCAGGCCCCGACATACCACATCAAAGCACGTATTGTTTAACAATGCCACGGATGTAGCATCAGTGGTGTGTATCATTATAATTCCTAAACGGGAGCCATGCTTCATTATTCATATAAATATAAGAATCATTAGATTAGGCCATTCGTCATGGGAAAATGTTTTGTGGTGACATGAGGTATTAGACTGAAAACAACTTAACTTCGTACTCATTCTAACTTCTCAGTGGCGACAGGTCCAATGGACCTCGTCTGTCCAAGCCCGTTTTTTCTTAAGTGGGGTCAATATCTTTATCTCGCAAAGGCTTCGCTGTGTATGACCTCATCTAGGCCTATTCAAGACAGATGTATGCAGGAGTCACATTAATCTAAAACTGAGTTACTGAGCTTGCTTCTGTAGATTTCTGTCTCTAAAGACATTTGAACTCAAAAACCACGTAATTAAAGCAGGTTTATGAAAAATTTTAAATTCCACATTGAATATCTACTGTTTCTCTAGGTCACAAACATAAAGAAGAACATGTAAGGTAGCGAAGCAAATGTCACATGTCTGCTTTGGTATGCTATTCTCTTCTGAGCAGGTCAAAGCGGGATTAACTGGGTCCTTTTCGGCAACAAAACGAGAAAGCCAATCGTTGACAAAGAGTTCAAAGGCTTGGACAGTGTTTGATGAGTCTAGCTTCTCAAGTGTTCTAAAATTCTACTTCAGTGTGATATGTAGGATACAAAACAACACAGCACCATCTAAAACAAAACAAAATCTTATCATAAAATGCATTTCGTATTTTCTTATTTTTACCAATACTGGTGAACCATTTCCAGGGTTATCAAAAACTCAGAGTTTTAACTCGAGGGGGGGGATGTTCGAATGCAAATTAAGACTGAAAGGACAAATTGGGACAACCATTCCCTCCCATTTCCCCCCCTATTCTGCCGTCCTCTTAAGACTATTTTGTATATCCTCGCGATAACCCAAGGTTAAGATTCTTGCGCATTGATCATATGGTCAGTGGTTCAAATCCATCCTCAGCTTAACCTTCGCTCGGAGTGAGCACAGATGCTAACTTTTTGCAGTCCCAGGCGTAGGAATCACGAGCTGTGGTCACATCTCTAGGAAGGGCCTGGACACTGCTCGACAAGCTAAAGAGCTTCTCAGTTGCCATTAGCAATATAGATATATATTTATATCCTATGCACATACGTTCATATATATAATTAGTGCGTTTATTTCAGAACATCTTCCCTATACGTCAAGCTTCTTTTTTGCACTTGAAGAATTTGATGAAATTATCTAAGCTCTGCAAAATACCGCTCATCTAGACATGTGTACGTTATGTGCAACTAAGAAGAAAGGCCTTGAACACTTTTTTTTGCCTTGAATACTTGCTCCATGCTGAGCCAACTCATAATTGCGTTGGCTACGATGCTCAGTTCGATTTCCCCCAATGACCGCGACTGAATTCACTATTAGCCAGAAATGAATTGAATTTCCCATTTTCCGAATGATGAAAACAAATGAAGAATTCTTTGAAAGCCTCAGAGAGATTTATGGATGGATACGGCCACCGAAAGTACTAATCTTCGACCCGTTGATTGTAGAACCTCAACCGCAGCAAATTTAACAGAGGTAGTCGACATCCTACCACGTCCATTTGATTTGAGATGAGTTTAAGTCCAGGTGAATCAACTGGATCATAAATAGCTTCCTTGCTTGACCTGTAGTAATCACCTCAAGCAAATTTCAACCTTCATATTTCGGTATGCTTGCCACGCGGAGGACATCTTCAATGGTTTAGGAAAACGCCCCATCTACCTTGACAAAATTTAAGTCAAATCTAGAATCGTGTTTCGAGCAAGATTACGTTCAAGGCTAGTCAGAAACCTCCTATTTTTTCTGGAGTGTTAACAAGGTGAGGTGTTGATATGTGTAAGAAGGCCACGTATTAGGGTGAAAGTGTGACATCATCAATAGGCATTAAGTTAGTTGAAAAATGCAGATGGCTCTTAGAAACTTGATTGCTCTGTAATTTTTCCACGGAAATTCAGCTCAAAGTCTCATGTAGGGAGGGACATCAAGAGATGCTTACTTCAACATCGATGATGAATCTCATTTAGAAGTAAATTTCCCTTAGTCGATTAGCATACAAAAATCGATCTGAAAGACAAAGATCCAATTTCTATACGAAAATCTTGAAAAACAAAAGATGACATAGCTATCTTACGGCTTTGCTTCGTATCTATCAGGGTGTAGCCCCGGGTAAACAATTCAACGTCAAAGCTGGTTCCACGCTGTCCCCATAGGATACTATCCATCTCCGCATCTTTAGGCACTCGACCAAAGAGCTCGGCATGCACAGCCTATGCCAAAAATCTTCTTTCGTCTTCCTCCATAATCAATATGCTTCAGAAATGGATTTTCCTTATTTAGCTTCATGTGTAAGTAAGTATCTTGCTTTCACGTACGCGAAATGTTGTGTCCGAGAGATTCTAACTGAAACGGACAGTAATGTCAAACGGATGCAGAAGATGGGAGAAATTATACTGCGCCACGAAGAAAAACCGATCTTTCAAATGTTAACTATGTTTGGAAAATTGGTGACACATACAAATCTCTTTTTTAAAACTGGCATTTTTAACATATAAAATGGTGGGGAATTTCCCCATCATTCCTATTCATTGTCCCGCCAGCTCCATGTCCCTTTCCTTCAGTGAATTTCGATCCAATTTTTGCCTCATTTGAACTGCTTTGTTCAAGGGGCTGCACATGCACATTTTCTCGCTGCGAAGGCGCAAAGGAACTCAGAACCAGACTCGACATTTATAACCAGACGTCAATTTGTTGAGACAATTTTCAGAAGAGATGGACAGTTTTATCATAAACTAGTAGTCAGTCTTTTCGTTCTACGGCTTATAGCAGTATTTTAATGCTTCTGTTGATAGCATATGTTAACTTAGGATTCTGCAATTACCTAAAGTGGCCTTTTCTCAAAAGCCCCACCCTTGACCTTAAGGGGTTGTGGATTCGCCAATTACATCGCTTTAGTCATCAAAGGTGGCTCTGGCAAAAACCCGCGGCCGCCGTTGTGGGATAACTGGAGTGCTCTCTCAAGAAAACGACCATTTAGTATCAATGACCACTCCTTCAGTGCTAGAATTGCATTAGAAATTCATATCCACAAAGATAGGATAGCAAATAGCAACGAGATCATATCTTGGAATGTAGGATTGAATGCCTGCATCATTTTTCATCCTGATTAACCGCTTCTTGCACTCATGCTAATTCCTCAGTGGTTAATCAACTGATTGTTGTGCGATAAAATCAGCTTCGCTCTTGCTGTGGCTTTTCCTCTGACCAATTTATTGCAATTGAAAAGCTCTCATCCTGATTAAAAGATCTTACTGCTTTAGGCCATGCGTAGTTTAAGACCCTTTTCAGACTCCAGCAGTGCTTGGCGTGGTAGATAACCTATTTTCCTGGGCATTGTAAAGGATTTTGCGTCTAATCCCCGCTTCAAGCCTGCATCTAAATCACTGCATGATAAACACATAGGATTGTATCCCATTCTACCCGTTGATTAAGAACAAAGTTTGCGCTATTCATAATGTTTTCTAACAGGAAACCGCTGTTTCACATTCTAACTCAGTCGATTGGCTGGACAACAACAACAAATTTTTGGCCTGGTACGAGGTACAAGCTGCATTTTACTCCCTTCCCTCACCTCAGTGTCCAGTATCGAGAAAGTTCGCCAAGAAAATATTCGCTTTCTTCTTCTTTGAGAAATTCGAATGCGCCCTAGGGTTATGAATCGTAATTTCATAACCTCTCTTTCTGGCAGTATGAGAAAAAAAGCTAAGATACCTCTGTCATTTGTTCTCCTTTATATCCAATTTAAGGACGCTGATTAGCCATGGTTTTCGAACAGTGCCCAGGTTCGTGTTCCGTCTTTTCCATGTTACCGCACCTCAGGCTACCGGGAATTACAGAGAGCTCTCCTCACCCTGAAAAAAGATTTGCCTCAAGCTGGCTTCAATCATCAAACACCGAAGTATCCTTATACGAAGAAAAACCGTACCGAAAAAAAACTGCGTCGCATACTGGATTTCAACCGTAGCAGAAACCAGAGACAGGGCTGTGAGTTTCTTCTTGAGAAGTGGACTTTTGGGCTGGTTTCCCGTTGCCTTCCTCGCATATGGTGTTGTTATTGTAAAACGAGCAGGTTTCGAACTCACAACCCCTTTGTTGTGAGTTCGCAACCTTGACCACTACACCATTGCACCGTGCAAGAGCGGCTCTTATACCTAAAGATAGGACAAACACTACCTTGAAGCCTCACATACAGAGGTCGTTTTAACTACTGGCCGCCATTGCTTGGTGTTTTGTTTTTCTTTGAAGGTGGCCATTCCAAAGGAGTATCTTTGGTGTTTTCAAATCGAGACTGCAACCAAAATGACGAAGTGAAAACGAGTCAGAGGTATTGTATGACAAACCGCAAGAGAAATGGGATTTTCGTTTGATTAAATTGATATTCTCGTTGAGTCAAATATGACTGAAGAAGAATCTATCGCTGGACGTCCATTCCTTCGTAATCTCAAGCAGATTCCGACTGAATCAACTTCCTGCTGCACCATCAATATTTTTGCTGTTAATCTTAACCGTACACTCCAATCCCAGCATATGCCATTCAAAGGGAAATCCTGTTGCGAAATCGTCTGTTCTCTCCCATCTAGAGACAAAGCTTCACTAGCCACATCTAATGTGCTTCCATAATTTAGAGGAATGGTGTTTGAAAATTTATCCTTTCTCTCTATGCACCTAATTAGAGCACAGATGGCAGTGGCCATTGTGGGAAGACGAATAACTGGTTTTCAGATTCGATTCGATTCGATCAGTTGTCGATGAATGCTGAATTGGTACCAAAGGCTAGGATTGAGCCAGCTACAGTGTAGACGAGGGCCTAAGTGCCAAGGGCTGATATCTTTTGTCAGTATTTATTGCCCCGTAGGTTGGAAAACACTTCTGCAAATATGTTAAGATTCAGCAAGCTGTGATGTCAAAGGCTTTAAAGAAATGGGACTGGGGGCGAGGCACAGGCAAATGCTATTTTGGCAACTGTAGCTTTTCTCAGCATTATTATTATCAAAATGATAGTAATAATAGTTTTCACTATTAATTTCATCTATTCATCTAGAGTTGGCCTTTTTAAATGAATAGCTACATAAAACTGATTAATGCCAACTAAGCTTGGCAAGAAACTAATATTTGCAGTGGAAAGTATGCCAAGAAAGTCAAATCTCAAACGGGAAGTGAATCAATATTAAATTTCCAATTGTTTGATAAAAATTTTGCACAAACCTGCCTTTGCACGAATCACCAATTCAGCATCTGAGAAAGAAGCAGTCTGTACTCGGATGCTTAATCGGCAGAGAAAATCCACCCCTTCTAAATCCAAGTGCCCCTTCTTCGTTGATTGGACTGTTGAACATGTTTGGATTGCAAAATTTCCTATCCTGCATACTTCACGAAGTTTATCCCACAAATCATCATTCATCCCAAGAACATGCAATTTATGGAGCGGCTTGCCTTCTTCTTGCTTTCCTGAATCCTACAACCTGCCATCTTTCAAAATCTAAGACCAATAAACTTGATCTGATCTCTCTCTCCTGTTAGCCTTGTTCTTTCTTCCTTTGCTGGGACTTTGTATAGGCCACCGTAGCCTTTCCTCAATATAACTCACTAAAAAAATAAAATCCCACCACAAGTATGATTTATAAGATGGGCGTTGATGCAGTCTGAAGTGCACAAAAAGCAGCTAGAATCAGGCATCGAAATCCTCTTTGAAAAGGCCCAAAACGACAGTCTTCTATCTGCATTCAAAGTTGAATTTCGACTGGCAATACTGCTTCGAAATTTTGCAGGTGAAGCCGCCGTGCGATAGAGGCAGATCATAGGAAAGTTGTGAAAATGAAAGACGAGTGAAGAACGGCGATGAATTGTCCCAACTTTTGCTACTGTTAGTAATGGTTCATGCTTGTTTACAATACCTTCGGAAACGCAGCTTGGAGACTGGAAATGAGTGACGTCAAGATAATACCTAGCTACTGGGGATTGCTGTTGGATCCCAGCAAGTTGGGTTTGCTAGAGTGACGTGGAGTTTCACAGGGGAGAGCGTCTGTGCTCAAGAAGCTGCATTCAAAGTGATGTGTGTTCACGATGGAGACGAAACCTAATTGCAGCAGTGTTTGCTGCGGGCTGTTTATCAACGAAGGAAAACTCTTGGAGAAAGAATGAAAGAATCCGGATGCTTTGTTTGAAAGTGTGGTTGTTAAGAAGCACGAATATCAATAATGAAATGGATTTACCTTCAGACATTCTAAAAATACGGAAGATCATTCTCGTGATGTAAAGAATAGACGTCCTCGTTTAACCTTCGTGTTTAAAATGTTCCATTTCAGGAAATAGCACAAGCAAATGAAAGAAATCGGAAATAAATGCCTACTTTAATTTATTTGGCTACCGACAGACAGTTCGGGAAAAAAGATTTAAACGTCAGCACTATTATGGCTTCAAAAGGACAGTATGAAGAGAGAGAGAGAGAGAGAGAGAGAGAGAACACATGTGCCTCAATCAATCGCCATAAAAAACGCTCCTCCTTATCAAAAGGAGGCCAAACTAATAGAGTAAAGAAAAGTACGTTAATAGTAATAAAACAGCATTGCAATAAACAGACTCTTGCATTTGTCCTAACAACCACAAACTTACCCTCTTCACTGAGGTAGAGTGGAATTACAACTGCCAACTGGAATCTTCTTGTCTAAAAGCACTGCTTGCGTTCCACCCGACACTAGATGAGGAGTGAGGGCGCGACAAACATTTTTGGGCCAACCCAATTAACTGGTGGAAGACGCTTCTTTAGCAACAGGAAATGCCCTGAAATAATGTCTGATTACAGATAGAGAATGGCTGCGAATTAACGGCCAAGAGTGAGGATTCATTCTGTTAAGCAGTTTTACTGAACAGCGAACAATTTGCTCAAACAGTCTCATGCTGACACTTCCAAACTGAAAATAAATAAGGTTTTTGAAGCATAAAGCAAATTTTTATAAATTTTCTTGAAGGCTGTCATCATCATCATTTTACAATATTGCTGAAGGGGGAGCCTTGGGTGACGAGTTGGCACAAACAGCCCTAAAGTAATGTCCAAGTCATAGGAAATACCACGAGGTTAAACAGTTCCACTCCACTGTTTCAAGTTGGACGAAGTCAAAACTCCACCCGGTTGACAACTGGGGGTGTACTATTCCATTCCCACGTGACACCGATATTGCTGGTGTAGCTTCTCAGGCTTTTTTAGAAAAGAAATTGGCCTATTTTCGCATTTTCTGTAGAGTTTTCCCACGTTTCGATGTGTAGAGGTGTCCACCACGTGGTAAATAGTCATGTCTCTTTCACCATGTCTAACATGCATAGCATGGCGATGAGGGGCGAAGAGCTAGTTTCCTTGCTTGGTGTAGGTGCGCACAGGGCTCGACAATGGGAAGGCCTCATTTCATGAACCTCCCCCGTGTAGTCAACAGGATCGAGTGTGGGTAAGTGCGAAGACAAGAAGCCTTTGCAGGAGGCCTTCTCTTTGTGTTAGATTTTTATCCTAATGTGTTGGCTGTCATTCCCTGTGCGGCGACCCACCAGATCTCCAAAGAAGCCTCTTTAGATAACTTCTGAGATTCTTGTAAAGAGTGATTCGTCTAGGGCTGATCTATGTTCAGACTATGGCATGGCGCTTCAAGGACTCACTTGCAACACTTCAAGTATTCGACACGCAACGATACTTTTTGAAATCTCTCAAAACCAGCACAGACATTTTAAGGGCTCTTGCGAGATGTTTGAAGTTTCCAGAGATTTCTGGATTTCTTAACTCTCTAGAATATCGATTTTGGAATAGATGTGGCAAGACCATAAATAGATGGCTGCCTATTTATGACTTAGGGTGGTTCAAAAGACCAAAGACCAACCACAAAATGTAAATAAATGGAAGATGCAAATTTTTGTTTAGGAAGATTTCGTTGTTGACGTTGTGTTCTAACTTCTTTGCACAAAAGGGTGTGTATTGTCAAGTTTTATTTATGGTAGGCCTTAGCAACACAGAGTGTTTGTAATAGTCCTCATTTGCCCTTCGCCTCTGCAGCCCCTGCCCCTTGACCCTCACAACTATTCAGGGCCATCTACACGGAGCAATAGAATCCTGTTGATGATGATGACGTGACCAATCAAGATGGCGGCAAACGGTGACCCGGAGCAAGATGGAGAAGGAATTGAAGATATTGCATGGTAAGAAGGCTAAAATGTTCTCTCGAAGCACGACAAAGTTACGGGAACTCGAAATATGTGCCTAGCCATTTTTAATTGCATTTTTACTGTCATCCGTATTTAAATCGCAGGCGAACGGATCTGCTCTTGTGCCTTTCAAAACAACCTGATGTCGGAAGACTAAAAGAACTTTGCAAAGGAAAGAAAGTACCTGCACGGATGAGACCAGAGCTATGGAAGGTTAGATTTATTTGAACCTGACCAGTTCATTTAATTGATAGCATCTACCCAACATTGTTCAGACTTTAACCAATCCATTCATTGTTAGCTAGTTGAACTTCTCACAGGGCCTAAAACAAACTAGATTTTGTGAACTTCCTTTCTTCTTTTCGCTGGGTTGATTGGGTCTTTGATTATTTTTTGAAAAGCGTAAAGTAATTATTTGGTTAGGCATAAGTTTGTAGAGATTTGATGCTTTGAATGTCAGATGTATCACAACAAGAGCCAAAGCAACTATTTGCACATATTCAATGGGCAGTCTCAAATGTTTGCAGCTTCTAATGTCACAAAGGATTTTTAGTGTACAACTAGTCAATCCGTTTGCATTTTTGGGGGAAAAACCATCATATAATTTTTCTCTCTCACGTGTTTGACTCAATGAGCATGTTTGGATTTCCTTATGGATGTGTCAGTTGCCTTTCTTATCAAATACCTTCAGAGTTTTCCCTGGGATTAGCAACGATAATATTTTAATCAATCCTCGAGGTATTTTAGTAGCACATATCCTGTATGCAGCCAGGTAGTTCATTTGTTGAAGTCCTTGAACAGACCCAATGTTGAGTAGTTCCAATCCGCTTTATGGTATCAAGCAAAGATTGATAGATCAATGAAAACAGAGAAGGATGAGGCCTATGCGTGATAAGCCTGAATCATCATTTCCAATCAATCTTCATTCAGGATTTAAGCAAAATTACACGAAAAGACACTGGTTGGCATAGAAGAAGTGTCTCAGAACATGTGTACAATATCAACAGCTCAAAGGAAGGAAGTTTTTTGAGGAGATTTTTGAAACATTTATCAAGGCATTGTACTAAAAGACAGTACTGAAAAATCTACAAGCAGGAACCTTAAAATAGCCTTAAGATCTTAGATCTATTTTATTAACGTTTTTAAAGCGGAATGGTCTTTCAATGCTTCATCCATGCTTAGTATTCAGCATGGAAGCAAAGATAGCATCCACTTGTTTTGGGATTTTTCATCATGCAATTCATTCGCCACTTCTCATTTACTTCAATTGGATTGCACTGCCCCTCAATGACTGTATTACCATCATCAGGCATTATTGAATGTCACTGGAAAACCGGATGCAATGAGCACATGGGATGGAGTGCTTGATCTGAATGAACAAGATGTCCTGAAAGAAGATTGCAGATTTCAAGCTGGTAGGTTTTATATTATCAAACCAAGTTTATTGAACCATGAAGATATAATGATTATTTTGCAAACAAACTGATTCTGTTATAATTCTGCCTTCTTAATTACCAGATTGACACTGGAAGCTGTAAGTAATTTTTTAGTGCACTCTTCATTTCAAAATTTCACTTGTTTGCAAAACCAAAACAGCAAATTTTTAACCTGATTATCTGAGACTTTTAAGAATCACAGGGTTTTATGATTCCACATACTCATAAGCTAAGAAATCATATAATCATTGCACTTAATCATCTGTACAGATCTGTTGACAAGTGAATTTTTTTTACCAATTTTATTGTTTGGCAAGTTTATCATTGTGATGGAGATATGATTTTCAATATTTTTTATTAATCAGAACTCTATCAAAAGCTTTCCAAAACTGATAATGTTCTAAGTACGCTACTTCTCAGTGGCGTAATAGTTTATTTGAATTATAAGCAATATCTTGTAGCAAGGCCACGGCTAGTGCTTTGCAGCAATGAAGAATTTGACCCTATTATGTGTTCTGAGACCTGAAAGTGCCATAATTTTAGGGTCAAATGACTGTATGAAATTCTTGCATATATTGGGGACGGGGCTTACTGTATTTTGGTAGAAATGTCCCTCAAAGTTGCAATTAACCTTTTGTGCTTTTCTGTTTGCATGAATTAACCTCAAGACAGTAAGTGCTGGCTAATATGTATCAAAGATAATTTGCTTTCCCATAGCCCTGTTTATGCTTAGCAAATATTGTAACACGCTGTTACTACCTCCAACCCAGTTTTTGATATTACGGAACCTAGGATGATTAGTAAAAGCATGGGTTTATCTCTAGTTTGTGACTGGATCATCTCAATCCATTCTCCCATTTTGCAAAGAGTTAACATCCCCTCATTTATCTACAGTTGGATTCAAAATCTCTTGCCATTTTGTTAATCTGGATGATGATATAGATGGTGACCTCATATTGCAATATTGAAAGATTCCTCAATTTATTTGACAGTACCAGTGAATAACTGCTATGGTGTTGTAGTGTAGTAGTTAAGCCTGCAGACTCATAACGCAATGTTTGTGAGTTGGAATCCTGCACATATCACTTTTAAAGCACCATTGGTGAAAAAGGCAATGGGAAACCACCTTATGATGTTAAATTCCCTAGATTAACTCAGATCACTGTCTCTGGTTTCTGCTACACCCAAGTAGAGTGTGCAACTCAACGATCAATGAATTAAAATTCAGAATTCAGAAAGAAATGTCTGCCTTTGCATGGCTGATTGATATCATTTAATCCATGCCAAATTCAATTTAAATATTGTGAAATCTGCTGCATAGATCTGATTAAATTGCTGCAGAAATCTAGTCACTGATATGGTCAACGCAGAGTATAATGAATTCGAACATTCACATGCATGAAAATTTCATTTTGTTGATATTGAATTACTGAGTTCCCGTCTTTAAACCTTTTGGTTTGGTTGGTAAATGTTTCCTTTTCATAACATCCTGGCCTGCTGGCCTCTTGGCCACATCCCATGTTCTCTCTCTCTCTCTCTCTCTCTCTCTCTCTCTCTCTCTCTCTCTCTCTCTCTCTCTCTCTCTCTCTCTCTCTCTCTCAGGGTCTCTCTCTCTCTCTCTCTCTCTCTCTCTCTCTCTCTCTCTCTCTCTCTCTCTCTCTCTCAGCTCTCTCTCTCTAAGCTCTCTCTCTCTCAATCTCTCTCTCTCTCTCTCTCTCTCTCTCTCTCTCTCTCTCTCTCTCTCTCTTCTCTCTCTCTCTCTCTCTCTCTCTCTCTCTCTCTCTCTCTCTCTCTCTCTCTCTCTCTCTCTCTCTCTCTCTCTCTCTCTCTCTCTCTCTCTCTCTCTCTCTCTCTCTCTCTCTCTCTCTCTCTCTCTCTCTCTCTCTCTCTCTCTCTCTCTCTCTCTCTCTCTCTCTCTCTCTCTCTCTTGACAACCTGTGATCTCTCTTGACCCCTTACTACCCTACTAGGAATAACTATATGTGGAAATTCAGAAGGCTCTTGTCTCCACAATTTTCTTGGTATAGAGAGCAATTGTAAACTCAATAGTTTTTTTTGATATTTGCTTTTTCCCTTTTCAAATCCTAGCATTTTTCTTGCTCACTATTTCTTGTAGGGTTAGCTTCAATTCTTGTCAATTGTGTTATTTTGATGCCATGATTATTGACCAATAAGGAGCTAAAGCAAAGTAGTTTGTTAAATCTATCACACCCAATGGCATAATCAATGGAGTCCAGATGCACCTTAAACGTGGTGCACAAAATGAAGACGCAGTAGGATGACAAAACGGCGAAATTTCTCCCCATATCCATATTTTCACGTCGTAGAACTACAAACTGTTACCCCATGAAAATGGAGGCTGCCAGATTCAATTCTAACGTATTATTCATTTAACTTTAATGACTTGACTTTACTGTAATCGAATTTTTGTCATATTTTCTCAGCCAAACTCAGACTAACAGAAGATGACGAGGAAGAGGTTGCACGTGATATGGAAGGACTGATCACGTTTTACTGCAAATCAAGAAGCGAAAAATACCGTACTACGAGTGGTCACATCGAACTGTTGTCTCCGTTCATAACACTGAATCTGCCATTAAGTGATGTCTACAATTGTTTTTACGCCATGCACTCGAAGTACATTCCAAGGTTAGTCAGCATTGAAGGTGTTACTCTTTCGGCAGGGAATCGCGATATACCCTTTGATATTTGATATTCATTGGGGTCGCTCTGGTAACGAAGACCATTGTCTTGCAAGGAGTGTATTTCACCACCGTCGTTGTGAATGATATTGGAAAATAGCAAGACTACCTCTCAATCATAACGAGGCGCCCACTTAGAATGCGGAGGACCCCTGTATTAAGTCATGGAGGTAACAGCAAAATCGAAGCATCACGGCAAAAGCATAGCTGGATCATATTCTGCCTTTCCATCCATAAAAAATCTCTAAGCCTGTAGTTGCAATTGAAGAGAGTAAATTATATGTGCAAGTGGCAGCAAGTTTGTAAAAGATGGCAAGATTTGCCATAGTGTCTACCTTAGCGCTGTTCTTGCTACGAAGTAAGATAACATGCTCGGAGCACAACGCTGCATGTATCGATATTCCTCAATGCATTCTAAACGGTATTTCGCTTTTCTATTTCGGTACTGGACAGACATTTTCCTTTCTTTCCCTTTTAAATGTGCACCTTGATTGCAATTCAAACGGGATGCAGTTGTTTATAGATATGCAGCTTAATATCAGTTAATGATTTCAGTTAGTGCAAGATAATGGTTCAGCATAATGTCCTGGTTCAACTCGCTTTTTGCTCAATCTTTCTATGATTGGGCATCAGCGTTTCAGATTAAGTTCGTGAAGCAGATTACACGATGACAAGGCCTGTTTATGGGTCGAAACTTGACAACTATCTTCTAACTATGCGCGTTCTAATGGCATTTCATTGAAACGTTGTGCGGCCGCTTTCGTTTCAATCTGCTGCCGAATGTTTCTGCGTATTTTAACCATCTGTATAACCACCATGCAGTCAATGCATCGAAATATCCCAGTGAATGCTTGTCTGCTGTTGTCTGCAATCCAATACTGCTTTTAATACGTTTTTAATACGCAGCTTAGCCACGATTGAAAATCACTAATGGCTAATCCTAGCGTTACTGTTTTGAAACCACATCAGTATATCGTTGGATGCATTTTGATTGATGCAACGTGCGTGCTAGGCAATGGCCCAATGTCTGATCGTTGAATCGAAGCTAAGAAGGCCATTGAGGCCAGCGTTTTTATCTCATCTCTCTATTTTCATCTTATTTCCTTGTTCGAGCAAGGCCGACATTGAAATTTCTCAGAAGGATGAAATGTTTTCTCATCAAGTTGCCGGCTTATAGAATTTTTACCTTGAATTACAGTATTACTCAAGCCTATATCTACAAGATAAGAAGGACGGAAGATACTATACAATTTTAAGACGTACTTAACTACGCTATTGCATTTACTTTTTGAGAAGGCCCATTGAAAAGCTTCCCCTTAGATGGTTGGCGTAGTTGATGTGGGAAAGATTCCTTTGGATTCAGATGTTTATCCTCTGGCGTTTGCACTTTCCAGCACCCTAAAAAAGATCCGATCTTAAGCCACCGAGAAGCTTTTGCTGATCGAACAGTGTCCTTATCTTCCTCTCGATGTGACCATACTCACTGCCTCGTACCTTTCGAATTACAGAGAGCTAGCGACTTCCCTCAATCTTAAGGGGATGTTAAGCCAGATGCTGTGCTCGACCAGTCTGTGATCCAAGCATCTTAAGCCAACTATGAACGTCGAAGGGAACTTCCCAAATGTAGCTCAACCTTGCTCAATCTTATACATCAAGGAATCTATGTTAACATGGTAATGGGATGCATTTATTGAAAGACATGTGCTAGCTAGAACGAGCGTGGACGCTTTGCACAGTACCACAATTACTCCTGACCTAAAACTTCACCAGCGGACCCCTTCATGGAAGCTCTAATCGGAACGTCTTTCTCAAAATCATCTGATCGGTGCAGCTTTTCTCTCAACAGTGCATCGACCCCTTGATATGACCTTGTATGTTGCGTGCTTGTATTGACATCAATATTCAAAGTTTCTGCTACCGATTCGTGGAGATTGCGCAAATTGCTATCCAGCACAACTTTAAGGGGATTACTACACACGTTGCGAGACTGTCATTCCATGAATTTACTCAGCTCTATCTGTTCTCAAGCGAACCCTGTTGTCACAATGAACGTTTTATTACTGTGCATGATCTCATTTGCAAAAACCATATAATCCTTCTACGCCTGCTTGCCGTTTTTGTTATCTCAGCGCCTCTGCTTAAAAGGCTAAATTGAGCCTGTTTTCTTATTCAAAGTCGATGGTCTTTGTGTGATCGCCATATACGGCCATAGAAGCAAATTACATTGTCTGCATTAACACGCTTACGAGGACGGAGTTCAGGTCGTCATTCAACGTCGTAACAAGATTACACTTTCAAATCTATCATGTTTAGTTGGGGTTGTTATGAAACACGTGTTATTTGTCTCATAAACACCCAAGAGGCTATCTAGGCCGGCCTGTTTCAATGAAGACCTTTTGCTGAATCGTAACCACATTCACCATCGCCCATTGGATCTATGATCATGTTTAGGTTCTTTTCCACCATGTATTCAAACACAGTAATATTCAGGCTGTAGTAATAATGGGTTAACAGCTCTCGTAAATTGCAACAGTCACAAGACCGAAATCCCACTTCTAGCGTAAACGGTGGAATTTTCATTGCAATGCTAGTGATTCTACAATTGATGTTTCTGCTTCAGCTGCCCAGTTTTCTTATTTTCTGTGTGCCTACTGATGCGTCTAGAATCTTTGGCTGCTGAAGAGATTGCCTGTAATATCGACAGAGGTGTCTATATTAACGTGCTTAGAAATGATGACCCAAGTGATCTATCTAACCCTGACCTGACCTTTCCCGATTTAGCTTGACTTGACCTAACATGACCTGACCTTACCTGAACTTACCTGACGCTACCCAACATGACCTTACTTAACCTGACCTGACCTGACCTGACCTTACCTGACCTTACCTGACCTAACATGACCTTACTTTACCTGACCTGACCTGACCTATGCTGACCTGAACCCAACCTGGACAGACTGGATCTAACAACTCGACCATTACACGACTTTATTCGGTCAGAATGGCCTTGCTGTCGCCAGCTGATATCACTGATTCTGTTTACATTTCAGAGAATGTTATCGAGATGGCAAGCCGTTTAGTCTTTTCAGACAAATCCTTCAGTATCATGACCCTCTGCTGTGTTCGTTTCTTGATTCAAGGAAGATACCACCGGATCTTTATGCTCAAAAATGGGTAAAGTAATCCGTTCTTATTCTTCTTCTGACCTTAATCCCACTTAAGATGGGTCATCTGTGCGGATGTGCATCCATCTACATCCGCATCGTCTATTGTTTGGCATGGTGGATTCCCAATTTTGCAACGGGATGGCCTTCCTACTGCCAGCCTTTTACATTCATCCGGGCTTGGGGCTGCACTGGGATTGTGCTTCACGCACCCTCTAACGACTGGGTTTAGTGAGGTATTTCAATGCGTAACTATGTTGATTTGGATATTATTAATGGGGAGGCTAAGAGGTCAGCAAGATAAATTTCATGCAGAAATATCGAAACATACACAACTAAGAGTTATGTTTTTTCTTGGGTGAGGATTTGCAACTTCATGATATAGATAGCAACCCGTTCTTCGCATTTGATTCATAAAGACTTAGTGATTATTTATATGCTGCTCACACTCGGTTGACGGTATAGGAAGCCCTCCTGTGCAAGAATTTAAGTCAAAGTACAGCCATTCTGTCAAATTCAAGCTTTGCGAATTCGAACAAAATGCTCAGGTCTCTTGAAAATCTCCTTACAAAGCCTCTATAATTCGAACTTTTGTAATTCGAACTTTTGTATTCTAGCATTTCTACGATCCCCCAGAGAATTCGAATTAGATAGAGTTGAATGTTTTTGGTGTTTTGCTGCCTCAGAAAGACTAAGGAATCTCGCAAGTAAATTTGATGTATTATGTTTTCATTACAGCTTCGAAGTCTGTTTGCCTCAGTTTGCGATTCTGAAGTGATTCAAGCGATATGGGATGCTTATCTACTCGACACAGATCAGTTCTTTGTTTTCTTCCTCATGCTTGTCATGGTTCTCAATGCCAAGTAAGTTTCTGTACTTCCTGATACTAGTTGATGTACCGACTGGCGCTGTGACCCAGTAGTAGGGTGCTCGCCTTGTATACCGTAGCTTCAATCCCAATTGGGTCAGGCTTGAGGTTTTGAAGGGCTGCTTGCTGCTTCCCTGCTTAGGACTCGACGCTGGAGGAAGATAACGGCAAGCTGCAAACATGTTTTAGGTTAGACATGAAAGTATATTGCATCTAAGAATTCATCTGCCCTCTTTTCGGTCTTCACATACAGTGCTATCGCTCGGCCAGCCCTAACTTTAGCATTCATTTCGCTTGCACAGCTGTGTGACCGAGAGGGTAAAGAAACGGAGATGGGCGTCCATCTTTTCACTAAATAATGCTTCAAGGAACTTCAACTTTCCTTCTTGCATGACAGAGTATGGATTCCAACCATCGTTCTCATTTCCAGCTAGTTTAATTTGTCGTGTAATTTGACACAATATTCATCCCGCAAAAAGAAGTTTTTCCGCGAATCATTTTAATTTATGTTATTTTGTTGCTGTCTTTACTCACTGCAACATCAGAACGACGTGGAGCCCCATGACACAGTGGCCATGCCCTAATGGTCAGCAAGGGATCCAGGTTATGTCAGGAAAATGGAAGATGTTTCGTTTCAGATACCACCGAAAGGATGACGTAAAAGTTTGTAAATCGATCGATGGTAATTGAGCATTAACTATAGGCATGTTGCGTTAAAGCTAATGGCTTTTGCAAATGCTCCATATGTTGAACGAGTTTTCTTCTGTAAAAGTAGAAGCTCCTGACAGTCATGTGCTAAGATAGGATAAGAAAAATCTACTAGTCCTTCTTCCGACTTTCACACATTATTTCCTCGATCACTTGGTATTAGGAAACGTCATCAGAAGAGTAGCTATTCCGTTAAGCGAATGATGTTATTACCTGAACTGGCAGCTGCGTGCAAGTCCTCTCGATGCGACGTAGTAGTGTGCAGCTAATAATAATAATAATAATATACAAATTTGATACAGGAATAACCTATCAGTATGTCAGGCATGCTGTTATCATTCGGGTCCCGTGGTTTACTTAGCTATACCTCAGGTTTACTTTGTTTGTCGGTTTTCCGAATTTTGCTGCTTGCTGCATCAGTTGTTAGGTTTGAATATATCTTTTAACCAGGGGTATTGCTGCATCAGTTTTTAGGTTTGAAGAGATCTTTTAACCAGGGGTATTGCTGCATCAGTTGTTAGGTTTGAAGAGATCTTTTAACCAGGGGTATTGCTGCAGAAGTTTTTCTTGAGTGAGATGACTGAATGCTCAACGCATGAAGAAGTTGCGTTTGAATCGCCTTAAATCGCGCGAAAACCAAAGTCTATTCGCATGTTACCTGGAATGCTTCCTTGCATGTTATAGTTTTGATGCATCTTAAGTTCGTTTTCGGCTTTCTTCTTGTTTGTCGTCAAGGAGATTTTAATACTTTCTATGAAGATCATTGCACATGGAGGCTAAGTTTTCGATTCTTCAATTAGATAACCTATTCAGAGAAATGGTGGAAGCTTCATCCGTAATCTGCTTTAAGAAGTCTTGCTAGTGGTGCCTTCGTGTAGGGGGCTTTTACATGCGAATTCACAACGAAGGAACTGTGGCTTGGAATTCTGCCTTGGGCACAATTAACACTCAGTCAGGAAGGCGACGGAAGATCACCACAAAGATCCATTTCGATTAAAAAACGTGAGGCCAGTCTTAAGCATCTGCTATACTCAGAATCGAGTATGCTGCACATTTACCAGTCGAGATGCCACTCCTCTTCTGTCCCCAAGTAACATTATGCCATTCTGCTGAGAAAACTTCTTCACAAAGTGCACAAATAGTCCCAAATTCTCTTGCGTTGTTTCAATTTTCTTCATTAGGATATTGCACGATATTTTTGAGAAATGAAAGAGTCTGTTTTAGACCTGGAGTTATGCCAGGTATTCACCTATGTTCATTCTCAACCCACTCACACCCTTTCCAAGTTTCACTACCCAATCCATCAAAGCTATCCCACAAATCATCATTCATGCCAAGAACGTGCAATTTATGGAACATATTGCCTTCTTCTTCCTTTTCTGAATCCATATTTCAATCTAAGGTCAGTAAACTTGGTCTTATCTCTCTCTCCTCTTAATCTTCCACTTCTTTCTTCCTTTTTTTGGGCTTTGTATAGGCTGCTGGCCTCTCCTCAACACAATTCACTAAAAAGAAGTGTCACCTTCCAATGGATTATAATGCCGCACAATTTTACGCACAAATTTCTTGAAAATTAGCCAAGGTCCCCCAAATGCTGTGCTACTTCAGACCAGTAGACTGACCTCTGTGGTTGTCTGAATATTTTTTAGTTCCAGATTGGTGACGTCTAGACTCGTTTACATAACTCCACCATTGTATGTGGAAAATGCTTCTGAAGAGCGCTAGTTAGAAGGACATTCTCTTCTTGCTTAATTTTCTCTCCTCTTCTCTACTCTTCTCTTCTCTGCTTTTCAGTAGTTTTTTCTTAGGTCCTAGTCTTTAAGTCTTTCTCTCCCCTACTCTCCTCTTCTCTATTCTCCTCTTCTGTACCCTCCACTTCTCTATTCTCCTCTTCTGTACCCTCCTCTTCTTTATTCTCCTCTTCTCCACGGCAATCTTCTCTCCTCTCCTCTCCTTTGGTGTCCTCTAATCCCCGCTTCGCTTCAGCGCTCTCTCCTTTCTTTTCCTCTCCTCTCCTTTCCGCTCCTCTCCTTTCCTCTCCTCTCCTTTCCGCTCCTCTCCTTTCCGCTCCTCTCCTCTCCTTTCCGCTCCTCTCCTTTCCGCTCCTCTCCTTTCTTGCACTGTGATGCGCTGTTCCGTATTTTCTGCCTATTTCATCACAGCGTCACAAGTAGCAAGGATATTTTGTTGAGATTTTCCTTATTCTATTTACGTTCTTACCCATTCATCATTACACGCTCCTTTTCCTTTCACTTCTTGTTTACGGAATCCATGTTTAAAATTCCGCTTTTTATTGAATGATAAGTGAATTCGTCAGCTCTTGCTATTTTTACACATCCTTCCAAAGCAATGCTCATATTATATCTTTCCGTTGCAAAGAGCAACGCGGTGAATTAACTATGGAAACAGTCTGCAAATATTTTCCCAATCGGATTGTTGTTTGCTTTTCTCTTTTCTCTCCCTCGCTATCAATCTAAATGCAAGCGTATGTCATTTTATCAATTCTTAAAGAACTTATTTCTCCTCAGTCAAGTCATATGATATTAATCATGAACACTTGTTTTCGTGCAACTTCTGCCCAACGCAACTTCTAGACTGGAGGTAGCAATTTCTTAAATTGAAAGCTTTAAAAATCGTGCAAAACTCTCGAAGGGATTGGATTTATGAGAAGTCTGCTCAGAATCGCGTTTGTATACAGCAGTCGAAGTTATAGGTGAATTCTTGCATTCATCTCCCCATTGCCCCCCCCCCCACGTCTCCACGTGCCCTTAACTCTTCCCTCTCTCTTGAGTCTTTCAACTTTTTCAACATTATTCGTACTTCTTTCTGCGTAATTTTCTGAAATGTTAAATGACCATCGTATGACAGTAGACTGAACCAGAATCAAGTTGGTATTCCGTTACGCTTCGAAACGCACGAATGGGAAAACAAGAAAATTATCAGTTACTTCCCCGGAGGGAACAATGAACGTGAAGAGATACAACGAATTCTCAAGAGACCCTCATCATATAAGAAATATCATCAATGAAGATCACACTATCTTTATTATTATTATTATTATTATTTGATGTATATGTTGCTAATTTTCTATTAAATACAATCCCTTGCGGAGTTATATCCTATAACCTAGGGTAAGGGAAGGTAAAGTTTCATGCATTTTATGTCGGTAGCACTACGATAGTATTAATACTCTGATTGTGTAAGAACAGTATAGTCGTTCACATGGATAGTACACGTCGCAATAAATGAGCCGTCCCATTCAGTACTATCTTTTGCAATTCTTTCTGTATGTATTGTGAAGTCCCAAATTATTATTATTATTATTATTTTCATCATCCTTACTATTTCATTCCTTTGTTCATTCTATTATCTTGTGATTCTGTTAACCGTTTTTAGCTATTTATGTTCTTTTTGAATGCTGTTTTGGAGGCAGATTTCCAGTTAAACACTAGTTGTCACTAGAGAGGTGTATAGTATTAGATTTCAACTATGTTTAATGAATCAAAGTTGCAATAAAATTATTATATAATCACGTGGTGGTATAAACGTGTTTCAATATTGATGAATCAGACCAACAATGATTGAGTTGCGCACTCTAAGATTAGTTTGAATCGACGGCAACTCTTTGCGATCCAAGCTAATCCCACCTTGATACTTCACACACAAGTATCGGTCAGGCAATGATTAATGGCCGCCTCAATTCAAAGATCGATAATCCATGCTTCTTTGAATTGATCTTTTTAGAATGTCAGCGTGTATGCTTTAGGGTGAGAATGCCACTCGTTCTTTTCGTGCTGGTTAATTTTGTATTAGTTTGTTTGATCATTACCCCCTTCTGTTTGAATCATGCTTTAAGACTGCCAATGTTTCTATCCCCTTCCCGAATAGCTTTTCTATCGGACAGACATCTTAGCACATGTCGCTTAATCATATACGATGTCTTACTTACGCGAAGTGTACTCATCTTAAATTGAATTTCTCATTTGTGCTGTTACTGCAAGATTTAGGGGGGTGTTCCTCTGCACAACGTCTTAACAGTATGGTAAAAGAATGCGGCCCTTAGGCCATTGGACGAAAATAGCTGAAGCCACTGTGTTTGCAAGCAATGAATGGCTTCATAGCCGTGTGGTGCATTCAGATGCTATCAGAAACTCTCTCTCTCTCTCTCTCTCTCTCTCTCTCTCTCTCTCTCTCTCTCTCTCTCTCTCTCTCTCTCTCTCTCTCTCTCTCTCTCTCTCTCTCTCTCTCTCTCTCTCTCTCTCTCTCTCTCTCTCTCTCTCTCTCTCTCTCTCTCTCTCTCTCTCTCTCTCTCTCTCTCTCTCTCTCTCTCTCTCTCTCTCTCTCTCTCTCTCTCTCTCTCTCTCTCTCTCTCTCTCTCTCTCTCTCAAAGCTCTCTCTCTCTCATGGCTCTCTCTCTCTCTCTCTCTCTCTCTCTCTCTCTCTCTCTCTCTCTCTCTCTCTCTCTCCTCTCTCTCTCTCTCTCTCTCCCTCTCTCTCCTCTCTCTCACACACAGAGTCTCTCTCTTTGTGGCTCTCTCTCTGTGGCTCTATCTCTCTGTCTCTCTATCTCTCTCCATAATAACCTTACAGTTTGGTTCAGGAAATATGCTTTCTGCTCATATCTAGCAATATTCTCAAATTAATTGGCGAAGTTTGCGAATTCGAAATTAGCATTACCGTGAAGTTTTTGTACCACTTGATGAATGATAATTTTCTGTAACTTTTCAGAGAACGGATACTAGAAATGTCAAAGAAAAACAAGTCAGCAATAATTGGTTTGTATTGTTTATTTGAAATTGTTCATCTTGAAATATTTAACAAGCAATCTTTAGTGATTTAGAGACACGGAATACGATTCAATCAATCTTGGGAGCAAATCTGAATTTGTGCTGTTTCAAATGCGAACAGAAGATCTCCAGATAACTTTCCATCACACACACGTGCGGGTTTACAAGAATACAGAGCTTGTCAACGTATGGAGACTGTCTTGGGAATCGAGACTAAGGATAGGGATGCTGATGTTCGGTTTAATTCGTGTCATTAATGCTTTTCGGTTGATAATGACGTATTTGTGGCTTCACAGCTAGCCTTTGCAATGATCTATTCATCTATACTATTTATATAATATATTTATCTTATTCATGCAATGATCTATGTATAAAAAGTTACTAAACATCATGATGGATATTTCAGGTCAGTTAATTCATTATGGATTACTATAATCGGAAGAAATTTTATCCCGGAAGCACCAAAGAACCGTTGCTGATTGGCAGCGAATACAGAAAGCATATCTGAGTCATCTCTCTAAGTGATTTAGCGTAGCACCAGGCCGTGGGCATGAAATTTCACAGACTCTTTAATAGGCGTTGAACCAGATGCAATTATAGGCCCGGAATGCTCACTCAGTGCTTTTGTTTCTCGTAGAAATGATCACTGCTTTTCCACAAGATCTTGGCGCAGATGACATTGAAGACTTCTGTGTACTGGCAAAGTATTATTCCACCCGTACTCCACAGTCCTTCAGAAAGGTACAACTGTAAGCATTTTCTGCGTAACGAATCGTTCGGTGATCAAACAACGATCCCCTTTGGGAGTATGATTTACCTATCGACCCTGATCAAGGCATTGAGAGCGAAGAAAAAGCGGTGGCCTGCATTGGTCTTAAGTTTTTCCTCGCTCCTATGAGTTACTTTAGTTGTTACTGAGGGTATTCCATTCGTGCAGGGACGTCGCGAGAGCCTTTTGGTTTGGGGGGGGGGGAGTGAAAATTTTAATTTACCTGAATTTTAAGGTCCAGTTCTTTAAAAGTTACCTGATTTTACGATGTAATAACCTATTTTTACCTGAATTTAACTCGTTCAAAAAGTTAGGGGGGTGTCGCACCCCCTTACCCCGTGTCGCTACGTCCCTGCATTCGTGGCTATTCTTCAAGAGCCTTCAAATTCAGCCGGTTAACACTGCACACAGCTCGGTCGGTGTTCATCTACCTTCACTTACGTACCATATTGCCAGAGAATAAGGGACGAACCAGGTGCGTCGTTAGCCAGTGCTGTTCACTCGTGGGGAAGGGGGGCAACATATTACCAACATTGGCCTTCTAACCCCTTCTCCACTGATGATTTTTTTGACATGCAAAAATGGCGGAACAGAAATTCTCTTCGCTTTACCCCGTGTCATTATCAAGCCATGAGTTTATTTTAATACTTCGATGTTGGCCCGCAGTTTCCTTTGTCTAGCGGGTAGTAGTAGACTTGGTATTGTTAACAACTCCCCCCCCCCCCACCCCCACCAGATGTAGGGAGATGCATGAAGCCAAGAACACTGATCTGGTTGGGGAGCGTTGGAAGCCAAATCAACCAACATCTACTTTAACTCACACAATGGTCTTTAATCTGTTGACGCTGACGGGACGGGAATAGGAGCCGTTTGAAAGCTCGAATCGGAGTGCTTGAATTGCTCGTTTTCGTGACATGGACACGGGTGGCGATTGAAAGGCGGAATTATGTGACCCAGTCAACGGAAGCATTTCACCCATATGATGCTAATATTAGATGCATATGCATTCGGAAATAAGTTGGATACGCGCGCAAAAGGCTAATCGTGTAATGTGGTTTGTGCATGGCAGTTAAAACACTGGCTTATTGTTTCGTGATAGCTCAGATCAGAAGGCACGTCTGTGTACTGGACATTTGCAAGCAATTGACTTCTTCTGTGATCGTGAAGCTAATCCCATATACGACCGATTTACCTTTGATGGACAATTACGTCAACTCTGTATGAATTCGTTTCACTCTATTTGGTGTTTCTGGGATTTTCACAGAAATTTATCAGCCAAACTCACGAATTCGTTGCGTAAAGACCCATAATGCCTCAGAAACCCATCCGATGAAAGGGTCTGGGTGTTTGGCGGTCTATGAAGAGTGGTGAGCCTTCGTAAGAGCTCCCCCGTCTCCAGGAATATTCACTGTAGCTCTTAATCCAATGAAGCATGCGTATGTTGATTTAGGACAATAGCCAAAAGGAATAGGTCCTGTCTCAATACGGGCGTTCCCTGGTAATCCAATGAGCTTATTCCGTAAGATCCGGTAGTTGCACGTCCCAAACCCCACCCACTCCATTGACTTTCAAACAGAATCGCCCAGTGAAATTACGTAGGAACAGGGTGGCATATGAGAGAGTCGAGGAAGAACACAATTTAACTGGCAACTGTTTACCGTGCTTTATGTTCGCTGTAGCAGAAACTAAAAGCTGGGCTCCACATTTTTCTACGGAAACGGATATTTTTGAGATCATTCCTCGCTGCCTTTCTCGCCGATAGTGACAATAGTCTCCAAAGCAGAATTCAAGCTGAGACTTCCTCTGTTCTGAGATCGCTCATTGAAGCCATTACACGAAGGAACCTCTCTCGAGCTACTGGTGGTGTCCGCCCTTGACATAAGGCACTATTCCCTTATGACCCAATTTCTCCTGCGAAGTAAGACCCGTTCTTGTAGGAGTGGCTTTAAAGCAAGCCACCCTTCATTTAATTATTATCTTAAGGCAGGTTTGAATTAGTGGCACCATGACGCGGCTTACAAGATGATCGTATTTCTATCTCATTGCATTAGCCAAGCACTTTGAGAATTTCGTAGTCTAGCTTATTTTTGGTTAATGTTTCACGTCAAGACTCATCCGGATGACCAAAAGATTGCCCAAAACTACTATACTGTTTCAAAGGTCATTGATTGCCACTGTTGAAAATCCTGACAAATGATGTGTAACCCAAATGATTATTTGCATTTCAGCCAAGATCAGGCGATGTAACTTTCCTTTCAAAACACTTCGAGCAACAGCTCGTTAAGATGGAAATTTCTTCGAGAACCTCGTGTTTATTTTTGAATGTCTGCCACCCTTCAGTTCACCATTCGGACCTCATATCAAGGGGGGATAGAGCTTCACCAGGGGTACCGTGAAAACACCATGGACTCCAACATACCTAATAGTGGGGTGAAACACTTTTAGCAGGCCCCTGTTATGCATCTTGCTTCCTTACAAAATAGGCTGACAATTTTCAAATTAAAGACCTGTATATAATTTTGTTTTAAGAAATTTTTCTTGTGATATGTTTTTGATTGTGCAAACCCATCGTCTTGCTGACGTTGACATTTCCCCTTGCTTTGAAGGATTTTCAACCAGTGCTCTTTGGCACCAAGATTGCTAATCCAGAAACCTCTTACAGTTCACTGTGCCTGCAAATTTCCGCTGCAGAGGTCATGGAGAGCTACCAAAATCAGGATGTAAGCATTAATATTTAGTTTCCAATATGAAGAGGGGGTATAGGTGAATTTAAAGATGGGAGCTGCCTCGATACAGTGCAACGGCCATTGCTTGGAAAAGAGACAGATTAGCGAATTTTCATGTGTTTTTTATGTAACAGCAGGACATCAAACTTTTGAAGTGATGATGGTATGAAACTACGTAATGAATACCCCGTTGTGGTTTTTAACAGCCTTTGATTTTGTCGCGGTTTGGAGAAAATTCTCATTCAAGGGGTGCTTAAGTTTGACTAAAAACAGCATATTTTGATGCTGTCTAGTGTCTGTAGAAAGCTTTACGTCTTCTTTCCTTCATTATCTTGCTGTTATCTAATTGCGTGAATCAAATACTTTTTTAAAGTCGCGATGAAACGAATTAATCCATTCAAAGCGTTTGTGAAATATGCAAGGGCTTTCAGATCTCATTTCAAATCTATTCCATTGCTGGCGGCATAATTTCGTCAGCTATGGAAACAAGTACTTCTAACCTAGCGATGAATAACCATTGAAACGAGAACGTATAAACTTGATTGGAGCCTTTTAGTCGCATATCTGGAATATTTTATTGGCGGATGCAAGGCTACAGGACCTTAATCAATGTCTAATTGATACTATAAAGTAGAATGCAACCCTAGACTCGCTACCTCTGCTTAGAGTCAAGAGATAAAAGAAGGGGCGGGAAGATGTAAACGAGGTGGCAAAGTCACAAAAGATCACAAAGATCACAAAAGAGCAGTCCTTGTAAAAAGGAGAGCAATAGATACGACATTGTGCTTTACCTAAATCTTATAAATCAGTTGGTACCAACCTTTGAAAGGTACCAGCCTTTGATGATAACAATTGCAAAGCTGAAGGGTACGTCTTCGCGTATATTTCAACAGCAAATGACTCGATTTTCACTGCATTTCCATACTAAGGTGTCCACATGTTGCAAGACAATCGTTTCCTCAAAGTTGAATATGACATGAGTTGGATTGACTCAGCCGGATCCATTGCTCATCGACTCAAGACATTATTAAAGTCATTCAGAATGAATGAGTTAACGAATGGAGGATATGATGAATTAGCGAATGAATGAATGAATGATTAAGTAAATGAGTGACTGGATGAGTGAATGAATGAATCAATCAAAGCGCACTGTCATGAAATTGTTCAAAAATTACAATGTGAATAATTCAGAAATTTCAAGAAACGAACAAGAAATTTGTACATCTCTAGAATACAGACATATTTCTAGATGTCAAGGAAACAATTTTCCGCAACTTGCTATATATTTATTTTCTTGAATTTCCTGTTTTTGATGACTCTTTAATTGAGGTATTTTGTTTCTGTAGGAAGAAGCAGTGCACTACTTTTTGGTAGATTGTCGTCCAGCTGAACAATATAATAATGGCCACCTACCAACAGCCTTTCATTTAGATGCAAATCTGGTATGTGTTAACTTCACCTCGAACTTCACTATTAGTCAGAGTAGTTCCCCTCTCAGTCAAAAATTGACATTTTTCACATCCGGTTGTCATATTTGATTTCATTTGATCAGATAAGCCAACATCTATTAATTCTTGCATTATTCGACGTTACCGACAGTAAATTAAAATGAGAACGGAAAAAAAGGGATTGTTGCATAAAAATATGTCAGGTGTGGGATTCGAACCCACGCCCACAATCGTGGACCAGAAGCCTCAGATCGCGAGGAAGATTGCTCTTGAGTCTGGCGCCTTAGACCGCTCGGCCAACCTGACATATTACAAGAACCTGTAGAAGGTAAATATACCGAACGCTAAACAATAATGGAAAGTCTTTCATTTTCCAGTTGAGGAATTGGGGGGGGGGGAGTATTTTGGGGAAGGGGGGAGATTCATGCGAAACTATGAAAAAAATTACGTAAGCGCTTATTGACGGAAAATGAAATGAGTTAAGATAAGAAGACTGAATCGAAGCATTTGCTTCAAGTAATTGAGAATATCGTAAAAGTTTTTTGAATTTTTATACGTATTTTCTCTCCTAAAATTGAATTTTATGGTGGCAGACTAATAGATCGAAATGGCCATCCAACGAGTTTACAGATCTGGCGTAGTTTTCTGCAGTGAACCAATCCGGGTTAGATGATGATACATGTACCCATTGGCAATATTTGCTGCCCATGTCATCCAATAGACGCATGCACCCGGTGTGCTCCGCAACGCCCCGCCCCGCACATTCGGCATGGAAGTTCCCTTGTACGTTTCTCTACGAAAGTTGCGAATCGTGCCCTTATCTGTTAAGGAAGTTTTCGCCCTAGTGCTTCTTGTCCTTGCTGACCGAATGAGGAATGACAGAAGCGCAATTCGAATGCTGTCCATTCCGTATGCATTGGGAGGAGTGCTACTTTTTCTGCTATCGAGAAAGATTACCCTGAACCTGATGCATCACTTGGTGCCTCACCCTTTGGGCAAAGAGAAAACTGAGAGAGCAATGTTATTCACAGGGGGATAGTGATTCAAGGACGTGGGTGCACCCTGGATACTTGATAGAAATCAACATTCTTTTGATGGACAGAAATGCGAGCTGTTACAGTGCAGTTCCACCTAATTTGTGTGCTTCAAAATGTGTAACATGAATAACATGAATAACATGAATGGCATTGTAAGAGGCAGTGGTGAAGAATTCGTTTCACTAAAATTGTCTATCCTCTTGAATTCCGCCTTTCTTTGCATGCTGGTCTGAGAGACATAGGGTCAGATTGATATTTACGACTGAGGGAAGAAATCGCCTAAGTCTCCCTGTATGTTGACTCATATCATCAATTTGGTTACTATAAATTGATTGATTGATTGACTGATTAATTGATTGATTGATTGATTGATTAATTGACTGAAGGCTAATCACAGGGTTTGCTAGTTTGAAGGCCGTCATTCAGAAACCCAGTGTAAATCTATTGGAGCGTTGTTCTTTGTGGTTCTATGAAGTGCTTCATAATGGCCTACAACATTCTTTCGTAGATGTTGCAAGCACCAGATGAATTTTCAACAGCCGTCCAAGCGCTATTCTCATCGCAGCAACAGGCAATGGAGGCCAAAGCAGTGTCTGGTGGGGAGCATTTGTGCTTCATGGGGTCTGGGCGAGAAGCTGAAGACCAATATGTTAATATGGTCATTGCTAACTTTCTCCAGGTAACCAAATCTCATGTGATTTCGTCGTCATCAGTCATGTTTCGGTATGCTGTTGAGAGACTGTCTTGGACACCCTGAAAGGTTGTATTGAGTTTGCAAAACCCCGTGTAACGATCACAGCAAAGACAGACCCGGAGGATGGATAAGAACAGCTCGTTAAGAGTATATTGGCATTGAGCTATTCCAGGGGGGGGGGGAATCTTATTCAATCTAATTTGAAGAACGGTTTCCTATATGACGTCAGTGAGAGGAACTTCGATAAGCGCAATTTTGAACCCGTAGTTCTGCCTCTAGTCTGACAACGTTTTCCCTTCAACTTGAAAATATGATTGGTTCGGGGGGGGGGGGGGTTATTGCCGAAACGCTACCCCATTATGAACCGAATGGAGATTTCTACGAAATAATATCTTCCCCCTTTTTAAGGCCAGCGTCAATCCCATTTGCATCTATATGGAGAATTAATTGAGGCCACTTTACTGGCAGCCTTGATTTTTTGCTTAAAGAAAGCAGTGTTTGAAGTCGAATTTATTTTCATTCATCATTAAAATGAAATATTGTCTCATTTCAGAGAGGAACACATTTTGTTGGAATCGTTAGAGGTGGATATGCAGGTAAGTTAATAAAAGTTGGATCTTTTCAGCTGCAAGAATTATGAAGATTTGTGTCCTTTAATTTTTAAGATTTGTTAATGATTCAAGGAGAAAAATATCTTCAGAGGAGACTAAGTATTAGGTAGTATGCTTTTTTATCATAATTGATACAGGTATCGGTGTGTAATGTTTCGTTTCCTGTGGTAAGCCAGTTCCATGTCGTCTATTCTTTCCCAACTGCCTCATTCACGGAAAAGACTTTCTCATTTGAAAGTTGACCATTGATTGGTAGAGCGATGACGTGATAGACTACCCGATAAAAAGAAATCTGCGAAATTCGTTTATTCATGTGATAGTTACGAACACCGTCTTTCGTGTTCATTAAGGGGTTGTTCCATGTGGCAGAATTGGGTATTTTATGTGAAAAGCTCTTGCGGAGGAGTGGAAGTATCACTGGCCTGTTATTTTTTATTGTAGCTATTCATGATATGTTAATCGAAGATCTTTCCAATGGACTTTCTGATCACACTGAACAGCGATGCATTGTCTGCAATCCCGACGCCATTAGCTCAGAAGATGAGGTTTGTCTCTTTCGTTGACTTCATCTTTTCGTGGAAGGAGTTTAGCCTGGAATCTGTAGAAGTATTAGTTGATTAGCTGAAAGCTCACATCTAAAGACGAACAGTTATAATTTCCTGAAGAGTATATGACAGATTTCTTTAAAACTAGCAATGGTGACCTTGGCAACCAATATTGTTACGCCAAAGGATACTTTGTTAATGTTATGTATAACTTGCATTTCCATTTCATTTCACAGAGCCACGAATTGTCAAGAGGAGAGCAGAGCCCAACATCACCAAAGGTATTCGATTGAATGAACTTTTTCTTTCATATTATCAATTGTTTATGTTCAGAAAAGGCTTGAGCTAAGGCCGTAACCAAATACATGGAACATGAATTGACTGTGGATGCCTCAAAGACCTAATGTGATTTCAGTTATTTGACGTCCTCTCTTCACGATGAATCCGCCAGCCGAGTATGTCTGCTTTTCAGGAGCCGTCCCTAGCAAAGGAATGTGGTATATTTGTTTCTTTCCCTTATTGCTAATCGTGTTTGGAAGTTAATGCAGGCGGACTCATTCCTATGTCAATGAATCCCTGTTTGAGAAAGACAGAATTTTGGTCCTAATTTCTTCCTTCATTCAGGTCATCAATTTGCTCCTTTACCTGTCCTAGTCTCGAGGAGAGTAAAACGTCTTACAGATGAATATGACTAATGATGAAATATGGATAGATTATCAGTCTTTATCATAAATCATCATCGTCATCATCGTCATCATCGTCATCGTCATCATCATTATCATCATCATCATCATCATCATCATCATCATCATCATCATCATCATCATCATCATCATCACCATCATCATCCTCACCATCATCATCATTAACAATTGAACAAATTGTACATTGATAAATCATTTTCTTTGATTTCCTTAGAATACATTGGTTGAGAGGCTATCTACCACCCTGAAATCGCGGGGCGCAAACATGAAAGAGAGGCTTGGAAAGTTAATGGAAAATTCAAGTCGAGTTCCCGAAAGGTGAATTTTTAATCCCAATGAATGAATCAATCAATCAATGAATCAATCAATTAATCAGTCAATCAATCAACCAATCGCTGTATAGTAACCAAAGGGATGATACGAGTTGATACACTGGGAGACTTAAGCAATTTTGCCCTCAGCTGTAAATATTAGTTTGACCCTATGTCTCTCAGACCAGCATGCAAGTAAAGGCGGAATTTAAGAGGATATTCAGTTTTAGTGAAATATATCCTCAAATATCGGCCTTCTTTAGACCATTTATTATTGTCCTTTGGAAGTTCACCCCAATTCCACGAATCTTCAAAATGCCAAGTTGGTGGATATTTTTTCCTTTTGCCTCAAAAGTGGTATTTTCATATGAGCAGTATTTTGATGGATCAATTAAAAGTGATTTGGATCTTTTACAGACACGTCAGTGCAACCGATCGGACCGGTAAACGATACAGGAATGTCAATTTGAATATATTCAGCATTGAAGATGACGAAGGTAAATGGCTTCTATAAAGTACTATATGTATCAAAGCTGCAATTCAGCTCAATTCACGTTACAGAATTTTCCTTACAGCCTTGCCATCGCCGAGAAGCCATAGAAATAAATGAGAAATAGCAAACAGATGTCACATTTTACATTGCTCTTTCTTTATACATCTCAGCTGGCTTCTAGATAGCGTGTTCCTAGGCCTTCTCTTTCTCCTGTCTAGAAAGGATATTTCTCTCGGATGGTTTGGGATCATTTAAATTTCAATGACACTTATAGTTTTATTGCTTTTTTTCCACGGTTGTCCTTTCCATTTTTAGATCCGTTTTGAATTTCACCAGGCCTTAAACATGTCCATGCGACGTAGTGCTGTGCTGCTTTTGCCGTTTTGGGACATGTTTATAATTCTTTCCATTTTTATAGAGCTCAAAGACCTTCTCTATATTTCTCCAGACTTCAATATGAAAACATCGGCAAATCTTGTATGTGCACCGGGCTTTCTCTTCTTCTCTTGCTCTACGATAATCTCCATCGCGAGTGCCAGTTTCAAGACCGCTGCAGTTTCGACACTCTGATCGGATGTTTCCTCCTTGAAGCGAATTTCATGAATCCAAAAACACGATTCAGCATTAATTAATTGTTCGATTTCTGAAGAAACAACACCTCAATTCCCCAAATCAAATAAATGTCAATGTCAATGGTTGCCAGGTTTTCAATAATTGATTATCCTTTTAAGCAATTTCATCTCATTATGTACGGATAAAATCCTCCAATTAATTTCAATCTCATGAGATTATTGCTAATTGCTACCAAACGCAAATTGACGCGCATAATCTTATTTCGTTTCCAGCCATTTTCGAAAATTAATTCTTTAATTAATCCTTTAAGCTTATGAATTTTGTGTCTAATTTTTATTCATAATTCACTCATTCGTAATCATTATTCAATATCCTTGCGTTGATAAACCTTTCCTCTTCGGAAGAAGAGCTTTTTACTTGTAAATTTTGTAGCAGCTCATGATGGCTGAGGATTCAACGGTTCAGACATTTCCCCTATCATTAGTCTGTCTAGTGCTGTTGATTTCTAATTTCATTTTGTATCGTATCACTCTTAAAATCAAGGATACATCAAATAATCGTTGTGACTGAAAGTGTAATATGTAATCGTGTCTCTCTCGTCGAACAAGTAAAAGAGTGGAGGTTCTCACGATGTTCGCCATCGAGAAGGCCTCCATTCATCAATCCCGGTCATAAAAATCAGTAAAGGCACTGAATTTCGTTCGACTTTTCCCATCATCGCAAGGGCGTAATAGTTTGTGTGGTTGGTTCCTACGTATCTCGATGCATTTAGCTTTTAATGATGTTTACGAGAGCTTTTGACTTTACGAGATGATTTGGTTAAGATGCAACATGATAAAAGATGATCCTCAATTAAAGAGGGCACTAAATGGATTGCACATAAGGATTTTCCTCGTTTCATTTCAACTCTTTGACTTTGGGAAACATCTATCGTCATAGAAGAACCCATTTCAAGTGAAGATGAAAGCCGAAGAGAGGCTGTGAATGTAACCACGTGGACGAAACGAAATGACGTAGTAGCTACGTTTCCATGCAGCGAAATCACTGAGTCTGGACACATGTTCTCGAGGTAGGCCATCTTATCTGCCACTTAAGGTTATCCAGAGGGGTAGAGAAAACCACGCGCTTTATAATTTGATAGGAACCATGTTGAAAGTCGTGTCCTGAGCACTGAAAAGGGTTCCTGTATGATCTAGTGACCATAAGGAGGGTTTGTCATACTGGAAAGGCTCTGCCAACAGATCTAATGCGTCATCAAGAAAGCTCATAATTTTGTAGCTATTCATTTGGAAAATCAAGCTGTAAATAGATAGATAATTCCCCTTTTTATTCTCAATGGACGTAAATCTGTAATTTGATGTGTGTTAGTTAAGTCATGAATATTTTGGCTTAATGATTCTTTGCTTATAGCATAGTTATAATGGTTCCCGTCGGATTCCACTACTCATGATTTGCCATTCGTTTTTCAGCTACATGCTGCTCACGTCTGCGAACCTGTTCATTCTACGAGAAATCATTGACAGACCAGGATGGGCGCACATTTTAAGTCGGCCCCATCTTACTTCTATCGTTAAAATTACATCGAAACGAAAGCACCCCCAGTTAATAACTTTCAAATATGGCACAAGCGACGGCGATTCATATCAAGTCACAGCGACTCAACGATTCCTCATTCCAGATGCTAAAAATGCAACAAGGAAAATCAAGGACAGAATAGTCAAGCTTATCGGGGATTGAGCTGGCTTTTTCAGGCGTTCTCCAAACACTTCCATTTGTTCATCCGTTTTGCTCCAATCAGTGCTATGAGTGATCTCACCCTCAACGTATTTTGTTGGAGAAACATCTGCCCATACACTTTCACATTTCTCTTTTTTACAAAGATGCCGAAAGTCTCCAATGACATCTTCATCTGAATCTGGAAATCTGTTTGATAGATAAAGCTAATTACGTATGATAGTTCAACAATTTTAGAGAGGCAAAATAGATCTTTTCTCACCCTCCCCCGACTGATCCTTACCTTTTTTTAAACGGAGTTCCTCGTTTGAGCTTCATGAGAAATAGTGCCTTAGCTTTTGCATACAGTGGAGCATTGATAAATAGATTTCTTTATAAATAGTTACTTTTATAGAGTAGAACGCTACAATTTTCTGCTGTCTGTAAATCAACTTCAATGCAATCTTGAAAGGTCTCCGTAATATTGAAGTTCCACTTTAGGCTGTAAAAAAGTAAGCTGTCGAAACCAAAATTTTATGAGCTTTGTCATTGAACACTCCTACGTGACTAATTGTCATTATTGCTAATCCGTAATTGCACCTCTCCCCTCCCTTGACTCTGTTTATGTTCAATTTAAACGTCTTTCGAAGTCAAAGGTTTGCTGAATCCGTTGATTTTGTAATCTATCTTTAGGTCGGATTAATTTTTTAAAAATTCGTGCGTAGTATAGCAGAATTCACTATTTTCCAATCACTTACTTTTTGTCCCACTTTAGTTCATTTCCCCGTTAACTTATTTGAATAATTTTCAGTCTCCCAATTTAGTTGCCGCTGCTAAAATTACTCAACCCTGTTGCTTCTAGTTCACGACTAAGAACAAGGTCGCCATGCAGGAATAGATTGGTCACTGAATAACCGTGGGTCAAAATCTCAAACTGCTTGTTGTCGAAGACGTGCCCACATGAAGCCACTGACGTCACAAGCAGGTCCCGATTCCGGATTAATGGGGAACGTTAGTGACAAGGTGGGTATCCGACCATACAAACCCGTGCATCGGCTTTTTGAAAGTGAAAATCAAAACTTATCAGGCAGTGCTTGTCAATAATACTAAGGGTTTGAATCAAAAACATGCTTCCCTCTTTCTTCTTTAATAGGAAAATAAAAGATGAGCGATCCGTCTTGTAATTACCAAGTACCCTAACTTGATTTTAGTTACTATCACAAAATTCTGTTCACAAGACCGAGATACTGTGTACATAGTTCCTCCCGCCACAAAAAGGTATGAATTCAGGTCCTTGGCATTCGTCCCCTCTCATAAAATAGCCAAAGCCTTTGAACGCATGCCGCCATGCTAGTAGTAGTTCTGCCATCTTGTTCATTGTATTCAAAGAATATTTTTGTAAGTCGACTTAATTTAACAAGCATGCATAAGTTTTACTCAGAGATGCTCAATCCTTCCCTTCGTGGAATCCATCGTAATAATTGATCACTCGAAATCACTCGAAATCACTTCTTTGATCAATAATAACCACCGTTTTTTACAAATGTCAAGAGCTGAATCAATAGATGGATTACAAATATTGCAGTGTATCATTTCCTAAAAGAACCCTTTGCATTCTTACCTAATTCCCATATGGGATGCGTGTCACGTGGTTAAGAAAATGATCAAAGAGGACTTCACCTCTGTGGAGGAGAAGAATAATCCTGTGATCGCAATCGTAAAACGGTAAGGAAAAATTTGCTTCTACCGCACTGAACGGCTCGATCTTGGTTCAACCGTAATTGCGCTGACATTTAAATGATAAAAATCAAAGCTTTTAACTCAAAGCAAATGGTTCAGACGTAAAACTTGGCTCGCCCACAGGACCTTTATTGTAAGCTGTGACTCAATACTGAAAAGGATATCCTGTATAATTGTGTATGAATAATTATTATTACAATTATTTTTAAGTCGTAGTTTATCTAGTGCTAATTTGATATCAGCGAAATCATATTACAGCAGTTAGTATACAATCTTGCCTGCTTTAAACGTATGTTATCTTTCTACATGGTGCCGTGGCGTAGTGGTTAAGCATGCGAACTGACAACACAGGGGTCGTCAGGTCGATTCCTGTGTCACTTTTAAAACGCCATTGGTGAAGAAGGCAACGGGAAACCCCTCATGAATTCCAATTCCCTAGAAAAAGCTCAGAGTCCTGTCTCTGGTTCCTGCTACGCTCGAAATCGAGTATGCAGCGCAGTTTTATCTTTCTACCTAACAAAATTTGGCTCTTAGAACTCAATAAATTGGCCACCAGTGGTTCAATACGGCGGAGTGGAATGAAACCAGAATGCCAAGCATACAGCCATGATTCGCGAAATCCTTAATCAATAGTTTCAACTTTGCACTCGATCGAAACTATATGAATCAAATTGGTTACAAGTGGTGCATGCTTAATTGCCGCACCTAAAACATTCCCTTTTGCATAAAAAGACATCTTGGTTTGAATTGACACTTTGAATGGTCTGCACAACGCGACCAATGATAATCAGCAAGCACTGGAGCGAAAAGATTTGCATCTAGGTATTTACAGCGAGAATGAATTGACCTTTTTGTGCAAATATTCTCAAAACCCTTCCCTGGCTTTGCAAAAGACGTCTTCAGTAAAAACACAGGCATAAGGACACATTATGTATCTATCAATACTAACACAATGAATGAATAATAACAGCACAACTAGAAGCAAACCCAAAAGGAGATGAGGTAGATGTCGCTCTGGAATAAAAAACGCCGAGGGAATCATTAAAACGCAATAAAATCATTACACATTTCGCAAATCAGAAATTGTTGAGTTGGGATATAGCAGTAACGTAAGGTGAAAAACGGACAAAGTAAAACAGGGATCCTTTCAATTGGCAGCAGAGAAAAATTTTCGTCTTCTTATACCGCAATGCCTCGAGCTTCTGCAGCTACTTTGTTAAACGAAAGATAAACTAGAAGCATGCAACACGCTCTTGGAGAGGGGGGTGGTCGACCAGCGCTGGCCGGATAGTGAACCAGCACTGTACGAGCTTTGACGAAACACATCACTAATATCAACAAAGTTATGGTTTAACAAGAAATTTTTGCTAGAGTGTTACGAATAGTATTTAAATTGAAATCATAAAGATCTCTAAAAAGAAGACGGAATTAATCGTTTGAATGTTGCAAAGTTTGAGCTACGTCTCATAAACTGGCTTATTGAAAAATGACGTAGCAAGCAGTCCTTCAAACAAGTCATCCATTTTAATAGCATCCCGCTGGCATGCCTCTGGTGGGACGGGAGCTGCTATGAAGAATCGATGCTTATCTGAACTCCTTTGAAAACAGCTACCTCGCGCAGTTGGAGAGAATTCAAGAATTTTGGACAGAAACATGGTCAACATAACTGTGGGAAGTTTGAAAAATTGCGAGCTTGCCCGATAAGGCAATAGAACTCAGAAAATAAAGGGATTTGCTTTGATCGACTATGCACTAACTTTCCCATTGAATGTGTTTACTATGTAGCTATGTTGCACTCAAATAAGTCTTAAGCTTTCCTTAGCATAAATTAAACACTGTAGACAATCAAGGCGTTCTTAATGAGCCAATTACATATTCGCATTCAGTTAAATACGTGCATAAATCGCTTCTGCTAATAGCACGGTGATGCGCCGTCCAAGCGAAATACAATTTGTGCATTGTGACAGAATATTCATCGCACCGAGAGGTAGGCTGTTCAAGCGATCAAACAATTATGCTGACGCATGTTCGGTGTAGAAAGATTCAACAGAGACAGTCTTCGCACTGAAGCCTACCCGAGGGGGGGGGGGAAGGCGTCTACTTGAAACAGGCATTTATTAGAAGAAATACGATAAGTTGTTTATTTTTTGATGATTCCCATGGTTGCTTCTATCTATAAGTACACAATCATTCAATCGACAGCAAAACCGCTCTTTGAAACTCACTGCTGATAAAAGAAGTACGCGGGGGTTTCTGGATACATCATAGGGAAGGACGGGCCTGGTTGAACAGACCCGGGTGCGATATGACCAACACTCTGAGGCACGTTACTCACGAAATCAAACGCTTGGAAATGATTTGGCTGTTGGCTGTCAACCATAGACTGCGTGGGTCGCACCGAAGGAGGATTGTAATTGAAACGCTGTTGTGGTTGGAACTGGTCGTAGCCAGGTGGAAATGCAAACTGCATATGAGCGTGTTGGTGTGGTAGGCCGTGCGGAGGAGCACAATTAGAGGTTATTGGGTAATGCTTTGAAAGTTGTAATTGTTCCATGAGCAGGTGCTCTGCTTGCTGTTGTTGCTGCTGTTGTTGCTGCTGATGTTGTTGCTGTTGCTGCTGAAACTGTTCGATTTTTTGCGATTCTTCGCGAGATCTTGATTCTGGAAACAACAGGAAATTTGATGAAACCTGGTTTAATTGATAAATAGTTAAGAAGGAGCAAACATGAATTGGTGCTGATCGCCACTCGGTTCCAAAGCAACTATCAACCTTAAAAGAGGAAGTTAAAATATAGAGCACATCTACAGAAAGGTTTGTTACAAATAGAAAACGATTACGCCTCTTCCGTTGATATGGTCGTCCTCACATCACACAGGAAAATATGCCTTTCTCTAATAAATCCCAACTCAACTCGCCCTCTGAAGTGCAATCAAGCATTTGTGGATAAAATGCGAATACGAAAGGGACCGTTGGCATTGGTTAGCAGTTGCAGTACTGAATACACTCATCGGGTGCCGCAGATTTATGAAGTCGCTTGGTATCTATTAATTACCGTATTTCTTCCCTTTTTGTATTCCAACAGCATAGACTTATTCTGATAGACTTATTCTGCACAAATGGATACATGAAATCCATCCCAATAGAGGTATACTTCTTCGACAGGGTTCTCCCCAAGCTGGGGTCAGTTGTGTGGATTATCAAATATCAAGCCCACATCTTAATGGGAGTTTAGCATGGGAGTTTAGCATGGGAGTTTAGCATGGGAGTTTAGCATGGGAGTTTAGCATGGGAGTTTAGCATGGGAGTTTAGCATGGGAGTTTAGCATGGGTCTTTGTTGACGGGCGATCTCCTTACTGCCAACATATTTTAATCGCCGTTTGCAACACGCAGAGAATAAACCGGTCCTATTCTTCTTTTGGAAAAAGCACAGGCAAAGTTCAATGAAGATAAGTAACTAGACTTAAGTAAACAAACCCGTCATTAATCGAATAGCCCTCATTAGTTTCAATCTGGGACCCTGCAAAAGGATAAAACAGTTGAGAAACGTCGAAAACATCACAAAACAGTGCGTAGCCCGATGGCATCTTGCGTATTAAGTTCGTCAAAGAGATGATTGAAATACGGAGCGTGGTATTACTCCGTGGATAAAAGAATGGAAGCAATGAGCTAAAAGGCAATTAGCGATAATAAGGACATAAATCATTAAAATTACATGAACATAGCCCTGAGATGAATCTGCCTACATCACCTCCGTCACTGAGATTGGTTCTTTTGTCGTTGCCGTAGCAAATCTACTATTCAAACATTCAGGGCATGTTGAAGCAAAACTACTGGGAATGGACTTAACAATGAATTGCGAGCACTCAACTTACTTTTGCTATGCCCATGTCTCGTAGGTCATCTTCTACCATATTGCGAAGAATTTCAATATCAATGCCTTTCGCCTTCAAGAGAGAACATACGCTTGCTTCAATGAACTCATTCAGAGAGAAATCGACATTAATTTTCAAACGACATCGCAGGAAACGCATCCTTGCACTATTCAAAACATGCTGTGAACAGAAGTTTACCATGCAGCAAGCACAAACCAGTGCTTGTCAGAAACCCACCTGAAATAGGTCTTTGTATTTGTCCAATGCAAGGGAGCACAGCAAGTCATTCATTGATGCAACACTCTCGAACCTCTCCTGTCTCCAAACACTGCTTGGATCAACAGCCTTCTCCATATTCGACTGTTTCGTAACGTCATTGCTTTTGCCGTGATGAGGCGAAGACATACCACTGTCCTGCGTGTTTTCATTCGGTGCAACCTCTGCGCCGGAGCTATACCTTCTATTGTGCCGTAACGGCGGCGTAGAGCTGTTCATTCTCCAGGTCGCACTTTCCTCTTGCTTATCGGGGTATTCCTTTCCCCATAGCCTCGAATTCAATTCTTCCATTGAAGGATGCGACTTCAGATTTTGCTTATTTGGCGTGAGAAACGGGTTGTTGTTGTTTCGTTGCAAAGCTGGCGAGGAAGGTGCGCTGTAGGCCCCTCGAGAATTCAGCCACGGTGTCGCTTCTAATGCCGTCTCCAAGAATGATGCTTCTCGCGCAGGCTGAGACGACGAGCCCTTCTCTGATGTAGGGGTTTGCGACCATAAGTTTGAGCCACCTACCCCACTGTCGTTATCAAGGATGTTATTGAGTTCTTGTCGGCTGCTACTTAAGCTGCTAGTTGGACTTGATGACGGCTCCCAAGTGTCCGCGGTACTCGTCAACAGTGAATCAGACACCTGCAAGATCGAGAGCAACGTTCAACGAGACACACGGCAAGTGATGACAATGAGAAAGGAACAAGAGAAAGACTCGACCGCGCTGCCTTTTCAAATTTAATTCACGCTTAAAAAGATATCTTCGCACGAAAATACAGCAATATAACGATACTTAAAAGCGCTCGACCGTGGCGTACTATCGCAAGAGGCCCACGTAAGAATCTTCTTGAAATACCACGGGTACATGACCCTTCCCTTCAACATTGCTATTTCAAAAAACTCCTCGACAGCCTATTCAGACAATTTGCTTAAAAAAAAATCGGGCAATTTTATGCGAAAGATTTTTCGCACGACCCCTTGCCTGGTTGTACAACACTTTTGGCAGTAATGAAAACGTCACAGGAAGTTATTTCTTCCACTCTTACACGGATACCAAGAGCTGGATTGGGAATGGGCTGGCATTAAGAAGCACCTCAGAGTGTGAAATGCTGTTTAGCAATGACTAGTCCTTCTTGTGTGAAACTTGCTTAACGCAGTACACAGAATCGGGATGATCGGGACGATAAATTCAATTACGCACATACTTAGTATATGTCGATGGGAGGAGCAGAATGAACGGCGAAAAACGATCAGTCTGAAAACGACACATTCCATGAAGAGAACACTAACCCGATCACCAGGATCACCCGTCCAAGGCATCTTATCAATGAAAACTGGCTCATCAACTTCTTCATCATTAATTGGCTTGCCACTGCCACTGCCACCACCGATTGGTTGTCCCCACGGTGACTTGAAACCGGGGGTCTGTCGCTCCGATAACATGTTTGTAGAGACAGATCGGTTGCCGAATAGCGAGGAACTGCCGTCGTTTTCGTTGATCTTCAACGAGGCGAAATCAGTGGCAAGCTGAGTTGGCTGAAAGGCGAGAATCTAATTTAAAGTCGCAAAACGTGAAAGAAAAATGTAAATCTGGGGTCAGCTAAGGGAAAATGAGACCTATCCAAGGATTCTGAGAGGGGATTTTTACAACCAAAATACGCTTGTATGTGTGAATCCATGCGACGACTGGGCAATTATGACATCCTGAACGAGAAAAACGATTCACCCTTGCACATTGGTTGAAAATGATTTCAAATTCACATGTGATGAACTTCTTCAGGTCTTGGCCAAAAAATTGCTCGCGGTGTCGGGTGTAATGAGACTTTGGGGGAATTTTTATCGAGCAATCAATGGATGGACTTTTCAAACAACTAAGTCCCGACATAGCAGTTATGAACTTAAACTCCACCGAAATTTGAAACGCTGACTTCATTCAGTTAAGAAATGTTCGTGACTTTTCGATGGGCCAAAGTGATGCTTTTAAAATCGACATATCTTGTGAGTAACGGGAAACTTGCAAAGAGATTCCATGCAGTTCACTAACGAAAGGTGATACCAGCGTTTGAAAAGAAGGCATGCTCACCCTGCCAGCCCAACTCCTGCTTCGATCTTGCCGAATGATGTCTGCCTTCTGCCAGGGGAATGGAGGAATGTCCCTGAAATGGCAATCAGTTGTAAATAAACCAACCGTGAATCAATCGATGTTCAGTAAAAATGATTTAAGAGGCCTGTGATGCCAGGCTCATCTGAGCAATGCCAAATGTCCGCATAAAAGACAATGCGATTAAGATGATGCGGGAAAGCGTGCATGAGTGGTGTCTACCTTGAGAAGAAACTCGACTTCACGAGTGCATTGAAACTCTGTAAAGAACCCTATAAAATAAAATACATTCACGATGATTATTCTGAAAATGCATTTGAAATGTGATCTTCGGTCAATTACAAAAGTCTACAAGGGAAGGAGAATGGAAGCCTTGAAGTGACAGAATGTTAGAAAATGCTTTTTTGACAAAGAAACAGTGAAATGACTTCTGAATTTGCAATGTAGACATTTTAGTGAAGATGACGATAAAGATATAGTAGCAATGGAAAATTTGGTTGAAATGGAAAAAAATGATCACTAGATCTGGAGTGGTTTAAACAAATCTAAACATGTGGACTTAAAGGTCTGGACTGCTCCAAGGAATCATGATTGGCATCTTACAAAAACATTTATCTACTATAAGAATATCAATTTATAGAGAGACGTTGGCAATACCTCGTTTTCTAAGCTTGTACTTGTCTCGGGAATGGTGCATGAAACTCCAACCTCTGTCGGAAAACAAATAGCAACATTGTAATGACAAACGACGCAAATGTTACAGGAAGATCGTTTCATATACTTCTAGTCTCTGTAAGCAAACTATGCACCTAGCACCATCGAAAAAGGATCGGAATAAGAGCTCTTTGTGTTTTCAAACATATTCAGATATCTTCAACGGTATGAAGGAAACAATAAATTTCATATGCACAAACGAGCTAAACGACAAGATATTAATGCCGCAGGAAGGCGCATCTGAGACAATGTACTATTAATGAATGATCAGTTATCCCCCCCCCCCCCCCACTTAAGGAGACGCAACTACGAGTGTAGTCGGTGACTGGACCTCAACCAAACGCAATAACTTACCAGCTTTCGTTCGATTCCAAGGACTGAAATACGAGAACTCTGACTCCTTTTCAATCTGCTGACGAGGGCTGATACCTTCCTTTATGCTTGGACTTCCGAACCTGTCAGATGAGCTTCGACTTGCGGGGGATGATGAGAACTGTTCAGAAGAGCACTCCTTCGCAATGGCATCTTCATTAACTTGATAAGAAATCAGAATGAGGTAACAGTCGCAAGAGAGAAAGTAACAAGGATGTTAACATATAATTGTCCCATCAAACAAACAGTTCTCAGTCGCAAATTCACTTCGCTTTGAAAAAAATATGAAGGCATATTTCTACGAGCGAGTCTCTCTTTGGAGTATAACCTCACTTTGCCGCAATCATGAAATTACACAACTCCACCTGCTGACATAAGACTATTGCGTTATGGTGCAAAAGCGAACAAATCCAAGATAGGAAGGCTTCCAGATGTCCGCGACCAAAATGAAATTACTAACAAAGCAATTTTCCTATTGCATCCCCTCGCTGGAAGTCGGCACCTCTTTAGCAATGGCAAATGCCAAGGTGAGAAGACAACTCGTGAAATTTACAGAGCAGAGGAATTGATGAAGTTTGAAACGACGAACGTAGCAACAAGCAGTCGATGCTTCGAAGGAATAATGAAATGGAGTAATTGAGTAAATGAAGAGCAAAAATGAAGAGCAAAAATGAAGAACATTTCGCCTTAGGAAGAAAGCTTTTCTTACCAAACTTGCGCGGTGAGTTGTCAGCGTAGTCTACCATGCCCCAACTCTCCTTTACGTCAGAAGGTCGTTCCATAGCAACAGAGTGGATCGGTCTAGACGTCGTCGTGGTAACGCTTTGGGTAGATGCCGCCACGGTAACTGCTTGGGGACTGTCATTCTGAGGGATAAGAGAAATCAGACTTAATGAAAAGTTGCGAAAAAATTGGATAAAAACGAAAGTGAAGTTGAATTCCATGTTCTGTAAAAACATAAAAGAGCACCTTGTTAGAACGATACTACCTTGGGGTGCCCCATCGCTCCTTTCCCTACTGCATTTTACCCCAATCTTTACACCAGACACTCATTGGTTGAATTTAATGCATCCAAAAAAACGAGCAGGCGAATGATGCAAACACGCGATCTTCTGCAAGGCACACGCTTCTCGCAAAGCAATACCATAAAATGCAATTCGATGTCATTTTACTAAATGCGCAATGCAAAAAAGCGAAAAAAATTCAGTCTAAAGAAAATATGATATGTAATACAACATGATAAAGTCAAACATCCTCCAGGGAAACGCAGAAAATCTCACTACAACAGATTGCAATTATTCATAATAATTATAGTAATAGTGCTAATCGAATCTTGTAACAGGTTTACCTATCAGCACAATATATATAAGAACTGGTATCATTAGGGTCTTGATATCTAAAAATTTCCAATCATGGGGCAGTATCAAGTAACATTGGACACGTTTTTGAAATGTTTTATAAAGAGACAATCAGAGAGCTGATCTAAATGCTGCGAAATGGATGGAAACGACAGATTTAGAAACAGCTCACAAAGTACTTCCAAAAATAGGAATTTTCAACACAAAAAGTGAATCGATGTCCAAGAGTCGAGGATATAAATCAGATTTCATACCTGTAATGAGTAGGTAGTAGCCTTGCCTCTGGGCGAGTTTTGCCATGCACCGCTAGTAACTTTGCTGTATGAGACCCGGTCGGTCGACAGCTGACTATGAGTGGAGTGTTGCGTAAACGAGCTGGACTTCGCTTGACTCCCAGCTGCAGAATTCGAAATGCTTCCATTCACCGCGCTTACATTTAGACTTGATCCTGCGACGCGCGGACTGGTTGTCATAACATCCGACTGCCTTGATGCCGCGACCTCAGTTTCGTGGGAAACAGAAGTTGACTGATGTAATTGCGAGGGTTGAGTTGAAGTCGACGGCGTCACAGGGGAGAGCGTCTTCTGATCAATGAATCCTCCCAGAGTGATGCTATTTCTCCCTTGGTTTTGGAAAATACTCGGCGAATTCAGGGCCTCAGTAACTAGGAAGCGTGCTCTTTCCACGCTCTGTGGCGATCCCTACAAAAGCGCAAATTCCAAAGAGATTCTAGAACCTGTTTTCTGGCGGAATCCTGCATTGTTTTCAGACAAGCTACCGTACTCTGTGCATGACGGCCAATTATGAAGATTTGCAGTCAATCGAGGCTATGCCTCTTCACAATAAACATTGAGACATTTCACTTAACTAACTTGTTATTTCAGTGAATTGTGTTGAGGAAAGGCCATTGTGGCCTATGCTCACAGTTCCACGACTGATGATGAGTCATACTGCTTCAATACTACTCTTTAATACCAAGTAAATAGAATTAGGCAATCAAAATTATATAACAACGATATCGATGCTCCAAAAATGCTCAACAGTAATACGTATTTTTCTAAAATTCGAATAATCCTCATAAAGTATTCGGTCTGTTACTCATGACTGGAACTTTTCACACTCAGCCAGTCATTGCAATCTAGCAAGACAATTTTCGCTCTGCAGAACGCTCTTTATCTCAATGACATGCAAAATAAAATTAAATCAAGCGAAACTTACTTTGACTATGATCAGTCTGTCATTAGGCGTCTGAGGCTCTGGCTTGCTGACCGTGATTTGCGCTCCAGAGTCGTCCTGAGATAAAAAGATACTCAAAGGTGAACGGAAATCACAACAAGAGAAAACGGGGAAGACAAATGAATACACGTGAAATAATGGACGAATGGATGAATGGATGAATGTATGAATGAATGAATAAATGAACGAGACTCGATAGACAGACAGTAGAATAAATGCAAAATCTAGAATGGTGAGATAGAAGAATTAAGGCAATATGAAATTTAAGTGAATAAAGAAATTCTAATTGAAAGCATGAAGAGAGAATTCGTGAATGGACGAATGAATGAATTAATAATCAAGCAAATGAGCAGTGGCGAGATAAGACAAACAAGAAATAAATTAACTAATAGGTATCCATCCACGTATAACGTGTCTCTCATACTGTAGTACTTCATACAAATAAAGTTGACACGAGTCGTCAATTTGAATGACTTCCAATGATTGCAGTCGCAGTGACAGTTTCGTCTCAGCTAGCTGTGGTGTGTCGCTCTTGTAGAAGCAGCGGGCAGCATCAAGCAATGAGTAAGTCAGTGTTGCAATAATTACATCAAAATCAAAAAAGAACATGCAACGCTATCGAGAAATGGACAACTCATTAAGGTTCGGTTCACACTTGACACAAATTTACAGATATCACTTTGAGAGTGATTCAGTCTTATAGATCAATGGTTACCGTGATTGAGTTGATTTTACTCCCTGCTTTTCCGATCACTCGCCCACAATAGGCATTAGGGACGATCATCTGTATAATCAATGTTCTGAAAAACAGGAAGAGTAGTGATGTGATGCCGCGGCTGTCATGATAATTGCAAATGTTCTCACAACGAAACCCGCACTTCGTCAAAAGCGAGAAAAAAGGAGAATTCAGACTCACATTATGTTCTAATAAGGAATATCACAAGGGAGGCAAACTAAAGATGGTTGCATAAACAAGGGACCTTTTTCGACACTGACCAACATTGAAGGACAAAAGTTTTTTTGTCGGGCAAATGCATCAAATTTTTTGTCCAAATTGTGCTTCAATAAACGAGAGCTGCTGAAAACGCTTGAGAAAAAAAGGGAAAAAAATTTGTGGAAGGTCTTTCTATCTATCAACACACGTTTCAGATACAATGCGAACTTACTTGCTCGTTTTGTGCACTTCTTTCCAATCAGTTTCGTTGAATTCAATGTTGGCTGTCACACTGCTGCTTACGCTCTTACAAGGGGGGGCTGAAAACGAGATGCAAGAATCTTCATACCATCGTCATTCCCATGATAATCAAAAACAAGAGCTTTCGACAAGAAATTTTAATGAATCTTAGGGACTCTCAAAATTAGCATCATAAAGGAAACTTGGCACCATTTCGGCGCTAAGTTCGTTCGCAGCGAGACATGGCTAGCCAAGTGACTGAAAATGAATAAAAAGCTTCAAGTGTGAGTGGCTAGTAGACAGAGAAATACGGTGAAATCATGCAACTTACACTAATTTGAAACAGTGCAAAACAGAGCGAAAGGCTAAAAGATGACAGAAAAGAACTGGCAAATGTGATTTAATGGCCAATGGCTTTCCGATCCGAAGCCAGCTTGCCACAAAAACCGAGATGCAACGCTACAGAAAATGGAAAATCTTCTTGGCTAACGCTTCAGCCACTGACGTACGCCAAGATTTGAAAATAGCGCGAAAAAGCCTAAGCTGAGCAACTCGACTTTGATTGCAGAAATGGATTTCGTACAGTTTAAATAGGGTTGTCAAACTCGAATCGTTTTGGAGCCGCGGGAGGATAAATCCGAAGTTGTGCGGGAACCAAATATTCTACAAAAATGCTCTGCCAAAACGCTAGAATTTTCTCACATGCCATTAAAAACCATTTTTCCCCATTAGCTTTCCTCAATATGAATGGAATATTGACGAACAAAGATGGTTCTTCTGAAAATGGCTTTTCTTGGTTTATTCTTCCCACCATCAACAAACTTTCAAACCAGTTTTTCGGCATTCTGACTTCAAAACCCTTACATTAAGTGCATTTAATTCGCTTGCTTCGTCTTGCACTCTTTGGAGATCTACAAAATCAAATCTTTATCAACTCACCAGAATGCCCATTTGACTGTGGGAGGACACCAGGCTTTGTCGACATGTTTCTCGAGGATGTGGAGTCGTTGTTTTGCGATGAAGAAGCTGTGCTTTTCGGTTTTGTCCACCTCTCACTTGATTGCTTCTCATCGCTTACCGACGATGCTGAGCGACGCCTGGGTTTTACAGATGTGGTCATCTGATGGTTGCTTATGTCACCTCCCGACTCACTCTTCAAGTCAGTTTCAGGTAACGATGACGACAGGTGAAGGCGACGCACCTTTTTGCTTTCGCTTGCGCCAGCTCCATTTACGATTTGGTTTTCCGTATCCTCAAATACATCAGGATCATCCTTGCCACTTTCAAAGCGGTCAATTTTGCTAATAGCACACTGGTTTGTTAAATTATCACTGCACACAGTCGTATTCCCAGCTGTCGTTTTTCCATGCGACTTCAGCACCGTTTCTTCCTCAGTTTCCGTAAACACGTCATCTTGATGCGTCTTTTCTCGGTTCTCGTACGGCTGCAGCTTTTCAACTGAAACGAGATCCAAGAAATCTTCAACGGGCAAAGACAGATAATTCACACCGAAAACAGCGGCAAATCTACATTTACACAGACGAAACATTCTCCAATCAAGCCATACTAATCTATATTAGAATTCACATTTCTCCAAATATAAATTTCTGGTTTTTGCAACTCGAATCCAAAGTACGGAATTTATTGCGCACGTTCAAAGGAAACCCCGATGCTAGGGTGGCAAAAAATAATGTGTGGCTAAGAAAAAGCGACAGCAACCACAAAACTATTTAGGATGAATTCTCTTACACTCCCGCGAACACCCGCGAACACCCACTGCGTTCAGAATTCCACTTCTATCAACAAACTGTGTGGCTAACCCGGATGAAAAACTCTGGAAATGCACCGTAACCAAGAAGGATATTGTGACAAGCCAAAAAAGTTTCGAATCAAATTACATTTCCCTACTATTCTTGCTGACATTGGCACGTGCTTACGGGATGAGAAAGAAAACGGGCTTTCAAATTCATTCATCAATCCAATCCTCCAACTAGATCCTAAAGCCTGTCTAACGGGCATATTTGGGACCAATACTACAATCCTCTCCAGTAGACACAACGTTTGTACATAAAAGATTGAGAAAATCCACAATGACGTGTCTATTTCCATGCCAGGCAAAAAATTAAGTTGGTGATCATATGAAAATCTGTTAGAAGTTTAACTTATATATCTCTAAATAGGTTCTTATGCCTAATAAACTACAGTGCCATCTCGAGATGCAATGCCTTGCACATTTATGCGCACAGATTGCTATCAGCGACTGCCGTAAACACATTGAGACTTAACAAAACAACTGGCTTAATAAGACGGTGTCCTTGATTATAAAAAGCATTGTAAAAGTAGCTACAGGCACACGAGACCAGGTCACACAAGCACGTCGAGAAAAGACAAACGTGTCACAGAAAGACCAGAAACGTCTCTTGGTGGTGAAGGGTTTCTACTTCCTTACAGAGTTAAGCTTTGCTGAATTTTCAACATATCGAAAATAAAGCAACTTCTGCACATCTGCAGTTAGAGAGCCCCCAGACATTCACAGAATGGTATAAAGCGACAGTTCAAGTGCACCCTAGCAGTAACAAATGGTCCAGACAGAGACGATTCAAGTTACTACTCATCCGTTGCTACTTTCACAGATATGCTGTAAAAAACACTGCACTTTCATCGACCCATTACTGTCCATTCGCGGGTCGCCACTCCAGGCTATGAAACTTGATCATTTATTGACTGGTTGAGAGAAAGAGTTTAATAGAGGCATAAATCCCTTCAAAATGTCGACGACAATGGAAGAGCCAATCCGATGAAAAATAGAAGCTTAGAGAAAAATCACTGGCTCTGAAATTTGATCTTTCCTGACAAACGCTAGTGCAAGATGAGTCTAAGATGAGTCCAAGATGAGTCCAGTCATTCGAATGAAAGAGGCCTGAACTCTTCAAAGCACTGAACTCTTCAAAGCACGCGAGTGCTAGCTGAGAGTAAATGTGACTATTTAGTCATATCTACAAAGGATTGCTTGAACTCATTTCAAGGACCGGATTGCACAAAAACTTGCAACGTTGTGCACATTATGCTTTCGATTGCATCTACAGTATATTTCCACTTGGCCAGGCAAAAACAATCTATTTTTAATCATGATGAGTAAAGATTTCTCATTCGTTCGTCTACTGAGGGGATACTTCGAAGCTTTTTCAAACAGCAAAAGGTTCTGAAGGACGTAGGTAAGTTCGAATTCGTGGTGATGTCACCAGTCTCGTCACACAACAATTTGGACTACAAGGGTCACGAGGAAAATCCGTCGACAAAAGGTCAATTTTAGACTGAATGGCGAGCTTGACCGACTGGGTTTCGCATTTAGATACTATAAAACTCATTCCTCTTTAATCAATTCGGCAGCCACAATTGGCGGCCAGAGTAGGTAGCTTTGAACACTGTATATGATAGGAGCACCTCTCACAGTTATTAAAACCCTACCATTCAATTATCGATCTTAGGACCACACAGTACCGTTGTTGACGTATCTTGAAATATACAAGGCAGGCCGTATGGCAGCAAGTTTAAAACATCACTTCGGGACATTTCAATAGGACGATAGAAATACGACATGAAAGCCCTTGTGTTTAATATCAACGGAGGTCTCCATTCGGGCCATAGATCACCTGCTACAAATGATGTTAAAATAAATGGATTATCAGTTTCAAAGGATCTGATGGCAATCTGAACTTCGAAGAGAATCGACAGTCGCGGTATGCTGAAGCGCGATTAAATACAACGTTGAACTACTTTATGATATCGCAACGTTGGCATTGGTATGTGATATTGATCGAAGTTCAGGCGTTGTTGTATGAAATTGCATCAAGTGTAGTAGAATGTCGTATAGCGAAGTGCAGTGTAAATAACCATCAAGTTTTGGTTTTTGTACGTTGTGTCCGCATAAAGTTGAGATCGGGTATCGCTACAAAATGTATACCTAAAAACCTATACTACTGTGGAATCGATAAAACTGTAGCCACATTGTGCCGGAAAGAGTACGGACGTTGTGTCAATCTAAGGGGGGGGGGGGGGGCATACCATGTGACTAATCAGATAGCATTCGCTTGCTGTACCAGAAATCTTGATGCTTGAAAAACCTATTTAGATTATGGACATCATTGCTCAAATAGCTTATAAAGCCACATAAATTCGACACACTTTCGAAACAGTAGTAAATATAAGAAGCTCTAGGATAGGGTTTGCAATTCCCAACAGAAAAGCGGCATTTAGCAAGAGGCAATCGAGTTCTCTTTTGTAAAAAAGAAACATGAGAGATTAGTTTTCTGAAAGACAATGCAGCACAGTTTATTACCTGCAACCTACAGACGTCATCAAAGCCGACCAAACAAAAATTAAAGGCGAGAGTATGCTTTTCTGTCTTGGAAAAGTGTCGAAATTTTTTAAAGGTCTTTGCCGCACTGCTGTTAGAACTATTGACTGCTATTCCATGTATATTGTAAGCTTATTGGGCTGCTTTCTTGCAGCAGAGTTCCCGGAACTAACTCTTTCAGTTCTCACACTTTCTGATCCATAACGCATAAAATCACACACTTTCTATGAATAATCAAATTCCTGGAAACTGACCTTTTACTTCCTCGTCATCTAGATCGTCAATAGGGTCTTCCCCGTGGTGCATTTCAATCTTTATTTCACTTCCGCTTCCATTGTCGTGGTCACTTACACCATTCTCGCCAACTCGATTCTCGAGCGGTTCGCTCCCCGCTACCACAGTTGAGTTATTCTCCATTTCACGAAGAGATTTTTTCTTCCGTCTTTTGTCTCTCCTCTTTTCTGCCTGCTTCTTCTTCTTCTTCTCCTCTCGAGTGATTTCATCATCAATTTCCTGTAACAAAAGATATCATCACTTTAACATGCGCGGTATTATTTCACCTTGCTACACGTGACGAGAACTCTCATGAGGTCCACTTCCATCCTCCCTACTTCCAGGTGAACGTCGGCATTCAAATGACGTCTCAAGGAGACAATGTTCCTAATGTGACACAATGACATAGCCTCACTTAACCAACATAAATTTGCAGAAATGAGAAATCAGCAGAAAAGAGGTCCAATATTGAAGTTGCGTGCTATCTTGAATCGCTAATAAAAATAATTCCAGTGGCCATCACTTTACTTTGATTGCCCACATATTGATTGATGTCTAAACCATTGTTCAATATCAACCCTTGGGGGTGTAAAAATTAGCATACGAAACAGCAGGTTACTTTATCTGTAGAACCACGTATACTTCAAAACAGAAGCATTAAATAGCTTCTTCTTTTCGCATCAGTTAGAGAGTCTTTCACGAAATAAATAGCAAAGTTATAGTGAAAGTAGGTTCTTACAAAGAGCTGGGATTAAACCTTTAAAACACAACCCAATCACTCTTGACAAAAAAAGCTAAAACAAGGCTTGGTGAGAAATACCTGAACGAGACTCTGGGCGTTCTTCAATGCTTGCAGCTCACGCCTCTTCTTCGCCTTGAAAAAAGTAGAATGTCGTGCTGAGGATGATCTAAAAAACTGCTTTTTATTCGATGCTTAAAACACAATGATAGCATTCAACGCAATATCCATGAAGCCGAGAACTTTCATGTCGCAGATTGGTGAATGTTTTTCCTCGTTGATGGAATCAGATTCATTTGCGAAAATTAAATGCCTAATCTATCGTGAAGAGGTTTCCCAAGTTGCACAGTTGACAGTATTTGTATATACTTTTAGGCTTCCTACATGGCGAAAGTTCAACTTCTGCAAAAAGATCACAAAAGTATTCTGGACACCCAAAACACCTTCACAACAAAACTAATTATCAGCTACTTCGCTGCTGGTGGAGAAATGTCTCATCACGTGCACATCAAAAAGCAATCACGATCTCTTGACAACAAATAACGCAAAAAAGACCGATTGCCAAGTGAGCTTTAGGGTCATTCAGGAAAAAGTGCGCTATACTTTTTTGGTCGCACCTGGAAAACACCCTTCTGTTTTCGAATAAGTGCAAAAACACCATGTAATTTTAACCAGTTCATTAAAAAGCTGGCTAAATTAGACGAAGTTTACATGGATGGATTCTCATCCCCGAGAAAATTTTGAAAATAGATTGAAAATCAAATCAAATTGTCATTCTGCGCATTTTGAAAAATTGTATTATAACATTCTTCGTAGGAGCTTCGCAGGAAGAAATTTTTAAAAAAACAGCTACTCCAATGTAAAGTGGTCGAATTTATTTCGAATTCCTACCAAACTCCAAGGAAAGCAAAAGAAATGGCACAAAGTCATCAATGTACCTTGATCTATCAAATAAAGAATTCGAGAAAGGTTACCTCTTGAATCAAAGCAAGACATTTGCTTCTCTTCTGCAGCAAAACTTCCTTATCCTTGCAATCTACTGCTGACATAAGCACTTTATGACAGATCTCATCTGATGGCAGGTGGTGGGTATGCTTGATAAGCCACTCGACGACCTTCGAATGGAACAGAATTCGATGAAGAAGAATTGCAAACGCTTATTATCACACTGTCAAATAAAATATGATAAGCAAATCAAAGAACTTCAGTCTGTCTGAGGCCTGAACATAATTTAGCCAAGAAATCTCACAGTAGGTGGAAAGCTTGTTGGCGAAAGTTTAAAAAGGAAGCCAGACAAAACCCCCGGCTCCGACAGTAAACAACGAATTGGGAACCAAGAAAAAAGTTGCAAGGAGATTCACTTAGGCCTCAATGCTTATTTGCAGGAAACTTTACAGGGAACGTCTAATTGAATCGAGCAGGAATGTGCAAAACGACCACCCTCCCGCCGCAGGTGTTCGTAGAACTTCGACTCAAAATCCATATTACCCATAAATTTAATCGATGTTAGGAGGAGGTATCCATAAACCTGCACAGATAAATGTTGCCCTTCCTTGATTTTTCTCTGAGTTTTCAACATCGCTGTCGGACGTTGCTCGCAAAAATAATCCACGGCACAGTTTTCCAGTACACTGCTTTTCGTTTTGCTCGTCCGTCCAATCGACGGCAAAGTTTTCCATACCATCGCAATGATCACTCATTAGCCCAAGTGTAAAAAACGCTGTCAATGCTTATTGCTAAATTGCGAATATCCTATCTGCCAAGTAGAGCAGGTGCCTACGACGCTCAAAACATTTACTGTCATGTAAGCTGACAAAACAAAGTGGAACTTGCTAGTAGAATCAATTAGTTGATACAAACTGAGAGAAGACTCAAGAGATGTACACTGGTAGAGCTGTCCGCAAAATACGCACAGTCGCAAGCAAGCATTGTGGCACGCGTTGTCCGACACGCAGCCGCAAGGACCTTAGAACGTGGACATGGGTATTCTTAACTCTACTCACTTTTGTGAATTAATCAGTCCATGAGTCTGGGTATTCAATCAAGTCAAATGGCACAAATTTACAAATGTGTTGCTCTTATACGAACATTTTTAGTTATTGATAACGACTCTGCGTCATCAGCTAATTACCGATAGCTGTCTGAAACAAATTGAAGAGGACAACTGTGAGCTTCACTAAGTGTAAATCCTCGACAGAGCAATGCTTTATGGAGGGGGGGGGGGGGGGAGGGAAGGTAGATTCATGCAATGACTACACACATGGGGTATCAAAATAAACTGGCAAAGAACACTCACTGGCACATGTCCTGATCTGAAGGCCGCCATAATCGGTGTGTTTCCGCGACAGTCCGTTGCCTGCATTGAAGTAGACTTGGTTATAGTTTCAAAGCGCACGTGAATCATGAGAAGTCTTTTGAAGTGGTGCAGATAATTTAAAGGGCATTCGACTATACAATCAAATTATAAAATTGCAAAAAACCAAGCTGGTCGAACCGACGATTACAGAGATAGAAATGTTTATAATTCCGGCATATTCCAAGGTGTGGAAAAATATCGGAAACTTGATACATAATACCATAGAAGTCTGTATGATTTTCATGTTTGCGGGAAGTATAAGAACACTCGACGAAATTGACAATAGAAAGCTTCAACCAAATAGCTTTTAAGAGACTTGCAGCCGAAGAACACTCCCCTACCATGCGAAGCCCTGATCATAGCTCATAGCCACCGAGGCGCTTTCCGGACTGATTATTTGTTTCCGATAGAAGGTGATCGCTATTCCATTTCCTCTTTTTTTAGCAAGTTGAGTTGGGGAAAGACCTTGCCGGCGTAAACAAAGCCCTAACAAAGGGAGAAAGTGAAAGGATAAGAGGACAAGAGGAAAGATCAAGTCTATTGGTTTTAAATTTGAAAGAGGGCAAGTTGTAGGATTCAGGAAAGGAAGAAGAAGGCAAGGCGTTCCATAACTTGCACGTTTTTTGGGGTGAAGTGAATGATGATCTGGAGGATGTAGTTCGTGAATTAGGTAATGAGCTTTGGGAAATGGCGTGAGTAGGTTGAGCTTCAGGTGGCATGACACGCCTCAGAGACAGGTATCATATCCCTTACTTCCCCATAACAATACCCATCCAAGTCTCTGAATAAGTTGTGAGGTCTCTTGAAAGCTGTATTAACGCTCTGTAAACTTCGGCGTAAATGCAAATACTCTCAGTTGACACATAAATCATTTCAAGTATTAAAAGTGGAAAAAATAAATTTGTTTTCGTACCTCCATATCCGCACAGGATGAGTACAACATTTCGGCAATTTCCTTGTGGCCTTCCTTGCATGCCAGAAATAAAGGCGAGCAGCCCTTTTTGGTATGACAATCATGATTGGCACCGCTGCAAAAAGCAGTTAGAAAAAGCAGTCAAGGAAAAAAGTGATGGTCTAGCAAGAAAATCAAGGCAGGCTTAGTTTTGAATGCCTGGAATATAAACTGAATTCGTACAAACACCCTTCTCCTTACAAATAACCGGCTGCTGTTGACGTCAATGGAAAGATCGTCATGAAGCAGGTAGCATAGCAACAGGATTGCCAATGGTTCGTTTATATTCCTGATAATCTTCGAATGGTTCCGAAGAAAACGAGACTGAAGGAGAATGAGGCCTGGCAGAAAAAGACATTCTCAATAGAAATTGAAGGTGGATTGCTTTGAGTGATCGCGTACCTAATAAACGAGGCTTAATCTCACTAAAAATTGGGTAATTTCAAAGGGAATGAATAGACTGGCATGAATCAACCTTGTTCTGTTTCAAAGATGTTTATCGTCATCTTTGTTGCCTCAAGCAAGTTTCAGATCAACTCTTCTCAAGAAAAAACGCCGATTAGAATAAATACATACCGCAGAAGTAGAAGATTTACGAGTTCCTTATGACCTTTTTCCGCTGCCAGGGTCAAAGGATTCTCCCTACAAATGCATATAAAACTAAGGTGTCAGGATAGCTCAATGGTAAGATCTTGCGCATTTATCTTATGGTCAGTGGTTCGAATCCACCCTCAGTTAGACTTCACTTAGAGTGAGGAGAGTCGTCAGCTCTCTGTAATTCCAGGCGTTAGAATCGCAAGGTGTGATGAAATCAAAAGGAATGACCTGGACACAGTTCGATAAGTAAAAAGCTTCTCAGTGTCCAAATGTCTGCCTTTGACATCTAGGCAGAATCATAGGTACTAAAAGATTATTACACTATTTGATCTGCAGCTATTCGTGAAGCAATCCATGCATCAACAGCCTTATACATAACCCAGATGCAAAAAACTGCATAGCAGACTTGAGGCAGAGCTTAGCAGAAACCTGAGGCAGAGCTTAGCAGAAACCTGAGGCAGAGCTTAGCAGAAACCTGAGGCAGGGGGAAGTCTGTCTTCTACGAAAGCAGAATTTTACGAGGCTTCACATGACTTTCTATCCCTATCAAGGTTATTTGTCAATTGTGCAGGATTCCAACCCACGACCTCTGCACGCTAACGAGTTTGCACACTTGAGTACAGGGCGCCAAGAGACAAACGTTTACCTAAACAAAATAGGTTTGAATGAAATGAACGAAAGATACATAAATACACGAGCAAATAGGCATAGGATCGATAGGTTAAGTACGATATTATTTAGCAACAAATCAAATCCAATCTGTGCTGAATTTTGAATACAATGGTGCAAGCCCATGAGGGACACCGAGAGATTTACCAAAAGAAACATAGAAACCTGGAAATTTGTTGAGAAATACGAACCTGCTGTTTGGGAAGGTTGCGTTCACACTTGCCCCATAATCAAGCAGCAATTCAACTATTGAAACGTGGTTCTCTCGACAGGCCTAAAAGCAATGGGCTTCCATGAATCTACTAGAGCAACGAATGGTGATGCAAATATGCTTAAAAAGGACATCATTGATAAGGATATGATGATAAAAATGATGCCATTGATAGAGTGATTTGTATGGTTGAGACGATTGATAGTGACTGTTACTACGATTAGTGATTAATTGAATGGTTTCTGCGATTGGCTGATGACAATTGAGAAAATAAATTATCCGTTTCATGAAGTAAGATTCAACCTGTCCTGCTTTTTTTTTTACAAAAATGAAACTCAAAAGACATTAAAATGTTGTTCATTCAAACAAGCACAGAAACATCTCAAAACTACTTCTACAACCATGTTACTTCTTCCTGGCTGCAAGTCATTTACCGTCGGTCGTTGCCCTGAACTTATCATCGAAAATGTTTCTGGCGACTTTTGGATTCACGAGGTTAGTTGGGAAGTAAAAAGCAAGCTGGAACCATATTCAGCTCTCTGGTCAGCTGTTGAAAGTTCAGAAATAGCAGGTGATCTTATCGGTGAACTCTGCGCAGACGGGAATTCTCGTTTGTTCAGATTTCGAAAGGCCGGGTTTCACTTTGACCAAACGTACTGCCACACGTCTCTTCTTGACATTGAACGTGTGCTAGCAGAACAGATCACTGAGTGGCTTCAAGTTAGGCCGACAGGCTCCTTCTATGCGCCGAGTTGGAAGTGACGTTTCGATATACGATTCTATCAACATCAACAAAAATATTTGCAAACTATGGCAATGCATCAGATAAAGGACAGAACTTGAAGCAAATTAAGAACCTGAAAAAGAGGAGTGATTCCTGTTTTGGTTCGGCAGTCTCTATTCGCATTCCGCTCTAACAACAAATCGGCAACATCGTAATGTCCTGATAAGTAGAACAGACAAGATCTCAATGAAATATGATGTTTACCATGAATAAAGGACTTGAGAAACCGCTTCAATATATCATACTGTTTAATAATTGAAAAACACACTTAACCTTTGACATAAACTTCAACTACCCTACGTTCGATTCGAAATGAATATTTATAACTATTTAGCTGATTGGTGTGAAATTTAGTGGAATTCGGAAAGCGTCTTAAGCAGAAATGAGGTCACCGGGTCATGTCCCATGCTAATGTTCACGTGAAAATCATCAAATGACAACAGTTAACAATTTGGTACGATATTATTCACTCGGTCGATTCAGTACAACCATTCGTTTCAACTGTACCCACGTTGATATCAACTGGACGAATTTTCCCAATTAATTAAAGTTCAATAGGTAGAACGTGAAATCAAAGTTAAGAAGAAACTGCCTTGATACGTATGGCCAAGAGTGTACCTTTCCAACATGCCATAAAAAGGGGACTTTGTCCATAATTATCAGGCAGTTCCACATCGGCGCCATGATTCAACAAAATCTCTGCATCTTTCTTGTGTCCTTCCCTACAAAAGGAAGCCCGCCAGCTCAGCAACATAATGCAACATCATTAAAGCAAGATGAAATAATGGAGCAAAGACCAGGAGATCTCTGCGAGGATTCACCAACAACGAGTCCAGATGCTTGTGGAAAAGCAGAACTGTTTGAAAGCGACTTATGGTGGTCACATGGATCCTGAGCTGCGAGTAAATATAATATCTCTTCAAATTCATGTTTGCTGAACCAACAACCTAACATTTTTCACGAGTAAAAATTCCCTTCTTACATGTAAGCAATGTTTACACTACAAAATTTGACCCGGGTTAAATTTTTGCAGTGTAAATGCAACGAACCCGAGTCGAACCCAGGTTACAGTAACCCATTTTAATAGGTTCTTCTTATTGCACTGTAAACGCGAAGTGGGGCGAACCCGGGTTAGTTTTGTCTCGCGCATGTTCCAAACATTCTGACCGAAGATGACCTGAGCTAAATTTCATGGTATGAACAAGGCGTTAAATTGACGTGGTGGAAATAGTATGATACCTTGTTGCTTCCATCAAGGGCGTGCAGCCTGTTTTCGTTTGGTGATCCACGTTGGACTTGTGTTTTATCAGAAGTTCCACCACATCGCTGTGGCCTGTAAGATATGATATAAATACATTACCAGCTGAGACAGAGACCATTCTGAGTGAAGTGAAAGCAAACCCGAAGATGACGTGCGGTAAATGTCTTTACCATCAACCAGGCTTGTAAGAAAAAACTCCAAGCAGCTGTGGAAGACAGTAGGCATCAATTTATGCTCCAGTTTTAAGACAAAATGGTACATCGAGTCTCAACCAAGTGTCTAGGTAGAGAGCAAGAACTGCATGTACTTTCAAATTGATTTGCCCGTGTTTTAAAATAGTCTGGGTTATACAAGAAGTTAAAAGAACAACTTGTGAAACGTGGTTGAAACTGTCTTGGAAGAAGTACGGATGCATCATCTGACAATAGTCTGATATCAGTTTGAAATTGCAAAAACTGGTTGTCAGAATCAAGATATGCATGCTGTCATGACGACAAACAACAACAACACATTACAGCGCACAAGAAGTTGCGAGGACATCAAAAAACTAAGAGAGCAAAGCGGATATTAGTGTCATTCCGAAAGACGACCAAACATAAGCATTTGGCTTTGCTGGGCAAAAAGCGAGTCAGAAAATCGAAAAACGATTACCTTTCCAGCAAGAGAGAGTTAGCGGTGTATCGTCGTTGCTGCCAGATGGCACGTTAACCTGTGCATTGTTCTGGAGCAGAAGCTTTGTTGTTTCGTAATGGCCCTCTCTAAAAATGAATTCAATTAATGATTAAGTTTCACGGTAAAAATAAAAAGGTATTTCCTAACAATTAACTTGCAAAACTGGCTTACTTAAGGGACGCGGGAGATATTGACAGCAGCCTGCAATCGCTCGCTACATGTGACAAGCAATAAATGTATTATGTAACACGTCCTTACACAAGAGAGCCTGTGGCTCTACAGAAACCTGAATTGCAGGCCATTTCACGGACCACCATGGCAATACAAGAGGGTTTGGTTAAAGTGAGTTTTTTAGATCTTCAAATGGACTATGAACGTTTGACAATGCCACATAAGATTTTACTACACTAAACAGATCGTGCACTTCCCGTCCTGAAGCAATTGAACTCATTTGGAAGGACGAGTAATCTGGACATTACCTTGCTGCAAGCATGAGGGGAGTACACCCAGCTTTGTTTCGATGCTCAATGTCTGAGCCATGTTGAAGTAGAAGCTCAACGACTTCCGTGTGCCCTGCAAAAAACAAAAACTGTCGCATCGATTGTTTACATCAAAAGGCGTTTGCCATGCAATATAACGCAAACTGTATATGCCAGCTTTCACACTGTTCTACACGAACATGTAATTGCAAAAAATCCTACCACTGCTAGTCCTGTACCTTCTCAACACATTAGAAGACTTTGACTGGGCTAGAAACAACACCTTCCACTTATCTCCAGGAAAATCAAGATTGTCCCTTGCTCCACTCATTCCCTTGATGACGTCAGACGGTTGCTTTCGGACTATAAATCATATGCACATCGAATTGAAGAGGTAGACGTGATAATGTTAGACGATGCAACGTCAGTGATGAACGTCGTGGGTTCGATCCCACGTTCGTGCGCTTTTCTGGATCCCTCTGGCTGTCCACCCAACAGGAAATGAGCAACTAGCGATGGCTTGTGAATAAAATGTGGCGGGGGAAAGAGCTGGTCACCTTTCCTCAAAAGCTGTGGCTCACGATGGCATTTTTTCTATCAGCTAATCCCAAAACTCATACGGGTAGGTTATGTGGATCAATTTCACTTAACAATGAAATTAGGAGTTTCTTGGTGATTCGATTGCGTACAACCAAATAATACCACGAACATGAAGAGATGAAATTAATTTGACTACAAGTAACTCATAATACCTTTCCAGCAGGCGAGAGTGAGGGGAATATTATTTTCACTACCGGATGGTACATTAACTTGAGCACCGTGTTGCAGGAGAAGCCGTGCGACTTGAAGATGTCCTTCCCTGAGACAAAAATAAAACCTCATCAGACATTTAAATCTACTGACGTCAGCTCTATTTGACTGTTTCAACTTGCCTATGGCGAGGTGTCATCAGCATATGTCAGTAATCTCAACAGTCAAACAGAGGTGCTCTTAGATACCCCTATCTTTAATAGAAATCGCAGTAAACAAGGTGGCAAAACGGTTGACGCTCTGCCGGTTGTACAAACTTCTGCTAACTAAACACTACACTAAAAATTTGAAAGTATTTGAAACCAGCAGCAGGGATCCTAGGGTCGTTTCCCGTTGCTATCTCATCAATTTATTTAGTGAGTTATAATAATTTTTTTAGTGGGTTATGTTGAGGAAAGGCCATGGTCGCCTATGCAAAGCCTCAACAGAGGAAGAAAGAAGACAGCGAAAAGCTAAGAGGAGAGAGATATCAGATCAAATTTATTTATCTTAGATTTGAATCAAGGCAAGTTGTAAGATACAGGAAAGCAAGAAGAAGACAAGACGTTCCATAAATTGCATGTTCTATGGATGAATGATGATTTGTGGGTCAAAGTTCGTGGATTAGGCAGTGAAACTTGGAAAGAGTTTTGAATGAGTTGAACTTCTGGTGGTCCTGACACGCCTCAGAGGAACTGGAATAATATCCCTGATCTCCTGAGAGCAATGCCCGTGAAAGTATCTGTAAAAGATGGAAATATCTCCAACTAAACCATTAATTAATGTGACCTGTGCGAGACTGGAATCCGACAGCCAGCCTTTCGATATGCGATTGCATATCTAAACCTATCAAATATGGAACCATTTCAACTTCCTGTCAATACACACTGAAATCATTAAATTCTATTGCATTGCAAAATCCAGCCAAAGCAGTTGATTTCTCGTTGTTGTTAAACAGAGTACATGCTGGCAAACTCTTCCCTTGTACAACTTCAAATGAAACTAAGTTGGGTGCATTCTACCCCGTGACGGTTAAGGCCTTTTTCTTATCGTGCCAGTTAATCTATGACGAAGTTGCCAAGGTGAAAATCACGTGTTATCAAAACGAGGAAAGTTTTGACAACGACTGTAAAAATGAGCCAAGATGAGGCAGAATATGGCTTAAGTATTGGTCTATTCGTGAATAATCCTCCCAGCATTCTGAGACAAGACTAATGTTTCTGCAGTTAAGATGAAACATGTCTATAACTTGTTGCTAAACTTTTGTGTCAGCTACACGTCTTTTGTCTCAGGCATCTATTGGCAAATAAAATGTGAACACAAATTCTTGTGAGAATTCAGCAAGGACATTGCGTTTTCAACCTAATTGTTCACCGATAAAAATTCCAAAAATTATAAATAACTTGACAAACGGGATATCCTTGGAGAATGCTGCAATTGTCTCATGATGATCAGATTCAAACTAATAACAATCTAGAACAAAAAAACCACGTTGTGACCCAGACTGCTGAGCTGAAATTCGTCATGACGTCACGGAGGTTCACAACAGCATTATCATCAAGATACAAAAGAATAAACTTAAAAGCTTTCTGTTACAAAACATAAGCAGGGCTAAACGTGTTCAACTGTGACGAACTGACCCTGCAATGCGATCCCGAGCCTGTTCTCAAGATCATTACTACGGCATGTCTCCTAAACATACAGTATATCTACGGGGGTGCTACTTCGCAGCGGGCTACTTGGTATGCAACATTTCGCTTGTGAAGGATATTCGAGAGATCTGCGTTTTCACGGCAAAAATTCGATCCAAATAAAGCGGAATGCAAAAATGAAAAGCCGGATGTCTTTAATGGCGGTGTGTACCACAAGCAAATGCCGTAAACACTCTAAAGGAACCGAAAAAAGATCCTAACAGGTAACGATACGACCGATTCTTACTACGAAGCAAGATACAATAAGATAGGGGGTGGTGGCGGGTAGAACGCGAAACTATTATTGCCACACTTTGGATCTTATGCTTGTGCATACTTCTAGATGTTCGCTGTCTGTCAACCCAGCAACAAGTAGGTACCTTGCGTTACGCCGGGAGTGAAGTGCGGCGAAGAACAGATCTGGTCACTCCATCTTAGAAGCCGTGGCTCCTCCAGATGACAGAGTGAAGTGCGGCGAAGAACGGTCTGGTCATTCCATCTCAGAAGCCATGGCTCCTCCAGTTGACGGAGTGAAGTGCGGCGAAGAACGGGTCTGGTCACTCCATCTCAGAAGCCGTGGCTGAAATAACCAATTTCATCGAACCACAAAATGCATGGTTACGCTGGTGCTAACCGGAGTGCTTGGATGTTGGTGATCCCATCCATAACAGATTTACTGTTTGTATCTACAGAATGCAGTGAACGGTCAAGTTGACGAAAATATTAAATGGGTCGCTACCCTTTCATGGTGGATAATTCATTTTCTAACACAGAAACTGATTCGCGGCTCTTTACACCTAATTTAGTCCATCAGCGAATTTTTCGATAAACCAGAGCCGTACGATTTACAAATAGTTCACTGGTAGCTCTTCAAATATTACCGGCATGTTGAGAAAATATGCACAATAGTATTAGCCTACATGCCAAGAAAGTCTAAGTCTTTCCCTCGCCATTCTTGGTGCATATGGCGGTGCCCACCTCCTTTTCTTTAGCCCTGTGGGCCACACAGCTGTGCAATCACAGCGAATGTTACAGTTAAGGACACGCCAGTTAGTAGTTCTGTGTGTTCAACTCCCATGCTCTTTTCCAAAATGCTGAATGCTGAGCAGGGAAATGGTATGTACCATTTTCAAACCTTTGATATGACTCGACAGGATATTGAACCCCGATCTACCGCGTACAAAGCGAACATTCTACCACTGGCCACGGATGCAATTAGCCTAGATGCGGCAATATTGATTCAAGGGCGATGGAATACCACTGATATTACACGGTTTTTACACTACTGACGAAAAATGAGCAATCTTGCTCACAGCAAATTGAATCCGTAGACAGAAGAGAAAGTAGAAGAGCACGTTTTAAATGTTGCTAGTAAAAGCACGACAGGGCACCGTTTAACTTAGTTCCCAAATATCCAGCAATCATGCCTTGAACTACACGCTGAAATCATTCCTAGCGTTGCAATACATTTGGCCGCAAACTATTCGCATGAATGAACACCCAACGTTACCCAAGCCCTCTCCCTATAAGTGAATCAGTTCGTGGTATTTTGCTGCCATTAACTTGGGATTTTTGTAAAGACAAAATGAAGCACCGTAGACAAACTAGTGCTAAGTTACAAACAATAGGCATGTTTAAAACATCTGCCGAATTCAAATCGGGTTTCGGTCCGCCTGACTGCAATGATACGGTAACAAACCTTCTACCGCGCCCTGCGTACCGCACGTGGTTCATACAGAATCGCAACACCGCCTGATAATGAGAGGGAAAACACCGGCAACTGACACGGCATTGCTACAAAGAAAGAGCTACCGAAGCTAAAGATCAGTGAAAATAAGCTCCAAAGCAGGCATCTCTTGTTGGTTTTTCATGCTAAGGGTGCAGCGGCACCGTTGAAGAGCAAAAACGAGATCTATCGCGCTTCCAGTAGGCTCAGCTGATGCAAGCCTACTGACCCAGTCTTTACTCGGGCCTGTCACCTGAGACGCTGTTCAACAGAGAACTAAACTAAAAGGACTCAGCACAGGTCCCAGCTTAGCTGTCCTGCCCCCCCCCCCACTGTGCCAGAACTTTCGGGCCTCAGACTGGCCTCATCAGCAACCTCCGAATCCACCCAGTCCGATAGGATGAACGACCAGGATCAACTTTCTCAACAAGAGGACGCACTTCAAACGAGTCATGGTTGTCAACAAGGCTCGAAACGGAGCAACTTTTAATACAAGACTGATTTGTTCACTCGTCAGAAGCGAAGACTGACAAGAGGTTCACCTCAAAGCAACTTGTATGCATGTGCCCGGATCGAACTGAAAAGGCTGCTCATTCAACATTACGCAGACCTGCATGTCGATCGCGAATCAACTGTTTTGACGCAATCAACCGTCGCCCCATTGCTTTTCCCAGGCAAAATCTTTCACTGGTGGTCAGCCAACACAGACGAAAGGAGAGGAAAGCCAGAGCTTGGTACGGCAACATAAGTTATCGGAACTTAATTCCTTCCATTCGATAGTTGATGAAAACGTCACAGATTGAAAATGACAACCAGCTACGAGAACCTGGAATCGACGATAACGGATCGAATGATAAAAGCGGGGAGGGGGGGAGGGTTGGAGAGCAGGTACCCTCTTAATTATCATTCTCTCTTGATTGAAACATCAGTAGAATTCATAACCATGCAACAATACCCTCAGTAATACGACCAAAATGACATGCGATATGAGAAATTGTGCATTCTCAAACCAAGAATGGGTTGAACAGGAAAAATGAATGAATTCTTGAAGGATTTGAAAACATAAGTAAATGTATTGGAGAATTTAGCAAAACATGATCATCTCACAGCAACTGACCTAGCTGTAAAAGCCATCAACCAATGACAATCGGGTACATTAATGTGCTTAAATGACGGTATTGAAAAGCACGCAGAAATCCACCGTAAGCAACAAACTGTAATCTGCTATAGTGTTGAGGTGAAAGACTGCGCTTTATCATCCCCACTGCCAAAAAGGAGATTAGCTACAAAGCAAGAAAATAGCTTCGAAAATAAGCAGATTCTCCTGATAACAGAGGACGGGATCGTAAAGCAATTCTGGAAAAAATTCGCTAAAGTTACTTTCACATACAAACCAAAAGCGTAGATTGAATCCCGACGTAATAAATTCTTCGGCAGAGTAAAGAAACTTTGTCTCGTGCTAGAGGCCTACAACTTTAGTCGAAACACAATAAAACATATAACTATTACAACAATGGTAAGACTTCAAAATTGATTATTGTTTTTCAAAAGGACTGCCCACTGGTTTCGTATCAATAATTTTGCTTAGTAAGAAACATTATCATCAGCAGTTTGTGGGATTAGGCCAATCATAATAGCAACATGGAAAACATTCGCACAATGAAGAAGGCTAACAAAATTCCAAAAAAGCAATAAAAAATTAACCACCACCCATAAAAACTATTACAGCCAAGAGAAAAACATGAGAATTTTCCAATTCAACAAAGAAACACTCCTCAGTGGCCTTCAATTTCATCATCTATTAAAACTCGTTTTCTATGTGTGAAGGCTTACGAGCTTATAAATCCTGTGAAATGCTTATGTTGACAAAAAGATTTAGATGGAAACAAATTAGATAGTAAAATTATAAAGCAATTCAAGACAAAGATTGCTCCTTGATAAAATATTTGCTATTCAAAAAGTTTAGCATTGCCTAAGAGTTGAAGCGTGATTCTGTGACAAGAAAGATCTCTTAGTCCAACAGATGTTGAAATATCATCGACAAGTATCAAACAAAAAATCTTAAACATGACAAAAATGAAGTTTCCAATTTGCAACTGGTTAAGCCTCTTGTAAACAACCAATCTCTACCTTTATGCCAGCGACAGTCATTGAGAGAAGATCATTGATGAAGGCTGGACACCAGTTCCACTGCTCCATCAAAAGACATCTATACATATCTTGGTAACATATGTGTTGCTCTCAAGAAAAGTGATTGTCAACAACACAAGACATTTCAACTCAAAACCAAAATTCAAATCTAGTAACACAACAACCAGTGAAGCCTCCATCTCTTGTTTTATACAAATTGATTTCCACTAAAAATTGAGGTAAAATATTCCTGGCAGAACCTGTGCACCAAATGCTATAACCCATCAAAGGAGGTTGCTTGTGGTATAGAAGCATCACTTTCATGGAGATAAACAAAATACGGCAGATAGATTTTTCTGATAATTTGGGTTTCTAATTCAAATAGGTTTCATTGCTGTCAATTGAAAAACACAACCCCATAATTCTTATTGACATGAACATTACATCCAATGCTGCAACAAGGGCAAGTAAGAACGAAGCTCTTTCTCAAGTTGTTCAAAGCATTTTAAATTTAATCCAGCTAATTTTCATCTGACCAAATCAAGTGTACGTACTTAGCAAGCACTTCACAGAGAGTTTGTAGTCAGACTTAAAAAATTTCTCACAGAGCTGAGGACATCAATGTTATCAATGTGTGTTAACGAGGAATTCAATCTCATGATCAGATAAAAGATAAATACCACAAATTCACTCAATTTTTGCCATCAACAAAAAGTCAAACATGCTATGAATTCGCAATCTCCAGCATACTGCAAAACTATTTGGATACAGTTTGCAGGGGGATACAACTTCAGACAACATGAGAAACTTGTAAAAAATGCCCTTCCAAATGCTTACAAACACAGACCCTGGACGCAGGACACAACAAGGATCATTCACTGTGTTATTTCTGCAAATGTACTTGCTTATGTTTTCATTCTGGTGGATTTTTCAGCAGTTGATGTAGATGTGGTCAGGCAAAATATTCTTGCCCTTTTACATTGAAACTTTTAAGGCAGAAACATCAATGGGCTAATTCATTGTGCCATAGATTAGTGGATGAGCTGCATAAACTCAAAACACAGTGGCATCCTACAAAAACCGCAGCAAAGAAGAAACAGTGACGGCAACAAGAAACCACTTCATAGAAATCCAATTCCTTCAAAAAACTGGGAACCCTGTTGCTGGCTTCTCCTATACATTGAACCCAATATGCCGTTTAATTCATCCCAATTACATGGCATTGCTAGCTTTTCCCCCCTTTTATTATAGGACTGCCAGAGGCCAGAGATTACCAGAGGTTACACTTAGTGGAGAATGTTCGTAATTTGTTGGAATCTTACTTCCAGGGCAAGGCCCTTTTCACAATTCCCTTTGGGAATGAAGATGAAGAAATATCAAAAGCTTAGATGTCTAAATTTGAAAAAAATTTAACAAACTTTGAAGAGTTTTGAAATGTTGTGTAAAACTGAAGATTAGACAGAATTTTAGATGTGCAGTGTCACATTACTTCATGATCTTGAACAAAAATCCACAAAACAGATGAGGACGGATGTTACAGTCTATTGTAGTGACCCAGCCTACATGACTTGGGAAGAAAAATCAAACCTCAACTTCTTTTTAGACAGTTTTAGAGGGCCATTGTAATAATATTTAATTTTGTAAGTATCAAATCTGTTAGAAGTTCTATTTTTATGTTGGCTTTAATTTTCTAAGATTCATATGGAAAATATAACTATAAGTATTAAACAAGCAGGTCCCTATTGATAACAGTATTGTGCATACTTTTAGGTTATCCTGTCAAAATATTTGTATATGGTTATCCATTATTATTGAGTGAACATAAAAGAAACTTGAGGCTTGTCCAAAAAAGCTCAGCAGAAAACCAGTGGTAGACAGTTATGGGGTTGATGCGGTGCACTCATCTCCAAACTGATTGAAACAAATGTTTCTCATCAGAGATCTTTGGGAGTGAAAAGAAAACTAATGGCTACCCTCCACCCTCTAATCAGATAGTGAATTCCCTGCCATTATGACAACTCAGCAAGTCAATTCTATGTGATTTCCATGCATTTTCCTTAAGTCCAAGCTACAAGAAAATCAAACATTTCACAGACCGTCAAGGCAAAACATGGCACATCTAGTAGACAGCGTAAGAGGTGCTTACCTTGCAGCGAGCATCAGTGGTGTGCACCCATCTTTTGTCCTGTGCTCAATGTTTGAATTGTGAGCCAGCAGAAGCTCCACTACATCATGGTGTCCTTTCCAGCATGCACTTGTCAATGGAATGTCATTATTGCTACCACTTGGCGTATTCACTTGAGCATCTTCTTTCAACAGTTTGGTTGCAACTACTGTATGACCCCCTAGAGCGGCAAACATCAGGGGGGAGAAACCCTCCTTGGTTCTATGCTCAATGTTTGCGTTTCGACTCAGCAACAGGTCTACAATATCACTGTGACCCTTCCAACAGGCAAATGTTAATGGACTGTCCTTGTTACTATCTGATTCAACATTGATTTCTGCATTATTGTCAAGTAGTTTTTCTGCAACTTCTACATGTCCTGCCAAACAAGCAAACATCAGAGCAGTGCAGCCATCTTTTGTTCTGTGTTCCACATTGGCTTTTTGTTTGAGTAACTCTTCAACAATTTCTGTATTTCCCAGGGTACATGCCCACGTAAGGGGGCTGTCTAATGTTGTTTCCGTGGGAGCATCGATTTCAGCCCCATTCTCCAACAAAAACCTTGCCACAAACACATGGGTCTGACTGCATGCTTCCAGTAGAGGAGTGTTACCTGCCTTGTTCCGATGATTCACTTTCGCCCCACTTTGAATGAGAAGTTTAACGATATCAAGCTTATCCTGTCGACAAGCTAGGCTAAGCATTTCATCAAGACTTACATCAGGCTCATTCACCATGCGAGGGAGAAGGTCTGGTCCATCTGGCCCCGATTTGGTCGACTTCGTACAACCACCACCATCTTTGGATGAGCTAATAACTGCGGACGTCGTGGGGCTCATTAAACTTCCCTTCTTCATTTTCAGTTACAGGCTATGTACGTACACGACAGAATTCGCTAGTTTCCACCAATATGTATCCCTCAAGAGGCAATCCTATCTCCGTTCGTTGAGGGAGACTGCTTTGCGTCGAAGGTCTTCCTTAGACGTGGGGGATGTGAAAGGCCGGCCGTTCGCCAAATCGCAAATAGTAGCAATCAGTTGCCTTTATCATGGACTGTTTGCCACATCAGCTGGCGATCAGGGCACTTTACAACGTATCTGCGTTTCCGAAATCGTGAAGTTTTGTCGCTACAACCTTCCAGATTCATCTAGAATGTCTTTAACGAGAAAACTGTTCGGATGCTTAGACTTCATCTGCCATTTTTCCCCACGAACAACACGATGGCCGATTCTACGGCAGAGAGCATGCGCATGGCCCTTCAACCTGGCTTCCTCCTCCGTAGATACTGCTGAGAATACTACCTGCTAAGTTGCCCCGTATCAATAGAAACGTGATGTTTTTAGCTACGAAACAAACAAGCTCGATAAACACTTCTTCTCAATTAGTCTCCTCACAGAACTTATTCTTAAGGCTTCGATAATATATATTCAGCAACGTAGTAGGTATGGCAACTGCGTCATGACAATTTAGTCAAAACATATTCTTCATACATAGTGGTGCCGTGGCGTAGTGGTGAAGCATGCCGACTCATAAAACAGGGATTGTCGGTTCGATTTCTCCATGTGTCACTTTTGAAAAACGCCATTGGTGAAGAAGGCAACGGGAAACCACATCGTGAATTCCACTTCCCTAGCAAAAACTCAGAGCCCTTTCTCTGGTTTCCGCTACGCTCGAAATCGAGTATGCAACGCAGTAAGTACCAGTTCATCAACATCATCAACATCAAGTCTTAGCCTACCTTGGTCGTTGGTGCATACAAGTTACGGTCCTGTAAAGCCATCTTCAACTTGCTCTGTACTCGTTTTAAGTCCGTTAAGTGATCAGGTGTTCCAGCCTTAAAGAAATTGAAATCGATTAGCCTTATGAAGCTAGCATTTAATTTGACAGTAAATGTCTTTGCTTGAAGGTGCTTAATCCACTTTCCAAGAAATTAAGGAACTTATCTCGAAGGAAAATCTAGGTAACTTTCCGTCCATCTAAACGTCTTGAGATTCTTCAGAAGGTGGATTTTCAAGGTGGTTAGATATCTTACTAATTTGTTCTATCACGATATTCCCTTCGCTTCAACATCCTTTGGAAGAATCTTAAGGGCTCATAGACTTCTATAAGTCTTCATGTTTGCAGCTTTCTGGCAAAGCTTTAGTCACCTCCTAGCAAGAGCTTTGAAGGAAAAATGGCAAAGAAACATAATGTGACACGACTTTTTAGCAAATTTGGCGATCAAAATGTTTACAAAAACATTGAACTGAAGCTGTAATTTCAAGTGAAGTATGGAGTGGGTAGTGAATTAGGTGTGCGAACTCACAACACAAAGGCCTTGGGTTTGCATCCTACACTGTTTAAAGAGCATGGATGAGGAAAGCAACGGGGAACTTACTCATGAAAATATAATTATCTACAAAATAGTCTGTGGCCGAGTTGTTAAGGCGCAGTGTTTCGAATCATACGAGGTCTACTCGAGTGGATTCGAATCCCGTCGTCGGCACCACTAACACAAGCCAACAGCCAACTCAGCTGTCCATCCTTCCGAGGTCAGTGAATGAGTACTCAGTAGTAATTCTGAGGGCACAAGCAGTAATGCTGCAGGCCCACATCAGATGTACAGCTGCCACATACCCAGCCTGCGTTAACAAATGAGAGTTGCTTTGCTTTGCTTTGCTAACCTTGTCTCTGGCTTCTGCTACGATCACAATCAAGTCCTCTGTATGAAGACAAGTAATGAGCATGGCAAGTAATGGCTACATACAATTACTTTACCTGCTCTTTTTCCAGGCAAGTTAAGAGACTTTGAAACTTGGCTTTCATTGCGAGAATAGCATACTAAGAGGGGATTTCAGTATTTGCTTAAGATCATTGTAAGAAGACTATTATGAAATTTCTCTTGTCCAGATAAGTCGGAGAATAGGTTGAAGAAATAATTGAGATGGCGAGTAAGTATAGCATACGAGAAATGGCGATCACACATTAAACACTAGTGAAAAACCAAAAATCACGATAGGTACAAACATGAAACTGGGGATTTCTCCTGCAGTTGGTGTCTCGCGCTGTCTGTGCACTTTCATTTATCATTACAGAAGTTACAGTTTTTGCAGAGCCCTTGTTTCTCATTTCTATAGCTTCTTACTAAAGGGAAGCAATATCGAAAAGTATCAGAAAAGCAGGTGTAAAACATAGGCCCATCATTATTGTAGTCTGATTGATTAAATGTGATGTCGGGAGGGTGCTGGGTCAGAAGGGCAACCAATATCAATAAACTTCCATTGCCATGGAAATGAAAAAACGCACTACAAAGCAAGTTAAACTGTTTCGTTTTGCTTGTGCTACGTAAATAGATTTCAATTCAGAGTGGCATTTGGCATAGTCAGACCACATGTCTTTTCTGTGGAAGGTCCGAGTTCGAGGCTCCCTCCTGCATGTTCCTCTTCGCCCTCTATCTGCATTCCATGTCGCAGCCTCGTCTCTGACAATCTCCACTGTTTAGCGTACGAAGAACTTAGCGCTTCAAATCTTACTGACCTTGCAGTTTGATTCCACTTGTTTCATTGAAAGCCTGAGAATCTAATAGAACAGTTGAAATTAAAATGGATAAGCGCTGATGAGCAAATTTTACTTCTAAAACAGCAAAAGCCTAAACAAAGAACTTCATTATTTCGTTTTCAAGCTGTTGATCGTTTTGAACAGCTTTCCACCATATCCGGAATCATGGAGAGGCCAAAATGGGATCCGACACGAAGTGAAACCGATTGATTGTTGTTTTTTGTTATGCTTGGGAAGGACCCTGATGGCTTACGGAAAAGAACCGACAAAGGACGAGAGAGAAAGGACGAGAGAGGATTAAAATAACTGACTTTGATTTTGATGGACGACAACTTGTAGTTTTCTAGAAAGGAAGAGGAAGGCAGGACATTCCATGTATCTCAGGCTATAGCCCCCCACTTTTCCAAAAAATAATGTTTTTAAGAGTTGCGCATAAAGAGCGAACTGATACACTGTCATTGTTCGACATTGACAATCTATTTGTTTGCAATGAAAACAGACACATAAATTTTGGAAGATTTGTGAAAGATGACGAATTGTGAAAACAGCAAATACTGGAAGGAGCCACATTTTTTATCTAAAGATAATGTATTCTTCGAGATTTCTGCCAGCGTGTCACATTGTCCGTTTTTAAGTCTGTGATTTGAATTTCTAAATACCAAAATGGGATGCAAAATTTTCCAGGGCATGTCTTCCAAAATAGCCACTTCTTTGATTCTTAAGGGGACGTGGTTTGAAAGGATTTTAGGGCAAGCCCGTAGTCCCCCATTCTCTCTCGAACTGCTCGGTTTTACCCCCCCCCCCACTTTCAGACCGCTCTGCGGAGTCTGTATCTATCAACATCTTGTTTACGGTGTGGTACCCTCTAAACTCTACACGCGAAAGTCTTGCAGTCTTTCAATGCGCTATCTACAGAACATACTGGGCATTGAATTGAAAAGGCAAAAAACTCGAAAATCCTGATGTCATCCAGTTGACAGGCAGTTTAGGAGCGCAGCCCAATTCCTCACAAAGATCGGAAAGTTTAGTTACCTGTGAAAAGTTTAACGCTAAAATTCTATACTACTGAATCTTTAATTTCCAAATCCTGAACGATGGTATTTTTATTCATGTTTCAAATTCTTATCTTCAGCACTCAAAGCCTAATAAACATCCGATCGGATTTACTACTGAAATTTTGAAGTTTATCTTTCTGCAATCCCCAAGTACTCTGCGATCATGCCTGATGCCAAGTACGAAAGCGATCATACCTGCATCCCGACTGAACGGGTAGGCCATCTGGTTGGCGCTCCAAAAAATATTGGACAGGTTCCAAAGTGTCACGACTTGGATAGTTTCCCTGGTTTTGTTGTTGACTTATTGTTGGTAGCAAGAAAGTGCGTCTTGAAATCTTGATTCGGAGATTGGAAGATTAAATTACATATTAAATTCCGACACTAAATTCTAAAGGCGATGGAAAATTCACATCAAGATTTGGAATGACGAACCCATGTACAGGGGGACATTGCCAGCCACCTTATTATGTTGCGGGACTAGTTGCGCACTCCCGTCTGGATATGTACGAGATACCGTTTGCAGTCCAACTTGGTATCAACAGCGGACCTCAGAAATTACAGTAGCTATTGTCCAACTGCGTGGGCAAACTCATCTCGGCCACGTGGGCTCCCATCACACACACGGCACAAGCATCGACTACATGTCAATCTCACGTCGGGCATTTTCTTTGTACCTGACCTATAATGATAATTCAAGTGAACTGCAATACGCACACATAGATAAAAAGGATGTTGTATCAATATATGTACAGATAACATACTCTGTATTCATAGATAATATGACCCTCTGTAGCCTCATGTGAGAAATTGAAAAAGAAAGTGCTACCACTTGGCCTCTCAGAGGCAGGAAAGGACGATATTATTTACTGGCAAACAGAGAAGAAAAGTGATTTTTGGATAGGAGAAAAGATTCTGCTTGGCAGGGACATTGGGAGGGAGTGAGGCATTCGGGCACCAGAGGGCAATCGGAAGCGAGGCACCAGAGGGCAATCGGAAACGAGGCACCAGAGTGTCCTTGTCACTGCAACAGTTCGACATGAATAATTGATTAGCATAGTTGATCTTGCTGCAGAAGCGAATGATGGCGAGCAGATGCCGAATGGTCACAGAGACGAGTAAGCGAACAATCAACAGCATTTATTATGTAAACACACGATGAGTTGTAGCAAAGACGCATGCAGCCTCAAAGACTGTAATTATAATTCAAATTGAGATCAAATGAATGACTATGCAATCAATGACAGTGTTTCATAACAGGCCTACACAGAACTCTGCTATCAAAGTGAAGTGTTACGATGTCGACGAAGCCATTTACCGGCTTCGGTCTCATTCTTTTTATCTACATGAGTGCACTCATCGGAATGGCTTATAGTAAAAAGCAATTAAAGATTCCATTGAGGAGGACAAGGCGTGGCCTACGAGACGTGAGAGGCGTCCCAACAGAAAATTTGAAAGGTCGGCCTGGACAAGGATATTACATTGCAGTGGAAGTTGGTTCACCTCCACAACGGGTAAATATGAACGAATTCACAGAAATCTTCTTCTAAAGGGAATCATCCCTCCTCTATGTAAGCCAACTTGACACCCTAAAGTTTGATTCATTTGGTCATTTTTGAGCTTTTTTTTCATCAAGTCTTTCCCTCAAATGTGCTTTGAGGGAAAATGGTTGCAGAATCGGTTACGAGCCGACAAAAATGAATCAAGATCACTTTTAGCGGTCGATATCCAGGGACACCAATGTGGAAGTTTCTGCATTGTCCCCATTGCTGAGCTGTAATCAGTTAATAGTTCATGAAGCTTTCATGTGAGGTTATCACATAAAGCTTGTGAAATAGTGTATGCATCGCGAAAAGAGAATTTGAAGATTGAAAAAGAAACAGTGTATCCTCTGAGAGCAACAGAACATCTGTACTTCATCTTGCACCTGTTTAGGTTCCAGCTTAGTTCATGGGTGTGGTACCTATTTAGCTACAGTATTTCTTATAAATGAGAATGCACAAATAACCCTAAACCGTGCAGGTACTAAAAAGTGTTGCAACTATGAATTATGCACAAAGATGCAGGCTTTTCCAAGTTACTTTGGCAATGCGACGTGATGTGAGCGTGAAAAAGCAAAAAGAGTTCTTGAGCCTACTTGTATGATCTTAGCCTAATTTAGCCTTGCATGAATGTGATTTTTAGCACCTGTACGCTATGTGTTATATCAAATGGAATAGCATCATCTACCCTCAGTGTTTTTAATGTATTGATAAGCTAGGAAGGTTAGAAATTAGCCATCCATCTTAACGATAATTATTGTGTGTTAGATGTATTTTCCAGCATCAGGAGTTGTTTTTGTGAAGTCTTCCACAAGATTTCAATGCATATTGCAATTATTAGTTGTATCTCTCTTATTAGTTGTCACACTAAGGTATATATTTGTCACTGGTAGCAAGGTATTTTTGATACCTATGGTCAGGTGATTTGTTACCAAGCCAGCTCACCCTCTTGAGCGTACTTCTTTACTCTTGGGAGAAAGGTTTGTGGAAATCATTTAGAAGTAAGAAGGAAGTCTATCAAGGGGGATCAACTTCCTGTGCTTGAAGCTATCCATACCTTGAGAAGCGGTGATGACATCAAACTGCCCAACGGCCTTATGATTGAGAGTATCACTCAGCCAAATCATCAAGATTATCAGGCCTTAACATAAAACCCTGCTGTACAATGATTGTTACCAAAATTCTGAAGGTTTATCACTCCTAGTGTAGATTGGCATACAATTGTTTGACGACTTGAGGTTAAGTCGGTGACGCGGCTTGACCAGTTTCCTTGTGACGATGAATCAAAACTTTTGAATTCTATGACATCAAATCAGTTTATTTCAATTTGATCTTTTTGCAGATGAATGTCTTGGTCGACACTGGAAGTAGTAATTTTGCAATAGCAGCAAGCCCTCACCCATACCTTCCTGTTTATTACCACCCTGAAAGGTAAGCTTAGCTAATTGTACCAATTTTTTGCAATTATCTTCCTTTCAATTCTTAGTCCTTAGCTTTAAAGACTTTTTCTTTAGTCAATAGTATATGCATAGTATTTTGTTTGATTTTAATAAGGATTCTGAGTAATAATTGGGTGCTGGTTAACTTCAAATACCTGATAATCAATAGAAGACAAGCGACTGTGTCTAACTAGGCGTAGGCAGTCTGCTAGACCAGAGACCCACTCTCTAAAATCGCTATGTATCTGTGCAGTTTCTACCGTGTGAGGATGAGTTCAGGCCACCGGAAGAGACTATCCCCTACTGCGTTGTGTGACTGCTATTGATGGGAACAAACGAAACGAACAAACAAAATACAAATATTTATACTGGATGAAACACTTTAATTTTTAGATTAGCTGTTATCAATGTGTGTCCAGTGCTCATCCTCAGAGTTACTTCTGAGTACTCATTTACCGACCTTGGAAGGATGGACAGCTGAGTTGACTGTTGGCTTGTGGTAAAATGGTTCCGACGGTGAGGCTCAAACCAAGGACAGAAGAACTCACAGGGTTCGCAACACTGCGACTTAACCACTCCGCCACACATCTAATAAGATAGGGAAAGCAAGTGGAAAAGAAAGCATTCTCTGCTAGCAAGCCCTTAGGCAGTGGCCAACTGATTGGACTCTGGCAACTCTCTGTAGCATCTGTGTGGCTCAATCATCTTAAAGTTTTTCTGCCATTGGTTCCCACACATTTGTGGTCAAGTCTGGGCGGTGTGCTTTATTTGGATGTTTTCAAACCAATTATTCGTCACTGATAAGACTGATGTTTGACATCTGATGTACTTGTTATGCAAGTCCTGTTACTTGATTTGAGTTTTATTTTTCAAGATGATAAGATATATGCGCTTGAGACCAAATAATGATTTGAAGTTTATATTCAGCAAAAGCCTGCAAAATCAGTGCCTTTTTATGTCTTCAAAATTAATTTCAATGCCATACAGGTCAGTGACAGCAGTTGATTTGCACCGACCGGTGGCAGTGCCATACACTCAAGGTAACTGGGAAGGAGCTCTTCTCACAGATGTGATACATTTCATTGATGGTCCTAATGCCACGGTCAGAGTTAACGTTGCTGCCATATTGAGTTCTGAGAACTTCTTTATCAATGGATCCAATTGGGAAGGCATACTTGGTCTTGGATACCCCAGACTTGCAAAGGTATAATTTTAAGCAGCTGTATATCAACCATGTTTATGTAGCATGATTTTTATTAGAGGGCCTCTCCAGTGAACATATTTTATTAATTGTGTGATCAAGTGTCCTGATCTCGAATCCGTTGTTATTTTTCTGATATCTTGTACTGTTTCTAAGTTACAACTGTTTTAAGTCAGACTGCACTGAAAAAAGGTAGGAAAAATGAAAACCCCAAACATACTTTGTGATGTCACAAAGTACATCACAACCGACAAATTACCAGAATTTGCGAATCTTTGTATATTTGGAGCGACTTGCAATTGAAGATGGCATGGGAATTGAGTCTGCCATTTTGTTCATGATCCGGTAAATTCTCATGAGAAAAACGATTGACCAAGAAAGTTTTATATATCATTTTGACGTCATTAAGTAGGTCTCCAAGAATTCTTTTTAAGGAAACTCTGAAGTTGAAAAAAGAACTTTGAACCCTCATAGAATGAAAATAGTTAGAGATATCAGAAAAATAATTGCAGATTAGAAATCAGGGCACTTGACTGAATCTAATTCAAAAATAAAAGTTTTTCACTGGACAGGCCCTTAAATAGTTTTGCTGAAAATTTTAGATTACACCAGTCCAAATACATACTTGAGAAAAATAGTTGCTTGGGTTCTTTGCAGTTGCACTATTGCAAATGTCAACCATGTGGTATTATCTTACATCTAAGGTAGAAATTTAGCACTTTTTGAATATAGCTTCTGGTTATTTTATGCCCTTCAATCACAACTCAGCACCAGGCTTACCACTTCTAACTGGTAAAGTTGCTTACTAAAAAGCTTAGATTTATTTGATAAGAAGCCTAAATGATGGTATTCTCATGATGAAATCATGATGAAAGGAAAAGCTTCTTGATAAAAGCTATTGAGTCTTTCCTTCTATACTCTCTCATACACAGATAGGCCATTTGCCAGCCATCTCTACTCTTGAGAATGGCTGATCTGTGTGTAAGTTGCATTATAGCTATGATTCAAGCTACTTATTTGATTGAATATGGAATCATCAACAGCTTTGCTGTAGCCGATCTTTTATCTAATTAATTTCTCAACATTTTCAGCCTGACAGTGGCGTTGTTCCTGTATTTGATCAATTTGTGATGAGCAGTATTACTGAGGATAAATTTTCTATGCAGTTATGCAGCAGTAGTGAATTGGACCCATCTGCTGAGCCAACCGTGGCTGGTACCATGGTGAGCCTTTCTCTTTGTTCATGTATCTTTGGTGAGAACCTTTTGAGTGGTGCATAAAATTTTGTACTGGCTACAATTTTTCTGCATTTTCCTGATGAAACTGAGTGAGTAAAGTCTGGGCTTCTTTTAATGTGTTCAAATTATCAAATGATGAAAGACCTTGTCAAACAAGCTTTGTTTAGAAGTAGGTTTTTGCTGTAACCGGTTTGATATTGTTAGTAATATTTTGATATTACCATTGTATTGCACCAACCCCTAGGGGAATTCCCTATTGGCTGAATGCTCTCTTTTTTCAAATATGGAAATGAATATTAATCAAGTGCTCTTGTTTGTTTGAAGAGCAATGGAAATTTTTGAGCAAAACTTTGACACCAAAAATTGCTTGGACATTTTCGTGACAATCAATAGAATCAACAGTCTGAGGAAGTGATTATTGAAGAAACCAAAAGAATATATTTGATGGTTGGAATGAATGTTCAGATTTGTTTTGAGTTTTTTGCATGCTTGCCATCTTAAGCAAGTAGATGATCATGGGCTGGAAAACTATGGAACGGATCAATCAAACATTGTTACTTGTATGTAATGTCCGATTTAGGGCCCACGTGAATCTAATCTCATTAGTACTTCACCTGCGGTATAAGCTAATCCATTTTACAGCAAATACCAGTAACAAAAGACTGACTTTTATTTCGTCAAGCAATCAGTTCTCATGCAGAGTCTGCCAAAATATTACCATATTTGGGATTCAACTTGACCACATACATTCATTAAATTTGGTGAGCTTCTTCTGCAGACTTTGCGACAAAACATTAACAAAGCCGTCTTTCCTTTCCTGTAATAATCACAAATGTTTTAACAGGATAAAACTTAAACAATCATGAAATTGCGGTTAGCAACGTTTTTCCTGTAAACAGGAGAGTGGTTTAAAAGAAAAGTTTATGTTTTACAAGTGGAAGTCGAAAAATCAGTTTTATAGTATTAATATGAGCTTTGTAGTTTTAAAGTATAAAAGTAAAAATCCTATAGGCCACATCAATTTTGCTAATAATTTTTGAAAAGCACATGCCTTTTCAGACGACCTTGCACTAAGGAGTAGTTCATTAAAAGTCTACACCCATGAAGAACTCTCAGTAATAATCTATTTCATCTGCAGAATCATTTTGCAAACAGGGCTTTTGATGCTCTCCACCTCTTTCCTAGCAACCTTAGACATCTTAAATGCATTTGGTAGCTTGTTATTCATACACTGTTTTGTTATCCCACTTCATTTCAGACCATCAAGAGACGGATTCAGTCATATTCTGTTAAGATTGAGCCAAATTATTCCGTTTCTTTTTTAATTCCTGCTTTTTGAAACTTTTGCTTCTTCTTCATCGAGTCTTTCCCTCAAATGTGCTTTCAGGGAAAGTGGTTGCAAAATCGGTTACGAGCCGACAAAAACGAGCCGACAAAAACGAGTTCAGATCACTTTTGGTTGGCCGATGTCCAGGGACACCAATGTGGAGGTTTCTGTATTGAAACTTTTGCTGATTTTCTGTGACACATTTAATGTTGATTTTCATTCCTTAAAGATATTTGGCGAGCTTGATGACGAAATGTATAAAGGTGACCTTCTGTACACGCCCATCGTGAAGAAGTGGTACTATGAAGTGATTGTGACAGATATAGCCGTTAATGGAATCAGTCTAGGATTCAATTGTAAGAAGTATAATTATGACAAAACGATAGTGGATAGTGGTACAACCAATTTGCGAGTCTCAGAGGAGATTTTTGATAGCATCATAACAAACCTCAAAAAATATGACAAGGTAAGTTCTCTCATTTTATTCCTGCTTATTTATCAACAGCAATGAAAATGTACAGTTGAATTCATCAGGGTTTCATGAACTATTAGTGGCCAAAGTGACAGGGGAGACAGTCTGTTCTTGTATGGTTGTATATTGATTCTGATCCAGGAAGCAGACAGCTTCAAACTGACTACTTGTTGATGTGAATAAGCACTTTTTTGTGGCGAAAATGAACAAATGCCATGTAAAGCAGAGAAAAGATGAACCATAATGTTGTTTTCATCAAAAGCGGAGACTTTTTATTCAAATGAGATTTAGATGAAGTTGTGATTGTTGCAAAGAGTTTACATTTAGCAGGTAGAACTGCTTTTCAACATATGATAGGTAAACCACCAATCTCTCCAGCTTCATTCTTGATATCCCAGAGTGGCTCTTGCAACGGGCAACATTACTTTCCAGAATGTACAAATGTAATATACTTCACTTAACATTTGAATAAAGCCAAGACCACTCACTTTGCAAGGCATTGCATTTTTTTAGTTAATGGAGGAGGACATTTTCCCCTTAGCTTGGTGTTCCAGACGAATTTTGGATAGGCCGTCAAATGATGTGTTGGAATTATGACAAGACGCCGTGGGAGGAGTTCCCAGACATGTCTATATCATTATTGTCAGCATCCAGCTCATCAAAAGAATTCACTCTTAAAATACCACCTCAGGTTTGGCATGCTACCATTTTTTGCCTTTAAAGGAGTCTTAGTACAAAAATTTCCCCTCTTCTTTCCTCCCTCTTTTTGTAGCCATCATTATGATTTGCTCCAAACTCTTCACTTTCTAATTCCAGTTTATTTCCTGTATTTCGTTTTTGTATGTTAATATGGGTTAACTTGCTTACACTGCATGGCCTTAGAATTGTGCCCACTGAGCAGCTGGCCACGTCATGGAAGGAAGCATCCATCCCAATAGGAGTGTCAAATTTTATGTCTTATCAAGGTATGGATCTAGATTTGAGGTGAAGGCTGGGGATGTCACAAACCCTGGGTACATTTGTAACAGTTTTAAATAGTTGAATTATTTATCAAATTAAAAAACTTTGATATTACCATTATTATTTTTATTATCTGAGCCCTATTCTAAGTTCTGTGTAAGTAAAATAGATATTTTTAGGGGGAAACACATCTGTCAACACTATAGAAGTGCTAATGCAGTAAACTGAGAGATAACCAAGCAGTCAAAAAAGCTTGTCTTCAGAATGTAAAGGACTTTATTTTTATCTGAATCTTAAACAATAACTCATTGTAAGAAAATTTATCTTACTTTAAAGATAACTCAATCTGAGCAAGTTTATGTTACTTTAAGAATAAAAATAAGAGCAGCCACATGTCTAAATCAGTAAGTCTTCTCTGATACATTCAAGGGTATCACTCAAATAAGTTTTGGTAGGGTTGGCATCTTCCATAGATATAGCAAAATATGTTTCCATTTGTAGAAGTGAAATGATACGTTTTAATACAAGGGATATCTGCCTTCTTTTGTATGATCAATTTATTCTGCCTTTTTGTAGCTGTATCTAAGAGAAACAATTGAGAGGGGGCCATTGCCTGGTCAACACTGCTATAAATTTGCAATAACAAAAGCAGAGAAAGGAACTGTAATTGGTGCAGTTATCATGGAAGGATTTTATGTAGTTTTTGATAGAGAAAATGTCCAGGTTGGCTTTGCAGCAACAACCTGTGGAGGTAGGGCTCTGTAATTGCAATAGTTCTTTTTCATGGGTTGGCTTGTTCAACTGCCAGAGTCACAGTAAACATGTAAAAGCTTTCTTTGATGAAATCCTTTCCAATTTCTGTATATTACCCAGACTTTATTTACGACATAGCATCATATTGATGCGCTAAATGATATCACATTTTTCTGATATCTTCATTGGAATATCTTTTGATCCAAGCTCTCCTGGATAATGAATTGAAATTTTTTTAATCAGGGTAACACCATTCTTCTCATTTCAGCTGAAGGCAGGCTGAATCCCAGATCCGAAGTGTTGGGACCATTTACTAGAGGTAGATGCAATCCTATGTAAATCTAGACACATGAAAATGTTGTACTGAATCTTGCATTTCTTATGTGTTTCCCGGTTAGTTATCCTGGTTGCTTTTCTCAACATCAGCAACTGCAGATTTAGGTTGCTTCAACTTGCTTCTTCCTACCCATGAGTGGCTTTCTAGAATGAACAGAAATAACAAAACAAAGATTACACCTTGAATTAGTATGCTCATTTTCGCTAAAAAAATTTTCACTCTGGTTTAACCTTTCATGGTATAGCCACAAACTGATTGTGGTTCTAACCATATCCATGCTTTTGGTATTCACTATTGCAAAGAAAAAGGCAATCACTGAAGATGGAACATTTGTTAAAAAGTATAGAAATTTGCACAGAGCTTAAGGATTTTCTTGGAAAAAACAATTTGTCTGGAGTTGTAATGGATGCAATATTTTTCTTGTTGTATCAACATGGACTTTGGTATCTTTAGTCTAACTGCTACTGGTGCAACATTACAATGATGATGGTAAAATGAGCTGCTTTGATAGCATACAATTTCTTTCCAGCTGATCCTGCTGATTGTGAATACATTGAAACTGAACAAGCGGATAATGCTCTGCTCACAGTTGCATACGTTATGGCTGGAGTGTGTGGCTTATGCCTTTTGCCAATCTTCATCATACTTGGGCAAGCAACTTGTCGTAGACGTAGTCAAGGTAATTCCGACTCAACTCCATTACGACGGGATTTTTAGATTATGCAAAAATCAATAGAAATGCCTTGTGTTTTCAGTTGCTAGTCATCTTTGCCTTACTCAGCATCATGTCATGGCATTAAGTGATTGCAATAGTCAATTGTATGTTTACAGAAATGCATCAATAAAAAGAAGTCTTCTGTATTTGGCTGGGATATGTTTTCATATTCCATGCTATATATTCAGACAATTATAGATATCCAGCAGCCTAAACACTTTAGCACATATCAAAATGGGATTTTTCAGTGTTCACTATTTTGGAAAATTGCTGATACACGTCACTGGATGTAAATTACCGCTTCAAAGGTTTTGCCAACTGCCGTTGACTGAAGATGTGCCACAGCACAAATTCTCCCAGATTTGTGAAATTTCACTCCAAAATATTGTAAGAGTTTACTATATTGACACTACCTGTCATTTCCTATGCTACTACTTTCACACTCCTGTGGGCTATAGTACTTGGTGAATCATAATGTTAATAAATTATTAAGCACTTTGGATTTTCAAGTAGATAATCTAGATCTATTTTTGTATTAGTTTTGTAATTAATGAATTGAATGTTGTAACATTGAATATCCAATTTAGTGCAGTAGCATTGCTTTTGAAATGTGAATAACAAATGTTTGCCATTCCAAGCTTATTAGGCTGTAGCATAGTAGATATGACTTGTAGACAGAAGGTATGTGGTTTGAATTCTGTCAGTGCTACTGTTGACATCAGGGATGGCATTCAAACCAAATCACCCAAGCTTCAGTCTTGCATTGGGTACCACGTTTGTCCCCAAAAGGTTACATCTAAGTGAAAATGAAGGCATTGACGGAGCTGGACTTGTGTAAGTTCAAGTAGACTTCCAATTGCCATCAACAGATTGGACTTTTAACATATAACAAAATGGTCATTAAATTACCAATTTAGAATTTTTGTGATTAATGATCACTGTTATTTAAGAAAGGACTATCTTATGGCACTTAATGCACTAAAGATGCTTATGTTTGTAAAAATTTCACAAGACTATCATTTTTTCACAAAGGAATTTTATTAAGGAATATAAAACTTGACAGATTCGATATGCAAGGTACCAGAATTGTCAAGCCCCAGCAGAGTTGTACATGCAGATGAATTGACCTTTTTAGGTATTTAGAAGCAAATAGTACAATGGACTGTGAAATAAAACTGTATAACAAGCTCATTTCAGAAACCAGACACACAACTCACAGTTTTTCTAGGAAATTGGATTTTATGAGGTGGCATCCTGTTGCCTTCCTCACCAATGGTGTTTTTATTGTGACATGTGCAGGATTCCAACTCACAACACCTACGTTATGAGTCCAACGCTTATGCGTGTATGAATGCATAATTACATATGTATTGATAGATGTATTTTTTAATTTGCCACATAAATTTTATTTACAAGCCATAAAAGTTAAAAAGAATAAAGTACAAAATTAAAGCTTAAAACCATTACATACACCCTTAATTTCAGCGGCAGGGATAGCACTTAAAGGTTAAGCTGACCTTTCCATAATGGTCCCTTTAGGGGTGCTCTGCCGCTACACCACATCACCACTCACTGTGAAAATACTTGATGTGAAATAAAGGGCATGGCAAGAGAGGCCAAATTCTCTTTCCGATGTTTTAAATTGATGAAACAGCCCTTCCTTAAGTTGATATAAGATTAGAACAAAGAAGATCCTGCTCAATTGGTGAAACCATCAAGGAGGTTGTCTTTGACCTTCCTCAAAAGAGCTTATGTGAAAAGAGTTCAGCAATAATCAAAACTTCTAGGAAATAGTATGTCAGAGAAAAGGAAAGCCGAATTTCATTGTAGGATAGAATCTGATGCACTGTGGAATATACAAAATGGAATTTTACATGATATTTACAAGTGAGATAAGCCTTTGATCACATTTACAAATAACAGGAATCAGTGAATTTCAACTGAGCACTAAATGACACGATAAATGGTGGATTCACCCACAATTACAGTCTTCATGATCGTGACCTTTCTTTTTTGCCTTTTTATGGTAATCCTTGGGACCTTTACACTTGTCTTCGTCATCAGAGGCTTCTGATTCTGAAGATGACTCTCCAAATATTCTTGGCTTTTCATAGATGCAGCAACCTAGAAAAGTACACAGCTGTATTATGGTATCATTTGGTCTTAACTAGTTCTGTGCTGGACTATTACATTTTTTATCAGTTGTCAGTGGTGGTGGTCGTGGAAGGAGTGTCCAACCGTAACTTAACATAATTCAGTTGAGGCTGAAAGCCTTTAACAGTTCCATTCCATAGTTTTTGTGGCATATAGTCCCATTATAAAACAGCTCTGGGAATCAGTAGCCTCAAGTCATGGATCAGATAAAAGAGCAAGACTGAAAATACCCCAGTCAAGTTGTACTCCCCAGGGGGATTTCACCAGCCCTAGAATAAGACTACAAGTTCCTGCAGAGTATAGGGAAAGTAAAGATGAAGGTAGATCTAAAGAAATCAATATAAAAATATCCAAGCATATTAACTGCAGAAACCTTCAATACTACGGCAAAAATGTGTGACTATGGTTCTTAATACGCCTTTGGAAGGGCTGATAAAATGTGTATCTTTATCTCAATTTTAAAATGGTTGATAAAAAATGATTGCCAGTAACAGCTAATGGAGGAAGCAGCCTTCCTATCTGGGCCACCAATAAATAGTACACTTCAATATACTGTATAACCTGGCAAATTGTGTACTTACACTTTGATGACTTCTTGCCTGAATTTTCATTGTCAACTGTCCCTTGCTCCCATTGGACTTTCTTCTCGGATTTAGGCTTATGCAAATGTAGCACTAGTGGCTATTCAAGAAAATTCAGTAAATGCATCACATACAATGGTTTTTACCAATTATTGCCTTTCGATTTCAAAGGAGATTTGCAAAACTGTAAATCTGTAGATCTACACTGACTTTATAAGCAATGCCAAAACAATCAGAAGAGTCGTAATCACAGAGAGGAAACTTTTGTCCCATGGTTACTACGACTGCATCACAAATTCAATTTTGAGTGTAGCAGAAACCTGAGACAAGGCTTTGAATTCGTCTAGGGAAGTGGATTTTATGAGGTGGTTTCCGTTGCCTTCCTCACCAATGGTGTTTTTATTGTGACGTGCAGGATTCAAAACGAGATGCTGGCAAATGATGAAAAACTGCATCACATACTCGATTTTGAGTGTAGCAGAAACCAGAGACAAGGCTTTGTGTATTTTCTAGGGAAGTGGATTTCATGCGGTGGTTTCCAGTTGACTTCCTCACCAATGGCGTTTTAAAAATGACACATAGAGGAATCAAACTGAAAGCCCCTGTGTTATGAGTTGGCGTGCTTAACCATTACACTACTGCACCACTCATCACATGGTTAGGACTCTTCTGATCGTTATGGCATTGGTTATGAAGTTCATCATTAGCTGCGTTTTCCATCTCACATCTCCATCTACACTTAGATAAAATGCCATGGAAACTATGAAATAAAGTAGCATGTGGTGATGCGTACTTTGTAACCGGAGATATCACGCAATAGACCATATCATGGTTGGCAGCTTTTTTTGTTTAACATTTTGCCAAATAAAGAACATTTAAGACCCTTATTTTGTCTTAATAATTTTTGTCTTCCTTATAAAATGTTTGGTTGCATAGCCTCTAGATGTCATGACGGTTGACGGTAAGTGGTTGTCTTTTTTTTTATATCAATGTCAATCTAAAAATCCAATAAAATACAATATTCTGTGTTATCCATGGCAGAAGAAGACATGACGTCATCTGGTTCTGGCTATGAATGGCAATTAACACATCCTTTAACAACAATCTAAGAAGACAAACCAAAGAGAAGCAAAACAATAAAAAAACAAATTTAAGTACTCTGTGTACCATGACACCATCCCAATTTGACAGGCGCCAGCATGCGCCAGTTTGGGTGGTTGAAATCTAAGTGAAAAGAAATTTGCACTGGTCAGGCCTGTGCTGAGATGGTTGACGAATTGTTAATGACTGATGCCATGGTTCACAAAGAGCCTACTTAAGCCTACTTTAAATAGAAATACGTAAGCGGTCGCTGATCGTTCGGTCTCCAAAGAACCCCCTAACGGAAAAACCCCGCACACCAAAGATGCCCATGGTTGTCTTTGCCTTGCAATATCAGTGAGCAAACATTTTGCATCTGATAAAAAAGGAAAACCCACTCCATCGTTTTGCGATGATTTTGGAACATTAGCCATGTTGAAAAATCTCAAATCTTTTGTATCTAGCAGGGTGATTTTACGGGGTGCATCTATGCATATACTGATCTAATACTTTTTTTGTCTGCATTTTCTTGGTTTGCTGACGCAAACCCATTTTTCCACTCAAAGGATTCAAAAAAGCTTCAATGTCTGCTGCAAACTCAGCTGCATTCACTCCGCGTTAGCCGTCACATTATAAGCCATCATTTCCATCAATTGCGACGTACGAGCAGAAAAATGGCCTATTGCCATTTAATACATCTTTGACTTGGCACATGGCTAAAATTGCAACAATTGCGACATTCTTAATCCATGCTATATTAGAATGAAGGAATTGAAACATGATTGAAAGTACCTGTTCTTGAGATAGTTCAATTTGAATCGTTTGGGTTCCGGCGTTTTCAACTGGCACCGCACTCGCCATCTTGTGTACATTTTCAGCAATCGCAGCCTCGTCTTGAATGCGATAACGAGTCTTTTCAGAAGTAATTTCTTGCTGGTTTGGAAATGGATTTTAGTTTTTTAGATAAAAGTCTCAATGATCCAGATTTATATGCAGTCATCGGAGCAGATGAAACCTCGTCTATTGAGCAGATTAAGGCAGAGTTCAAGCATAAAGCAAAGAAGCTTCACCCTGACAAAGCCGCTCTTTCAGACTACGAGGGAGCGCATCGAGAGTTTGAACGGTATTTTCTGAAGAGAATAAGAAAAATGCCAAAATAGAAATTCCATGGCTTTTGTTTACTTTCACGGTTTACAAAATATTATTGTGAGAGCATGTGAATTGAAAAGTACCCATGAAAACGAAGTGGACATAACAGGGGGTTGCCCTTGCAGCTTGAAGCTTAGAATAGGAAACTCCAGCGCTAAAATCAGCTTCCAAGCCACCAATCCTGGGTTGCGATTCAACATTTACTGTTCGAAAAGTTTCTCATCATTGATTTTTTATACATTCTACAAAGCACTCAAAGGTAGACCCCTGTCAGAGCGTTCTTATAAGAAGACAGATAGTATTGGCATAAAACCACAACTTATGATTTCTACATCTGAAACGACTGGGAGCAGGGGGCTCCTGATTGTAAGTGAAAGGTAAGCACAAGGAAGTGCTCTAACTGCTAGCCATAGGCTTCCCTAACCAAGTATTTTTATACATATGATTCTACCTTGACGTCAAAAGCAGACATTTGGACACTGAGAAGCTTTTTGCTTATGGAGCAGTGTCCAAGTCCTTCCTCTCTATTTGACCATATCTCTTTATTCATATGCCTGGAAGTACAGAGAGCTAGTGATTCTCCTCACTCTGATTGAAAGCTTAGTTGAGGGTGGATTCGAACCACTGACCACAGGATCAATGCAAAAAATCTTACCCCCAAGTTATCTGTGCACTTAACCAAGTGATGCACCAATAAGCTATTGTCCTTTGCTAATTTCTCTTTTAGCCTGAAATGGGCATATGAGATCTTATCAAATAAAGAAGCAAGAGACAAATATGATTTTTGGAGAAGAAGCGGTCTTGCGATGCCATTTAAAGCCTGGCTGAAACTTGATGATTCAAGTAGAACCTCAATGCATTGGGCCCTGAAGCCGAGGAAAAGGCTCATGCTAGCTGACAATGAGATTTCACAAGGTTTTAATTGCTTTTTATTATCTCCTAAACTTTGCTCTACACACCTATGTTTCCTGTTCGGATTAAGAATAGTAATTATAATGATACATGTTTATACAGGATAGACCTTTTCAGTATAAGCGATGCTGTTATCATTTAGGATGCTGTATCAAGGAAGAGGAACGTTTAAAGCACAGTAGAGTAATTTTTCAAAAACTTAGCTTCTCTATTTTGCGGTTAAGGGTAAAAAAGTAGCATTTGTCTCTAATTCTAGCTGGCGATCCATTGAAAACCAGTGCTTGAGACTATTGCTGTTTTTGCGGCTGTAAGAGATTGCCTTGAGAAATTTTCATGAAGTAGTTATTTTGTTTTTGAAAGAATTCTTTTAGTGAGTCCTTTGCTTTGCAGAAACTGGAAATGACATTGTTGATGCATCAATATCTACAAATAATGGCCATATTTCCTCTGGAAGTGAAGAACAACTGCAAGTGAATGAGAGACTAGTCATCCAAACTAATGGAGAGGTTAAGCAGAAGAGAACTCTTATGAAACAAACATTCAATGGATTTGGATCATCGAGACTAAGTAGCAAATTCCACAAATATGAGATATGACTCATTGAAATAGTATTTTATTTTTTGTAGAGCTTATTGTAAATTGTTTAGCACTAGTTTGTCTGTCTTTTATCTGATAAAGGAAACTTGCCTACAGCGAGGAGGAAATTGTTCTTATCATTAAGACAGTGATCTGGTATGTGCCCCAGTGGTAGAATTCTCACTTTCTAAGCGGTGGGTTGGGTTTGATACCTGGTTGAGTCGTACCAAAGACTTTGAAAATGGTACATGCTATTTTCACTGCGCTTGCACAGCTGTGTGGTCCAAAGGTGAATGAAACGGAGATGGCCCCCGCTCTATTCACCAGAAATTGAGGGAAGGAATTTGATAATGACTTAACTTTGATTAATATAGTGAAAAATGTATTATAATAATGTATCATTTGGACGTATATCATGTTATTGGAAACAAGTGATATTGATTATTAGATGATTTAATACAATAACATATCCTAGAATTCTAGTTTTTGCTTGATCCATCAAATTGGAGGCCAAGTGAGCATCGTTCCTGTCACTGTATGCCTGTAACAAACAGCAGTAGTGTAACAAATGGTGTAGGGAATGAAAAATTTGCTATCTTAGTAAATTAAAAGCAGATCTATTTCTGTGGCTAGATTGTTTCTCAGGAGTATGACTACAGCTGACCACCAATTATGTGATCACCTACAAACCTTGTAATTATTGAGCCTTAGTAGGCTGACAATACCACCTAGGTTACCACTACAAAAGAATTCAATACCACCTGGATTAATGACAACAATGTAACCATATGCAAACTGCTACAAAAGAATTCACTGAGAATGCCAAAACAAGCCCTCAACATTTTAACCTAGACAGGGTTTGTAAACAATTATTAGAAGTATTTACAACTGAAAGGGGAGCTAATGAATTAAAAATTGCATATTACTTAGAGCCAGACTATGAACATCACATGGAATAAAAAAGAGTCTCACTGACTTTATAACCAACGATTACAATGAAATCAATTTTCACCGGCATTTAAATAAGTGACACTTGAACAGTACTAACTTTCTATGCAAGAAGTGCTTTTATACCATTTGGCATTGTAGAAAAATAAAGCTACTTACTAAAACTGATGGTTCCCAAAAAGACAAGTAAAATCTTGATATTCAGGTGGCAAAGGAAAAAGCAATGATAATTTACACAACGAGGCTAAAATACTCCAAAGCTACTGTATGCGGAAAGAGGTTTGTATGGGGAGGTAATACTATCAGGGTTGTTGAATGACTTGTGTGAACTACTTGTGCGTCCTTCTGTCTCTTGTGTTGATTCTTGTTAGCCTACACAATCAAACATTCTAGTATGATGAGTCATGGACAGTTCTACTGCATTTGAGAATCTTCTTTTCTACATATATATAAATAGCTTCTTTTAGTCCCTAATTGGCGTGTAGTTTACTGAAGCAAAGTGTGTTGTCATAAACTGTTTCTCAACAATTGCGTGATTGATCTGCTAAGAAGGGTAAATTGTAACAGCCTTGGAAAAATCCTTACAGTTGCCATATTTTGACATGAAACGGCAATATAAGCTGGTGAAAAGGCAAATTGAGTACCTAGCATATGCAAGAATATTGCCTGGTGAAAAGTAATAGTAATAGCAATAGTAATAGTAAAGTAATAGTTCTATTCTCCTAAGGGATCAACACTTGATTTTCCAATACTTATGAAATGTAATCTAGCAAATACTTGAAAGCTGCAATATCAATCGTTTCTCTAACGATTAGAACTGAAAACAGCTCCAGAGCAATTTCCCCCAACGAGCTCTCAAGGCAAAACTCAACGACTTCCTGCCACTTTGATTTTGTCATGTCATCATCCTTTGTCTCTGCCAGCAATAGATCTGCCAGTGTTTTCCGGCTGCCATCAGCTGACACTAAACCATTTGCACTGACTTCTTGCAGGATTTCTGAAAAAACCTCTTTATTGCTACACTGTAAGAGAATATTGATTGCCATCGGAAATGAAATCAGCCCTTTTTGTTTTTCACCAGCATTGTTTGACAAAAGAAATAAGATCAATTTAGTCGATGGATATTGTCTGCATAGATAGATGTAATCGCTCAATGAGAATTTGTTATCATCTCCATATTGCAACATCTGGTGAATCTTTCCGGTAGCGAGAAAACATGATGACGCCTGACGATGAGCTCTTAATTGTGCAAAGATTTCTCCAGCAAGATCGATGCATCCGCACTGGCACAAGCATTGGCATTTGCAATAATCTCTGAGCATGTTACCCATTGGCAGGGAGTATGCGAATCGCTTTTTGCTGAGCCAGTGGGATGCCAAATCAAGTCTATTAGCATTTAAGGCACATCTCAGGACTTCACAGGAAAGTCCACCAGACATTATCTCAGCATTCTGAGATGTTGCCATCAAAGCTTCACAAAACATCATTGCAGTGGAATCCCCTCCATTCATTTTTGCATCTATCTGCTTGAATGTCTTCATTGTATCAAAAGTCCTTAGGGTTCCCTTTGGTGAGTTTGCAGCATGCTTTGCAGCCTGTTCATATTTTTCTAAACTGATCATTTCATTGAAAGCATCCATATACTCCATCACTATCTCAGCTTTCCTCTTTTTTGCAGGATCGTCATCCTCTAAAATACTTGCTGCTTCAAAATTACGGAATGCCAATTGATCAAGAGAGGATTTTGTGTGATCCTCAAATGCATTTATCACCACCTTACTCAGTGTCAATGGCTTGTCTGGCTTCACCACCACACCTTTTAATGACTGAAAAATGGAAAATAGTTCAAAGTCGGGATTAGATTTGTAGCAGAGCAGCATGCTTTCTGTAACTAAATTAAAAAATCACGCATCTCTTGTTGCCAGCTCCTGAAAATTGTTTAAAATCATAATATTAGTTATGCACAAGTTCTGATTAAGGAAAATGTATGAACTTCAAAATGAATGCTTCACAGGTCTTTGGTTGAAAACAGTAATTTTCTTATTGAACACATTAACATTTTAAAATATGAAACACTATCATATCATAACTATCATCTTTCAGCAAATTATGCTGAGGAAAGAAAATGGTGACCTATACAGAGCCCCAACAATGGAAGAAAGAAAAAGTGAATGGCTAAGAGGAGAGGGAGATCAGATCAAGTCTGTCGATCTTATATTTGCAGAAATACGCAATACATCATGGCCATGTACAGAATATTACATTTGGAAGATGATAAAGTATATACAATGTAATTACTGCTTTCAGATTTACATAGTTAGCTGTTAATGCAAAAGGGAGCTGGCATTGTACAGAGAATGAAGCATATTCTATGGAAAGAATAAGATGCAAAAATTGAAGAAATCAGCTGAAAATTCTGCATCAGATCAGCCAGATGCATAAAAGATGAAGATGACTCATTGTAAAAAATGAGCAGATACTTGAATGTCGGTCAAAATATGACCATGAGGTTTACCAAGACAATTACAGGCCCAAGCATATAGTCACAAGAGAAGATTATAATTGTAAATCCTAGAGTTAGCAAAGCCATAAAGGATATGAAGAGCTGAGACCATAGACTTCTCATTGACTTGGCAAAAATACTGAACAAACACATGTCAAAGGTTTTTTGTACAGGAGTACAAAGAGTCTTTTGAGGAATATCATAAATCCTCATGTGAAATTCTTTGGCTACATTGTAAGAAAACTGCACTTGAAGTAGTAGCCAGGAAGAAAGAACAAATCAGAGGCAAACAGAGAAAGCATAAAAATCTTTTTATCTAAAGCAAATATCAGAACTGATGAATGTGCCAATTATGGTCATTATATTGAAAGTAATGATAGAAAGAGGTAGAAAATAATAACTGTCAGTGCCCTCAAAGGATACAGTACAAAAGAAGAAAAAAGCTGGGATATCAGTTAGAACACAAGCTACCTGTATTTGGTCACAGGTTCAGTCATATTCTTAGACATCATTCAGGATTTCATTTTCTTGTTCACCAAGGGTCAAGTTGGTACCTGTCATGAAACTTGGCACCTATTGCAGCAAGGGTTGGAGCTGATCATCCCTAACAAAGCTGCGGCTTGCATAGAACATAATAGCAAGTTGATTCCTGATGCTTGCATCAACTAAGGGACTTGACTGTTATTGATTGTCTATTACATCAAAAAGCAGGCTCAAAACAAGCCTTTTAATCCTTAATACAGGCACAGCAGTATACCCTACTTCTGGGAAGAATGGGTGTGAAGATTAATGCTCAACCCTGAGATCAGAAGGAGAAGAAGAGGAGGACCGAAGGGATGCTACATGGACACTACTCTGGAGGACATGAAGGTGACGGAAGTCAAGGAAGGGAATGCACTGGACAGGGTCTGATGGAGAAGCAAGCCTTGCTAAAGAAGAAAGAGAAGAAGAAGGAGAAGCATAAGAAGAATAAGAAGAAGAATAAGAAGAAAAATAAGAAGAAGAATAAGAAGAATAAGAAGAAGAAGGATAAGAAGAATAAGAAGAAGGATAAGAAGAATAAGAAGAAGAATAAGAAGACGAATAAGAAGAAGAATAAGAAGAAGAAGGATAAGAAGAATAAGAAGAAGAATAAGAAGAAGAAGGATAAGAAGAATAAGAAGAAGGATAAGAAGACGAATAAGAAGAAGAATAAGAAGAAGAAGGATAAGAAGAATAAGAAGATGAATAAGAAGAATAAGAAGAATAAGAAGAAGAAGGACAAGAAGAAGTATAAGAAGAATAAGAAGAAGGATAAGAAGAAGAATAAGAAGAAGGATAAGAAGAATAAGAAGAAGGATAAGAAGAATAAGAAGAAGAAGGACAAGAAGAAGTATAAGAAGAATAAGAAGAAGGATAAGAAGAAGAATAAGAAGAAGGATAAGAAGAATAAGAAGAAGGATAAGAAGAATAAGAAGAAGAAGTAGAAGGATAAGGAGAATAAGAAGAAGAATAAGAAATATAATATATCCTACCTCTACAGCTATAGTCAGGTTTTGAAACTGTTCCTTTAATCTTGCATTATATAACCTGAGATGATGCTGGGCAATTTCCTTTTTCCCAAGTTGAGCTTTCAACTCCCCCAATCGGACTTTACTGCCATATTCAGACCTCAGACTCATCTTCAGTTTTTTTATCTTAGCCTGCAGCTTTGTAGAGTATTTCACAAGCATACCAATATCTGTGGCTGCAGACATTGATACAATGCGCAATAATGAATGGTTGTGGTATTGATCAATTTTTGGCTTATCAAGTGGATATTTATCGGCAATGCTACTTTGGATTATAGTGCTTGGTTTTTCTGTTTCTTTAACTTTGCTTTTGGTTTTATTAGTAAGGGATGAAGAGTCGTCCAAAGCAATCAACTGAACCTCCAATCTCCTGTTGTTTTCAGTGAGGATTGCTATTCTTTTTGACAGCTCAGCCTTCCTTTTTTCTAATGAGAGCAAAGTTAGTGGATCTGTATGCGATCTTTTTACTTCCTCGTGAAGAAAACTTAAATGTGCCTGCCCTTGAGAGAGGACAGAAATAAACTTTTCATATTCAGAAATTACATCTGTGAGAAGGTCACCACTAGCTGGTTGCAGTTCTAACAGTTTGCCCAACGCCTCATTACAGACAGTTGCTCTTTGTTTTTGTTCTTCGATTCGATTCCATTCCTTCCCTCCTCTAGGCAGTTGTATCCCCGCCTCTCTTAACCTTGCTGTGGAAGAAGCCAGCTCGTCCTGGACAGATGCCTCCAGTTCTATTACAAATCGTTTGTAACTCGACAAATGGCTCCGCAAAGATGCATCTTCAACGGTCCATCTTCGAAGTTTTTTATTGGACATAACTCGCTGATTAGCCATATTTTTGACATTCAGACGGGCTATTCACATACAGAAAACCTCTTGTCTATAAAAGTGTGGCTGCCCATGTTATTGAATGGTGGAATTGTTGGTATGGAAACGACAATCTCGCTTCCGAATGCGAAAAAGAGATTTACTCCCTAGAATCCATCCACAACAAGACGAAAAGAGCAGTCAAAACATATCGAGGAAAAGTAGTCAGACAGGCAGTTGTGACTGGCAGTTCATAAAGCAATCTAGTGCTGCTCTGGCTAAGATGCAATGTTGAAGCAACGTCACTGGCACTTTGCTGGAAACCCTGTGGTACTCTGCCAAGCACGGCCTACTGCATTACTGTAATTTTGGACAAGTAGTTTATCTCGATCCAAACACAGCAAAACCCGCTAGAAAATGTCGATAAGTACAAGAATCAATGGATTTACGGCCTGGGTAAACCTTCGGCTGAGTAATTCTTCTGGGCAGTTGCTCGATAATGTCTTGGTTGATTTGCTGAAAGGGTATAGCATGAAAATGCTTCTTGAAAGTAAGCCTATTCCTTTGCTTGTATATGCTTCCAAGCAGAGTAACTTGACGTTGATCATATAGCACTTTATATTGACTTACTTCAGTCAAGTTTCATTGCTATTAGATGTAGAAAATCTACTTCTCTGTCATTTCTTTATTGTTTCTTACCACAATGCAATCCACTCTATGACAGCTAAGCAGAAACCTCCGCGTTGGTGTCCCTGGACATCGACTGCCAAAAGTGATCTTGACTCATTCTTGTCGGCTTGTAACCGATTCTGTAATCATTTTCCCTCAAAGTACATTTGAGGGAAAGACTTAATGAAAAAAGATCCACTCTATGTCAGCTATCTTTCTCAATATCTTCAGTCAAGCCCAGGTTACCTTTGGTAACTCATGTCATTGTCTGCTTGGTATCATCATAATATTTCTTTTTTTCTTTTCTTTTTGTGATCATACACTTGTGATATTCAAACAGTGACATCAAATTTCAAGATACCCGTATCTACCTCTTTACTAAATCTACATGCCTGTTCAGAGTAAAGAGATTTTCTCATCTTAACCTATCTATTTCTATCTGAAGTTAGTAATTCAGTTAGCTCTTTTTTGCTGTCTCAAAGTCTACTTTTCATGACTTGCAGGCTAGCTTTCAATCCGCTTACATTTTCAGTATATTTTATTATTTCTTTTACATCAGCAAACATTAATTAAAATCTAGATAATATGTCTCAGCTTCATACCGTTCATTCAGCATACCAATATCACAAAATGTAAGGCTTTAGGCTCACCACATGAAGCAAAGTCATTCATTTTCAAGCAAATTCTTCTTTCTTCCTTTGCTGGGGTTTTGTATAGGCCACCATGACCTTTCCTTAACATAACTCACTAAAAAGAATATTAGTGAATGATAGGCTTTCGACCTCCAAAAGCTATTTATTGAATTTTCTTTATTCTAAGATAAAACTTAACAGTATGTTTCTTCAAGCCTATTCTAAGTTTTCCTTAGACTTAAAACAAAAAATATGATGAACATATGAGGGTTTCTCAAAACATCATTCCTAGTTATATTGGAGGTTATGGAAACCAGGAAATTGTATTTTGGCTATCATTACAACCTTCTTTGTCATAGGTCTTACTGGAAAACCATTTAAAAAGATAACAAGTTTTGATGGGTATGATTGGACCAGTTTTTTGTCATTTCATTTTGTTGACCAGCTTACCAGCACTTTCAGTTTATCAAACATATTAAAATTGCTCTGCTTATGTAATGTTGATCATCATTAACTGACAATTATCATGATGATTTGGTGATCAATCTTCTATGCTGAGCAGCTGCTATCTAAATAGTTGCAGGAGAATAACTTAATGATTTTCCATACTTTGCTAGTTTGCTGTGTTTTTGTTTACCTAAATATTTGGTGGTATTAATTGCTCTAGTTTGTCACTTGTGCAAAGAGAAACAAGAGTGAACTGGATGGTGGATGAATTAAAAAATCAGTGAGTCCCTTATCTTTACTTAATTTTTAATTTTGTGAATTACAAGCCTCAGTTTTAAGCCACATATGTCTTTATATCTAAACCTCGTCAAATCTGAACAGAACTGTTGTAGGCAACAAGAACTTGATTAATTAGTGCAGAAATATGGCCATGTGTTAGAAAAATGACACAAAAGATCAGTTTTATTGCTTCTGGTTACTCAATTGTTGCTTCATTAACGATTTATCTCAGTCCTCTTCCTAATCTCCCCTTTGAGGAAGTAGAGTGCTATTGGCACAGCCAGCTTTATTTTTTCTAGTGAAATCATTCCAAAAGATTTCAATACCGACTCAAGGATGTTTGCAATGAAGAGTGCAGATCAGGTTTGGTCTATATGTTAATGTTCCTTTATCAGTTTGCTCAGAAAGTTTCTTGTCAACTTATTGATTTTGATGCTTTGAGTTAAAAGGTAAATTCTTAAGAATCATAAAAGGATTGGATAATGGAGTTGGTAGAGAAACAGAAAGCCTGCCCAGTATAGTTGATTTCCAGGTTGATAGAAAGCAGATGCAGGGCTCTGAGACTCCTTTTCTCTTCCTCACTACCAGTCGTCCTCAGCCAGTAATGCCTACGAGATACTTTTATACAATTGGCTCATTTTACTGCAAGAAAGAAAGTAAATGATTATATATTGAGATGTAACTGATGAAATTTAATAGTGAGCCAAGTCAATTTTAGTTTCAACAAAATCACCATTGAAAATAGTGCAGGAGTAAGATACCATTGTCCATTCGTCAATTGAGACTACTACCGTCTATCGTAGATTCACCATTGTCTCAAACTTTTGAGTCTCTCCACATGCCAGCAAAATTTTCGAGCTTCCAACTGAAGATTATTGGTCACTCTGAGAGAAATTCCCTTTATCAAGCTTTGTTGAGTATGTATGAAATATTGCAAGACTTGCTGAAGCAACAGAAGCAATTTATCTTCTGATTGTTTGCTTTTTCAGGTATTTGAGCTCTTATGGTGCTTGGTTTGTCACGATATATGGTTTGTCTGGGAGCGTTCAGATTTCCTGCAACAGACTGATGATGACGTATTACTTTCGAAGCAGTTCACGGTATGGTGCTCCTGTCTTTACCCGCATTTAGTTTTATCAAGTTTAGGCTATAGTTATGTGTTCATAATCTTAAATTTTTGTTGAAAGCAAGCCCGTAGGCGAAGCACCATCTCCGCATAGATCTTATCTTCTTCTCTTATCTTTTCACTTAATTCCTTTGTCAAGGCTTTGTATAGGCCATGATGGCCTGTCCCAACATAATTCACTAAAGAAGAACCGAGCTGTATGTTAGACATATTGAGAGAGATCCTGCGTCGTATACTCGATTCCGAGCGTTGCAGAAACTGGAGACAGGGCTCTGAGTTTTTTCTAGGGAAGTGGAATTCATCAGGTGGTTTCCCGTTGCCTTCCTCACCAATGCTGTTTAGCATACTAGATTTCGAGCCTTGCAGACAAGGGAGAAAGGGCTCTGAGTTTTTCCTAGGGAAGAAGATTTTATGAGATGGTTTCCTGTTGCCTTCCTCGCCAAAGGTGCTTTTTTGAGACCCGTGCAAGATTTGGACTCTCAACCCTTGTGTTATGATTCCGCATGCTGAACCACTGAACCACGGCGCCACTATCATTACCAGGTTTCGTAAATAAATATGAAAGTATGTCTCCACGATCTAGCTTGCGTTAAAGCGTGCTGTCTATAGGGAAGCTGTACGGATTAGTAAAAACTTGATATCGTACAAAAGTACTGATTTCAGAATAGCATGATCACATGTGCTCTGCAATACATGTATTGCCGACAGTTATCGAATAATAAGTCGAGCCAGGTCGTATTTTCGTTTACGAGTTTGGAAATTTGTCTCTATTAAAATCAAAGACTCCGTCTTTTGTAGATGGAAATATTTTATTTCTCTCTCAGGCTCACACCATGTGAAAAATCGTATTTTGGTCGTATCTCGATGATTTTTGGTTATGAATTCACAGTGATCTTGCGGTAGTTGTTTTCGTTAAGAATAATTTGCTAATTTCTGCTCAAATGGAACAAATGTATCTATACATGTACAAAGTTCTCTTTCCATAAAGCACCGTGTGAAGACATCAATGCTTCTTAAATTTGCATTCGCCATTTCGAGCAAGCACATGTTTATAAAAGTTCCTTGAGGGCATTATCTTTGTTTGCTTTCGCTAGCCATTTGTACTTCTCTTTGACCTAAATCGTTCATATGATCCATTCTTTCAAACAACATTCTTGCTTTTTTGAATTCGCCACTGCTTTCATAAGAAGATTCTTCAAACTTAATCTCTCGTGTTTCTCTGTTTTCAAGCATGACCAGATGGTTTCTTGCAGTTCTGACGAGTATGTGCCTCTTAAGCTCTCTGGTTTCCTCCCTTCCACTATCGCGCTCAGAGATACGAAAATATTTGTACCGTCTGTGGCAAAGGCAGGCTTCTTCATTGCCACTTCGTACATTATGCACCCGATTACCCAAACCGTTGACTTAATGGTCGGCGCTTCGCCAGATATAATTTCAGGCGGAGTGTATATTGAATTTGATCCACTCCCGGACACAGCAAATGGGTCATTGTCACTGTTTTCATCTATGTATCGTATCGGGTTGCTTAACCACACCTTCCCTGACTTGTCTAAACAGATTCTGCTTAGTTCCAAATTTTTGTATTGCATTTTTTTGTCCTGAAGACCTTGCAGTACTTGGACTATTTTCTCCAGCAAGTGCCACAAGCTGGCTTCATCTGTTTGCCTACCTTTTCGCTTCATGTTTTCGACAATTTTTTTGAGATCCATCAAATCTCCTTGCAGAACATAAATGTCTTTTTGTCCCTCTCTGAAGGAAACAAGGCACTTTTGAATCCCGCTCAACATCTCGTTTCTCCACTTCTGCAGCAGCTCCGATTTCTCTGGATTCATAACACGATATGGAATACACTTCAACACCACAGACTGCTTGTTAAGGGTGCAGATTGCATTGTATGTCTCGGCACAAATGTCATCGGCAGTGACGTCATCACTGTTAATGAAGAAATCATCAGAGCCAAATTTTTCTGTGAGGAAACTTATCAAGGATTTCGGCAGCTCCAATTTCCCGCGCAGGTCCTCTGCGTTGTCAATGCCTGCGGCTGCTAAAATTGCCGCGCGGCACTTATCCTCGAGTGTGCTTTCTTTTGTCTGTTTGCCACCTTTCTGATCGTGAACATCGAAGCCTTCTGCCATGTTGACTGGGTCGTTCGGGTTTGACGCTGTGGGATTTCGATGTTTCGTTCTTTGGATGTTCAAACTGTGCACATATTCTGCCATTCTTTATCAGATTTCCTTATGACGTCAAATGAATCTAAAATTTACAGCGTTTTTCGTAGGGCTTTTTTGTGTGAGTAAAGTCGTTGCGTTGTTAAGCCTGATTGATCGGGAAAGTTTTCCTCAATGACTAATGCCTAGTTTTGGCTATAGCAGTGATTGCTACCCTATACCTTTAATTCGTTGGATTTTCTCGTAACAAATAGCTTATGCTTTTGTTTAGGGCTTCTAAACAGTGAAACTACAGGGGAACGCTCTCCAATAGTGAGATTAAAGAATTTTCCTAATTAGTTGAATTTTCTATCTCACAAATCATCATTCATCCCAAGAACACGCAATTTATGGAACGTCTTGCGTTCTTCTTGCTTTCCTGAGTCCTACAACCTGAGTCTTTTTAGCTGTTCCCTTTCTTCTTTCTTCCTATGTTGGGGCTTTGTATAGGCCACCATAGCCTTTCCTCAACATAACCCACTAAAAAAAAAGGTGCGACACAGACCCCTGCGCTTCATTTTGCGTTCCAGTCTTCCAGACCTGTTTTGCAATTTTTGACAGTGCTGGCTTTAATTAGCATTTATATTAGCTACTCAACGTAGAAAGCCAACTTATAATAATAACAATAATAATGATAATAATAATGAATATATAATAATGAAAATAATGATATCAATAACTGTTTCTAGCGGTGAAAATTTCTTGATAATTCCCTGATTATCAGAATAATGCTTAAACTCAGTGCCTTAGACTTTCACTTCAGTTTTCGAACAGTTCGTAAAGCTATCAATGACATCGCACTCATTATCAATGCAGTCCACCTAATACTTACTTTGTGGTCAGTTCGTTACAAGTTCTCTCCCGTATTGTTGTTTTGCCTGTGTTCTGCCTTTGAAGAGCAGCTTTCCCTTTTGCCCGCAAGGTTTCCCACTTTATCCTGCAGCCAATGTTTAACTCTGTCTTACTCCAAGTAAGCTATTCCTAAGCCGTTCTCTAGTCATTGTCATTTCCTTTTCAGCTGTTTTCCCAGACTGTTATTGATCAGCTGGACGGATCCTGTTGCTCCACCTCGCTCTGTCCTGGGTATCATTCTCTAGCAGTCTCTTACCGGCCACGTAATTTTCGATCCAGCGTCTCCATCTCTTATTTAAAACAAATGATAAATTTTGGAAAAAAATTTTTCGAGACATTGAAAGTGAAGAATTCAATTTTTGGATAATCTGTTCTTCAATCGAATCTTTAATTGCTCCCATTAGAGAATGACAGGAAACGTCTAAACCATTCGCAATTTTACTGTTATTTCCTGATCTTGTTTAATCGATTTTGAAGGCTTAGTGAAGTATCACGATCGATATTCCTAAAGTGCTTCTTACGAACAGTTGGTTTAACAAACCCCTGCTGCTTCCTCTAGATCAAGGTAATCGTTGTTGTCATTAAGAATCAATTGATCCAAGGAAGCAGCATAGCCAGTTTGAAATGCAGACCTGGTCCAACATGATTATTGCTATCTCACCATCACATTTTCTCTGCCTTGCTGCTTCTAAGGACCAAGCATTGACGTATTTTAGAGAAAGCCATATATAAAATTTCCGTCTAAGGGAAGTTTTGTTAGAGCGATATTGTTGGTAGGTGACCAAGCAATTGTACTGAAATGTTTCCAGCAAAGGAAAATGTACAGTTGGTACGTTTTTGCCTGGAAACACCGCAAGCATTTCTAGTTTCTCTGTTTGCTTGTGTCGAATCGTTTATCACAGGCTATGCTGTCCATTTGTGGCTGCTCGTGAAAAATTTCCTGCCTTATGTACTGATGATAACTCATTCTTTTTGCCTTCGCAGTGGACACCACCAAGTCCACCAGATACGAGTCGGCCTGCAGAAGTAGACAAATCGCTTCTATCGGGCTTCGGATCGAAGTCATTAGTGGTGAAGCCAAAGAAGGAATTGGTCAAAGCTAGCGAAAAGGTAATCATTTAGATGTAAGGTTATATCAGGCAATTCAAATTGAGGTCTTTCCCACGATTAGTAAGCAGGAGGTAGACACTAAAAAGAGCAATTGTTGGAAGAGAGGTTGGGTAAGGGGTATTTTGCACTCGACTGATCAGTTGGAAAGGGCCGTTTGACAATAAAATTCACAATGAGGCAAGCAATGGCAATTACTTTTATCATTTTCGACCTTCGTGTTTCTAACTCAGGGGCACTGCCCTCATGGGATCAGGGATATTATTCCTGTTCTTCTGAGGCGTGTCAGAACCACCAGAAGCTCAACTCATTCACACCCTTTCCAAGTTTAGCTGCCTAATCCACGAACTCTATCTCACAAATCATCATTCATCCCTAGAATATGCAACTTATGGAACGTCTTGCCTTCCTCTTGCTTTCCTGAATCTTACAACTTGCCATCTTTCAAATCCAAGATCAGTAAACTTGATCTGATCTCTCTCTCCCCTTAGCCTTTCGCTTTCTTCTTCCTTCCTTTGTTTTGTTGAGGCATTGTATAGGCCACCGTGGCCTTTCCCCAACATAACTCACTAGAAAAAAACTCACTTGTCTTAGGTTATGAATTTGTCCCCATTAGTTGTTTTAAATTTTCTGATGATGGACTGGCTCCAAACATTCAAACTTTTAGGATATCGCCTTTTTAAGTCTTTATGCAGATATTAGTATATCCTAGTTCACTGGATTATTGTTTCCCATCTCATCCAACAGTGAATTGATGGGTTTTTTGAAGTTATAGCGACATAAGTGGTGGTTGTTTATTACTAGTTACTGTCATTGACATGACAATATTTATTATTGAAATCTTGTAAAAACAGAGAATAATTGCATATCGATTTTTTGCCAACTACGTTTTCTTCACATTAGACCTTCAATTTCTTGGTCTTTCCCAGACCCAGAGACGAAAGCGTGACAGATTGCAGGAAGCCTGCTTACAAGATGAGATTTTGCGAAATTTCTAAGCGCGACGTCCCAAGCAACGACATAAAGAATTTCTCGAAGAATCTTTTTTATCTTTGACTCATGAAGGTGAAACTGGATCTTACGCGAGTTGAAAATTGGCTATCATTGGTTTCTATCGATTTAGTTTTTTCACTGATTTAGAAAGAAAAATGATGTCTGATGAGATTGTCAACGTAGAGTAGTGAGGTAACCATAAATGTGTCTTCATTTTTTCAGTGGTCATTGCAAAAGGCAATCGAAGCAAGGTAGGAACGATCTGAGTTTGCCTTCAATCTCTTATGGCTGATTTTTGTGATGCCTGCCTCGTTTGAGAATGACTGTACAGAAAACAGTTCGCTGCCCTTCTAAATGATCAAGTGCCACTTTATTTTCTAAATTGCTTTTTTAATAAATGAGCCAAAATTGTTCTAGAGTTGCTACTGCTATGAAGCACTGAAAATGCGGCACTGCAACCGTAGTGACACCCTGTGTGCCTGGGTTAGTGTGATTCCAATACTTGGAAGAGGTTTAGGAGCTACTACCACACCTACTTTTCAAGTATGGACGACTGTATCTAAAATATGACCCAAAGTGAAAGGTCACAGAAGCTGTTGATTTTTAGGACTGTTACTCGGTGTCTTTGGCAAAAATTTCAGCTCAAAATAGATTCGTCATACGTATCTTATTGCGAATCTCGTGTGTATTTGTATGCGTCACACAGTGGGAATCAACTGTTGCTGTATACCCTTTCATGCTGTTCCTTGTTACACAGCATTGGATTATATATATTCATGGAATACTTTTGCATTGTTTTAGAGACGGAGGCATGATAAAGAAGAAGAAGATGAAGGGCAATGAATACCCAGAGCCTGATTACTGCATCCTAGATCTAGTCAATGCCCATCTGAAGGTGGTTCACTACAAATTTGTTCCTTCCTGATTCATGATTCTTGCAAACTCGATCGTTTTGTCTGCTTCCCTTTCTCCACTTTCTCAGAGTTATCTCAACCAGGCCATGCACATTTGAATTGGTTTCCCGTTGCAGACAATGCCTTGCAAAGGAGCCTCTGTTACTTTTATACCGCAAAATTGTTTTATACAATGTGTCCCTTTGCAAAATTGTTCATTCAGTGAATTCGATTTGTTTCATAAATCAGATGATTGCGATTTACGGCTGGACAACTCTCCACGCGGAACCTCCCCTCCCCCCATTTGTGTTGGGTTCTAGCGTGGATCCCAATGTCATTTGCTTCTCACCTTTATAGGGTGGGGTAAGTGACTTCATTGTGTGAACTCACAATGCAGGGTTTCAGATTTGAGCATACAGGTTTCACAGTTGAGTCACTGTCAATGGGAAAGACAGCGAGAAATTGCCTCAAAAAGTCCCGTATTTGGAAAATTGAAAACACTGTCTCTCGTTCTGCTTCATTCGAGACGATGATTTTCAGTTTGTTCTTTGTAAATATTTTTTCATTATTGACTAAATTCGCGAATTTCTGCATATAAATTTCCCCACTTTCCTTTCCAACATACAGCTCACCAGGGAAGGAAGCAAACTTCAAAGAGGTGTTTTGGTAGGTCCGGCTTGGATATTTTCTTAAAATTTAGCGACTATTTCATCCCATACTTCTATTGATGATTTTAATAATTTTGATAATATTGATGACATCGATAATATATCTGGTATGGTGATACTGGTGACGTTATCAGCGTATCAATATCATCAATATAAAATCAGTGTTATCATGAATTGATCAACTCGATATTATAGGTCTATCATAGTTTTCACTATCGATATGATATCAAATTTTTTTTCGGCCAGTCTGTCAGTGTAGCAGATTCATTGCTAGGTTCAACCTTGAAAATCCTCCATTTCTCACCACAAATCATACTCATTACCTTCCAACATTCCCTCAATCTCCTCTCATCAACCATTTCATCTAAACATAAGTTCTTCACAATACTTCGAAAGCTATGATGGAGTACAGAGCATAGAAACACACAAGCAGAAGTTAGTTCGCTTGCCTCTTGATTGGAAAGCAAAGTTGGTCATTAACTGTAGGTTATTTGCTGATTTAAACTGCAAGATGTTTTCCCTGATCTTCACTTCTCTTTTTCGTCTCAGTGTCTTAATGATCTAACTGATAGCAGGTATGTTGCTCCACTTATCTTGCGCTAATAAGTTGGCAATCGAAGCTTTTGTATTTCATATCGTAAAACGTATCAGATACTATTGACTCAATCGGTATTTCCCTGTTCACAAGAGTATATGCTCTCCATTTTCATTCTGTTGCAACGGAACAAGGCGAGAAATTGTAACGTATTCGAATTACGAAATATAAAGTTCTCGACATTTCTCCTCAATAATCTTATGGAAATTGAAACTGTCTAATTAAATGCCCTTACTTATTTCCTAGCCTGATTGAGTAATTTTTGTTGGTTAATTCACATGCTGCACGTCCAGGCAAGCCCAAAAATGATCTAGGCTAAGCTTTCTCTTTTCTTAAGTAAATCATTTTGTACCATCTAGGGTGTTAACATCGCTGGTGAATTCATTCGTTCCTGAGACGTTCACTTCTGAAGTTCTGTTAAATGACAGGTATGTTTTCATTATCTTAGTCATCATTCTTACTGGACTGAAGTCAACAGTTTCTATTTTTCTCTAACCAATTAATTTTGCGCCTTGTCAAGTCATTCGGTGTAAACCCCATACGCGTATTTCTTTCCATGCGTTAATCAATCTCGTGAATGAGCTTGGCTGAGAATATCAAACGATGAATTTGGTTTTTTCTTTCAGGTGGACTGTTAATCTGGTACTATGGACAATAGCAAAGATGTTCAAATGCCCGAATCCTTTCGAATCCGATGATCTTGTTGAGGTATTTTTCTTCTTGTGTTTGTTTGATATATAACTTTCCCTTTCCATCTATGGAAGGAAGTGGTATGAAATGGTTTCCTTGCTGTCAGTGAATTTGCTATGTCATGTCGAGATACTGACTATTCCCTTGTAGCAATGAACCGATCTGAGTACAGACACAAAAAAATCGTGCCTTTTTAAAAAGCTCCATTGCATAGTTGATTTCGAGCATGGCACATACCAGTAGGAAGCCTCCGTTTTTTTCACTAGGGAAGTAGTTATTTACGAGGTTGCTTTATCGCTACCTTCCTCAACGTCATCGTAAGCCATTCTGGATTCAAGCCCCATTTCACCTACTACTTTACAAATTCGCACGTTTCAGCCATTGCAATGTGGCATACTATTATCTTCTTCATAGTTATTAAGAGATTGGAGATTTGAATAACATCTATGGAATATCTGTGTGAAGATTGGTTCAATTAGAAGAGCAACGTATTCGCAGAGATCGACCAACATTGCTTTGCATGGAAGCATAAAGTTCCATGATTTCTCTATGTTGCGAACATATCATCTGACGAATTACGTTTGTCAGTCATCATATTCATCGTGATCAACAAAGCTCTTAGGAAACTCTTAAATACAACTAGATAGATCAAGTAAATCAAAGATATCGTCAAAAACGTATGGGATTAGAGTAGAGCAAAGCGATTTGAAGCAGAAAAACAGCATGACACTTTTTAGCCTTCATGCATATTTTAGAACTCTCTTTACTTCAACTGAATGGATTAGCTTAGGGCATGACGTCATGGAGGTCACGATTCAATGGTTCTCGAACAAGGTGCCAAAGTGCTCTACAGAGCAATCCCAGAAAAGAGAATTATAGCAGTTGGGCAATACACATAACTGCGTCAAGCAATGCGACAGAAGATGCAATGCCCAATCTTTCTTTAATCTTCTACAGGAGGGTGACTAGCTTGGCGCTCTGGGATTAGCTGGGGCTTGTGAATATTCCCTTGCTCTCTACCGTGGCCCATTTCCCTTGCAGGCCATTTGTAGATTGTGCTGAACTCTTCATTCAAAGCCACTCAGCTCAGTATTTAAAATTTTCTATCGTAGAAGAGGTCTCATTATCATTTAGATTTTACCTTTTTTTCCGTTTGGATAATAATTGCACATTTATCCCACGATCATTTGCTCTTTTTTTTGAAGGGAGATATCATGTCTGTTTGTGCTTATTTCATCTTCTTCTTCATGTGTGGATACAGATTCAAGCAGTCGAGATTAGTTGTTGCCAAAATGGTAAATATATTTCAGCCAATTTTGTGTTTCTTTGCCCTTGTCCAAGTTAATTTTACTTTTACTGATATAGAATTGAGTTCTAGGTAGCCAACAGTGGAACAATGCTTGTAGTAAACTTTAGGCTGATACCGAAATTTGTGAGCTGCAGACACTAGATCGTTTTACGAAACAACTAAATCATCTAAGGGCTTGCTAAAGACCTAGACTTTCAAATACAGAACGCCCTGGAAGATCATCAACGGCTAAGTTTGGAATAGGGTCGTCAGTTTTTGTTCTTAAAGTATCGTAATTGAAAAATTTATTCTTATTTAAGATATTCATGCTAAAGGGTTTATTCGTCTATAAATAATATTAAAGAAGTAAAATCATTTTCAAAGGCGCATCACTGACATGATAAATGGCCTAATGTATACCGATTTACATCTGTTTCGACTTCCCGTAGAGGGTAGATAAAGGGGTTTTAAATGTAATGCTTTGGACTGTACCTGCGTTATCACCAATAACGGCAATGATGGAGAAGGTATGGACAACAACTGATACCGCATCAGTGACCCAGTGGTAGAATGCTCGCTTTGTATGCGGTAGACCAGAGCTCGATACCCGGTCGAGTCATGATTAAGAATTAAAAAAGGCCGCATTCAGCATTATTTCTCTACTCTGAATTCGCTGCTTTGGGAAAGAGTCTCTGATTGAAAAATTGCAGTACTAACAACTGCATTATGTGCTGCACTTAAGGCTGGTCCTCTCACGCAAGTGTATAACTTTCCAGAAGCAGTGTTTGCCTTTGCTTTTGGTCCATTTAGAGTATCGATCTCTGACATACCAGATGCCAAGCGGCTACTTCAACATTCGACGGCCATGCCCCTTTCAGACGGAATGGTTATTCCCAACCAGCTATGGCACCCTTGACAAATCTTTGCCATTTACCCCGGTTCTGTGCCAGGTTGAGCAATTCAGCCATGCTTTGGCCATGCCCACAGTCATTCAATGCAACTCACAGGAATTCTCGTCTACCTACCCTATATGTAGTTGCAAAGTGACTATAGCAGCATATCTGATTTCAGCTCATTAGAATTGCCTGAGAAGTCTCTTTCTTTGATGCAAGGGTGTGTTTAATTTTCAGGAGGAACTTAGATCTCAAGAAATAGACATCAATAATGAACTCCAGAGGCTGCGAGAAGATCTTACCAGCGCAAAGAAGATTGAAAGGTTATTTCAGTTTCCAGAAACTTCATTCTTGAAAGCATTAATGGGGACGAAGTACCTTAGAAAGCTTAATCTTCCAAGTCAAAGAAAATAAAGGATATTTTGATAAACTTTTTAATTTGCGACCACGTTTAAGGGCTTCAGATATGATGTACATAAAATCGAAAAAAATCAATATCTTTCCTTATAATTTCGGTTAATAAAGTGGCACCAGTCTTCATTTCTTCGTCCTTGGGTCCCACAGTTGTGAAAGCACTTGGCCAGCTTGTAGTAAAGCATCTTCGACTCCCAGATTATCTCCTGAGGTGCTAAATGCCAACAGTGGGTACTATTTCTCAAACTTTTGGTACACCCAAAGCATGCAGAGCGAGCACTCTACCACCAACCGCACTGCAAATTGAGCTGTTGGGTTTTCCTTCTTTTGATGCTTCTCTGCGCTTCTTTCTGCAGAGGAAGTGTTGTTAAACTATTCATGAAATCTTTAAAAATGGCCTATGTTTGGGAACTCATAGGACAGGGGTTGTTGCTTCGAATTTGGCATGGTTCAATGTGAGAAGATTTCGGCGATGAATGGAACTGCTTAAGCAGCCCATTGATCCAAGATGGCGCAGAGCTCTGTCTTTAGCTTCTGCTACCCTCTAAATGAAATAAACTATGAAGGCCTTGTTAGTTATATCTGCGAAAAGTTCTCAGCGTTTTATCATTTGGAGTTCACGGCTTTGACTGTACAAGGAAAAAACATTTCAGTTCTGTTTTTTTTTGTTAAAACAATGCTTATCGTAAGTTTCTTTAGAATCAAAGATTTATGGTGGCTGTATCGATCCGGTCCCTCTGGACATCTCAGTAGAGTCATACCTGAAAAGCTTGCAAGAAAATTAGAGGCAATGCCTGCGAAGCAGTGGAGAAACTAGAACTCATTGTAGCCTACCTCTGTTGAGAACTCCAATTGTGAATGGTAGACATGAGAACATTTTTTTACCAGTAAAGTGAATTGCAAGTTTTCAAAAGACGAATTCCCTTCATACAATTCCAAACTTATTTTGTTGTAATGTTTGCCCTGCTTTCAATTTTTCCCAGGAAAACTGATCTCGACAAGTGGATGGAAAAACTTGAATCAGGTGAGTGCATCAATGCTGTTTAATTTCTGCCAATCACATGTAGTTCTTTGCTGTCATTTTTACATTGCTATACATTGCTCTTTGCTTTTGTGCGTCTGCGACAAGTATGGAATGACAAGAGAATGCATAATAGCCAAAGTACTAAAATGAGGGATGCAAAGAAATGAAGGACCAGACGGAGAACGTTTGGCCGCATATTGCGATTGCCTGCTAGCATACAAGGACAACCGGCCATGAATCACTTCGAATGCCCAGCTAAACTAGATAGATTCAGAGGAAGAAAAAGAGTAAAACTGCTAATATTTATTGAAAATGACATTTTAAGAAGCAGCGCAATGCCACAAATATTTGCAAACGAGGCATTTTAAAACAACTGAAGACCTTAACACTGTGAGAAATTTAGCAAAAGATTGTAAAAAGTGGGAAGCATGACGAAATTGATTTGCAGTATCGTGCAAGGTGATCAATGGTGCAGTTGTAAGCCGAGGATGCAAAAGAGAAAGAGAGACTCGGAGGGAGAAAGAGTCTGAGAGAGACAGAGAGAGAGAGAGAGATGCTAGAGAGAAGCAGAGAGATATGTACCTTTCTGGTTTCAATTTTGCATCATTTTTTTCTAGAGAGGGGGATACTTGAGGAGACTTTCAATATTTCAGAATGTTTTGCTTGGACAAATCATGTTAATGACGTGCAAATTGAAGTGAGTTTAAGAAAAAGTTGCCTATGTGACTACAACGCATTCTAGAGTTGACAAGACCAGAAAAAAATATATGGTGAAATCACTGAGAATCTTGAGAAATTTCTTTCAGTTAAGAGAAGGAAGCATTTCATTTGAGTTTAACTTTTGACTAATCCAGATTAGGCGATAGATAGATAGATACCATTTTTATTCTCTAGATTAGATCAATTGTTGCCCAGAAGATCAAAGAACGATATGAAGTTATCCTTGTACCAAGGTCAGCTACCGTCTTATCATAAATGCATTGAATGAGGAAAGCGATAATGAGAAGTGGGTGGCCCTTTCCTGACTTCAAGGACAGAAGTTTGGTCATTTCTTGTTGTAAACTGCTTTGTGCGCACCTTTGACTACGGCTGGGGAAGATATTTTTTAAAGCAATGTATTTTGATTACTTATGACGTTTCCAGCTTTGCACCTTTGAAATTTCTTCTGTTAATGAATTTATTTCTATATTCAAAATATATAGAGGTATTTAGAAAGATAGGATAGTGAAACAGTTCAGAGTGCTTTGGATTGACATTCACCATATTATGAAACACCAGAAGTCGCTACTGCTGGACAGCTATGCCCAAAATATGCCAATTAAAGCATCCAAAATGGTTTTTGCTATGTCTTTTATTATACTGGCAGCAGCCAGTTTATATCGTGAACAGAACAATGATTAATATATTATATATGAGGTGCTATACACGCCTATGATGAGATATAGACAGAAAATGTAAATTAATGTCTTCCTGCCGGCTTTCTTTAAGGAAATTTTCCTTTTTTGTGATTTTGAAAAGTTTGTTATTTTGTCCTAGGAATATGACAATTAATGAGATTATCAACGAGATGATCGTGAATCTTGTGAGTAAAATTTGCAGCGAATCCAAGTAGTCTTAGCCTGGAGCATGAGCAATGGTAGCATTCTGCTTCTTACGTTGCATTAATTACTGGGATGCCAATTATAAGAGGTCTAATCAGCAATTAAGAGACATTTATAATAGTGTTTAGAGCGCGCTCCTTCACTGCATGTTGCAAAACTGGAGGTGACTTGTGTTGAGGCAAAGCATTAGTCATTCTCCATCACAATACCATCGCTTAGGAAAGTGTTTCTATTACAATGATCTCCCATCCTACGTAGTTCCATGCTCCCTGTGACAAATTTGTATTCTGTGCAGTAATTGTTCTGTGAGCATATACAAAAACTCCTATCCTATCTGCACGAGGATTCATGCACTCAGCTGCAAATAGTTAGTCCAACATGTCATTAGCTTTCATTTCTGTGTTTCCTTTTAAATTAAAAGATATCAAAATCTTACGTAGTATTTCTTTGTATACAAGCTGCGTGATTTCGTATCTTTTTTCAGCCATTTTCAAAGCAATTTTCTGGTTCTTTGATCTTGCAGCCTTTATCCTATATATTCATTTATTGTTCATGATTAACCTTAGACATTTGATTTACTGTTATGAGTCAGCCATACGTTAAATTTCAATTCTAGAGTTTGACTTCTGGCACAGCTTTCTACCATCTAACAGGAAAAGAAACGGTTACAAGGGATCGCAAAATTGTGGTCAAAGACATCGAGAGAGGTTTGTGAACTCCTTCCATTTAGATAGACGAGCTGGATATTACTCCTCTCATCACTCCTAAGACTTTGCAATACATGGGTATTTATTTGAAGAGCTTCTTGTATTTACAATACCAAAGAACATTGAAAGGAGACAATTTAGATTTAAAGCACAAATCAAAACAAATCTCTGTCAGTAGAGAAAGAGCAGAATTATAACGTGCAACTCGTTTGACAGTGCGTTTCAAAGCTGTTTTTGTTTGTGATGATGATGATGGTGATGATGATGATGGTGATGATGATGATGATGATGATGATGATGATGATGGTGATGATGATGATGATGATGATAGTGATGATGAGGATGATGCTGATGATGATAGTGATGATGACAAAATTATGACCAGTATTTCCACGGAGCGGCTCTTTATCCGTTCAGAACTTAGTCTTTCATCAAAGTTTTCAATGCTATCTCCAATTTTCGATATCTTTTTCAAAAATGAATCGATTTTTGTAGCAAAATAGATAGATTGATTGATAGATGATAGATGGATAGATAGATAGATGATAGATGATAGATGATAGATAGATAGATAGATAGATAGATAGATAGATAGATAGATAGATAGATAGATAGATAGATAGATAGATAGATAAATAGACAGATAAAAAATTTTTCGTTCAATTCTTTATCAAAATAGCTGTGTGATAAATTATGTCTGGATTTTAGGGGAATTTTATGATGAACTTAAGACAGATGACAAGTCGAAAGGTGCCACATTTTCTTGCTCACTATCTCAATAGTTTTGATATAATCTATTTCCTCTAATCCTTTGTCACATCAAGGCCTCTAGTAGTAGACCTACTCAAGTGATGAATCATTCACAATATCTTCATACCCTGTTTCTTGTCACAAAAATGAAATCTGGTCGAGCTGATTCGCTTTGCAGTAGTCTACTTATCAGTGCAAATGGATTTTGTTCTTCAACTAATTTTGAGTTGATGGTTCCATCCAGGGAGCCCTTTATGACCACGCATTCCTAATTATTTTAGCGTGAACGTTGGAGAAAATCGTACTTATCATAGAAACGATGTTGTTTTTTGACAGTCAGTGCTCGAGGGGCTCTTGGTATCAAAAAGTATGACGTGGTGGAGTTGGCTCAACGTTCGTATCCACAGTTCGAGGTAATTCACGGTCGCTTTCTTCGTAGACTGGCATCGTTAAACGGGATCGCTATGACTGGCCACACTTGCTCATTTATAAAATCATCCAGATGATTTTCACGTGTTGTTCTTGTCTAGATTTACCTGGATGGTGGGACAAAGAACAAATCATTAAAGACGAACTCAAAGTAAGATGCAGTCACATAATATCGCTATGCATCGCGTAGCTCTGAAGTCATTCGTGTATCTGAAATCTCGTATTTTTAGAATTTACCTTAGTTTCTGTGTTCTTTATAGGGCTATCTAAAAACGTAGTATATAATTGTAGATATTTCTCATACGTCTTAGGACTGTGCCCATCTAAGCTTCTAGTTTTTCTCTCTTACCAATTATACAGGTGTAGATAGAGGATGGTGCGGTAGCTCTGTATTTCTATTTTATTGAATTCTTTTGGGAGCGCCTACTAGTTTAGTTGCAGATCTTTCCATCTACTAAATGCACTTTCACGGGCAAATCAAAATTTTATCCAATCTCCCTCTCCTCTTAGCCTGTCGCCTTCTTTCTTCCGTTGTTAGGGCTTTGTACAAGCCACCATGGTCTTTCCCCAACACAGCTCACTAAAAAATATGCGTACTTCCAATTTCATCGGAAGCTTGAAGAACAAATTTTTTAGATTTTAATGTCGTCAGCTCGTGCTGACTTTTTGACTTAGATGTTTGCCAAATCCTTTCCTATCTCTCTTAACTTGGGTGAAGAGCAAAGATTTATTGAGCACACGTTGCTTGTTCTTCATATGTTATTTCACAGGGATACTATTGGAGCTGTCATTTCTCTGTTTCATCTCTTGTTTTGCTTATATTTGTCTCTCTGCCTAGTTCTAATAATCACCCTCTGCGTAGGTTTTTGTATCAAGTATTCCCTGGGAATTCCACTCAATGTCAGAGGTTGCTGTACAAAGCGGCAAAAGCTGGTGAGCTTGAATCTGTTAAAAAGCTGGTGAGCTATGAAACATTTTGTAGAAATGCTATAAAATCAATATTTACATTTTGCCTTACGTAGTCTCCAAGCTTTCTCCCGATTAAGCGGGGTCGCTATTGCGGATAGCTTTCCTTTCCCCCTCCTGTTTCACTAGTTCAATCCTGTTTCACCAAGGTCACCTGCTACATGACATTGGATGTGGGTATTTTTGCATCATCCACTCATTGTGGCATGGATCTTATGCGGCCAGGTGCCCTTCATGCCACCAACCCTGCTCATAAATCTTGGTTTGGGGTTGGTTGCGACACATGGCTGGCTTGTGATGCTCCCTTTAATCTGTTTTCAATTTGCTTACAACACGAAACAGATTGTTGTACTCCATAACCTTTTTATGAAGACCCGCCTATATCAACCATGGTTTTCGATGTCTGAGACTTTCTTGCGAAGTCCTGTTCTAAATGTTATATTTGCAATTGTTATAGGTGGCTTTCTTTGAGAAGAGCCACAACTTTGTCAATTCAAGGGACAAAAAATCCGGAAATACAGCCATTCATGTTGCATGCAAAAATGGAAACTTTGTACGTAAATGGTATTCATTCTTCAAATTTCAGCTTTTTAGTTTCAAAACTGTTAATATTTCAAGACAACTGTTGGTCTATTCAACGGGGTAGCATGTAACAAACACGAGTGGAATTTCAACTCAAATGGTTTTGATTTTCTTAATTATTTTTCTGTTTGTTTGTTAAGGAAATTGTGGAGTTCTTGTTGGAAAGTGGAGCAGATGTGGACTGCCTTAATATGTTTGGTATTACACCTTTCTTCCTGGCTTTGGAAGGACTGCATAAAAACATCGGTCAGGTGACTGCATCAAATAATCATTTGCATTTAAATCAGCAAAAATATGACAGTGTGATTTGATGGTCATGTAATGTAGTAACTCAAGTTTTTCTGTTCGATTCCTGCACGATTCCCAATAAAAGTACCATCGATGAATGAGTTGATGGAAACCTACATCACAGCTTTTACTTTCTCGGAAAGGACTCATTGCCGTGCTTCCAATTTCTGTTGATGTTGGTATCAATTATGTTGCGCAGAACGCTGCGATTGTTCGTTGCTTAATCCGTCGATAATTTGCACAGGTGCATAACAGGAAAGAGATCGGAAAGAAGTGAAGCAGAAAAGATGCTGGCAATAGAATTAGATTAATGTTTTGCTAATATACTGCTCAGATATGCAATCCTTGCATTCAAATTTCAGTGAAAAGGGTGGGACCCGTCTCTATTTATTCAGGCAACGCGCCAAACAGCTTTGCAAGCACACTGGGGGCTGCTAATAGGGGACCAGCTATCTGTTAGCTGTTTCTCTTACTCCCATGCCATTTCAAAAAGTGCTAAGTTCTAAGCAAATTAGAAGCCTGTACAGTTTTTAAGCCTTTCCTGTGACCGGACTTGGGAATCGGACAGTTGTCTACCACATACGCACTAAGCAATCAGTCTACCACTGGATCATTAATACGATGATGTGAAATGATGATTATTATACCGAGGTCTTCCGTGTTTACTTTGGTCAAGATAAAGCATTGCTGCATCATCCCTTTCCTTTATCTTTACCTTCATATTTAATTTGTTTCGTCGATGGATGCACGATTACCACAAATTCAGCTCGGTAGTTTGCCTTTTCCTGGAGTATCAGATAGTCGTTTGAGTGGCTAGGTTTCTGCCAATGCCAACTTCACCGTCTTCCTTTTAATGGAGAACTTTGCTGAATATAAGCATTTTTTTATAGTTACTGATTGAATGGGGTGCTGATATCCAGAAGAAGAATCGAAGTGGGAAGACGGCCCTAGACACACTCCGACATGCTGAATTGAAAGAGTTTTTCAAAAGTGAGTTACATTCCTGATGCAGTGAACATTTCTTCGTCCTCTGCAAACCTGTTCGCAATTAAGTCATATCTCGAAAATATACAAATCAGGGGAAATTTTTGGCCCTTATGGTAATAAAATCGATCGTAACTTCTTTCTCAGAGCCTTCGATTTTATTTTGTGTAGGCGCATCAGAATGCAGTTACTAAGGGAACTTGTCTGTTTTACGTTGCTATGGATCTATACTTTGATATCATTCGTTTGTTTTTCAAAGCAGTAAATGTACTTTGAGCCACTTAGAGTTTTCTCTGTCGTGTTAATACGGGGCTATGGAAAACGCATTTGCAATGAACAAGCTATTTATTTTGAAATCCAGCCAATCTTATTAAAATTTGGATTTTTGAAGGTAAGCACCTCTCTTGTCTTAAGGCATTGCAATATTCGTGATGCTTACTGTCATTCTGTATTTTGATAGCAACCAGTAAAGAAATGGCTGTTATGTTGCCTCAGATCATTGCTGGAGATAGCGATTCGTTGCTTCAAGTAATTAAGGAGCATCGTCTCGGTCTGAAACGATTTGCAAGCTTGAGAAGCAGGTACCTCCTTAATAATGTCATTTTGTGCTCTTTCCATGCCATAGTGCGGACTTTCCCGGTCTTCCCTTACTTGATTTGCCCTTGTGCAAAGTACCAAACTTGCTTGTCTAATGCATTGAGTAACTTAAAGATTCAAACGAACCTGCCGATCTCGAGTCCGCCTATTTTTGAAAGTGCATTGAAATGGGATAGTACAGCAACGTGATTTTTCATCTCGTTAGGTCATCTGCCTTGAGGTCTCCTCCCTAAGATTCCTACTGCAATTGTAATGTAAATTTGACATTGTTGCATATTATCAATTGTTTTATTGTAGTAGAAGTTAATTTTTGTTGAATTGAAATTGAATTGAATTGAGTGTATAAGGGTAAAATGGCATACCATACATGAAGCGACCGTTGAGACCACTTTGCTAGAGGGACAGCACCCTGAGCCATGCAATAGTGGGATATGGTTAGGGATAGGGTTATGGTTATGGCTATGGTTAGGGTTAGGATTAGGGATAGGGTTAGGGAAAGGGTGACAAGTTCCTTTCCTCGCCACATCTAAATGACGTGAAAAGAGAAACTGAATTCACTTCAAACGCTTCAACCACAAATTATCAACACTGGGCAACGGATCCTGGCTAATTATTCCCAAGGAATCATCACAGCAGGTAGACGAGCTTTTTCCGTGCAAGGAGCTCTGATATTCAATGAGCTTCCGGAAATTTGCAAAAAAAGAAACATCCTGTTGCCAGTTTGAATACCTGATTAAGGACTAAAATTTTAGCACACACTAACAAAAACTCCAATATAATACGTTCCCATTGTCTATTTTGTGTAATGGTCTTCTGTAACTGTTCAGCCGGTCCTTCGTTGATAGTAGAGATGTGTGCTTTTCTGATGAAGGTGATATGTGTAGATTATTGATATTACTATTCGTATCATCATCATTGCAAAGTCTTTTCGAGTTTGCCTCAAACCGGATGCTCAGCGCAGCAGGTAAATATGTGCGCCAACTGTCCTCTTTATGCTGAACCTAATTTCTTAAGTGAATTAAAGCTGAATGTTTCATGTGCAGTTTAAACACGAGCATTCCTCTAAGCTCAATCGCATTCAATTTGTTTACCCTTCCCCACGCTCTTTAAGTGTCAGCTATGTAGCCCTCGACATGTTAACGACAGATTAACTATCCGTAGTTTTGTTTTTCAATTACATTTGTATCTCATGACCAGATTCTTTGTTGATTTCTTATTGCAGGTGTTTGAATGGAAGCACCCTGTTGCACACGGCAGCCCATCATGGAAATATTGAAGCCGCCAGGGTACGAAATTTCCCCGTGTTTGAAGCCAACCAGTGAGACTGAGATTCATTTATACCAAGGCTGTGCTATTTCGTTATACACAAGTCAAGGACTGTTTAAAAGGCCTTTTAGATTTCCAACTCTAGAAGAGACTGTTTAGTAAATATTTTCCCTGTCCTTTCTAAACCTCTTCCTACTCATGGTTTGTCACAAAATTGTCTGCATTGAGTCCTATGTTAACCGTTCTTGCTAATTCCGTTCCATGGTGTTGAAGGATTGGGTCTTGACAGCTTGTTTCCTATCTTGTCATTAATTCTCCTCATTCATCGATCCACATAGGTCCGTAAGTAAGCAAAGCAACTGAGTATTCTCTTACCTTAGAGGTGCTATCTGTAATGTGCTTCGAAATGCCATGCGAAAACAGATTGCATATTTGACGCATATTATGCTACCACACAACCAATGGCATTTTGAATAATCGTGAAACGGTTATTTTGCAGATGCTGTTAGCGGAAAGAGTCGATGTGAACTTACGTGATTACAGAGGAGCTACACCTCTTCACAGAGTGAAGGATACAGTTGCAATGCAGGTGTGTCAGGACTCTGCTTTTTATTTTTTTTAGCCGACAAAGACCATCGATCCAGGAATGTTTAATCAAGAGAAGAGTAATGCCATCTTCTAATAGTTGTCCTCGCTTCAAAGATATCTCCTACGACTAATTATTTATTTCAAAATATCGGTGAGTTCACGACTTGGAGAGATGGAATTGAAACGCTCATACTACTTACTTATCTGCGTTTCTGCTATATGTGGACTGACTGATGATGTCTGTGATGAAGAAATCTTCAAGTTTCTTCATTTCAATCATTTATTCAATCTAACCCTTTCCAAGTTTCACTGCTTACTTCACGAACTCTATCTCACAAACCATCATTTATCCCAAGAAAATGCAATTTATGGAACGTCTTGCCTTCTTGCTTTCCTGAGTCCTACAACTTGTCATCTTTCAAATCTAAGATCAATAAACTTCATCTGATCTCTCTACTCTTAACTTTTCGCTTTCTTCTTTCTTCCTTTTTTGGGGCTTTGTATAGGCCACCATAACCTTTCCTCAACATAACCCACTAAAAAAAAATTTGCTACTAGCTATACGCTAGAAACGAACAGCTCCACGTTGTACCATCAGGTCATCGATTGCTCATGTTGACATACATTTTTATCGTGGGACGTCCATTGCTGAGATGCTTCTTGCATCGTTGATTGGAACGCCCAACATTTGACCTGCATATTGACCCCTGGGATCATTTCAATATTTTTATGAACCATTTTCGCAGTTGATCGTTTTCAGATTATTTCAGTGCTTGCATGTCCTTATCTGAATCGAGTTAGACTCAAGCGAGATGTTTAAATGCAACATCGCATCATAATGTGGTTGGGAAAAGTGCTTTAATACTTAATCCTTAATGACCTCGAATAGGATCTCAGAGTTGATCTCAGATTTATCGCACATTTGATCTCCCGAATACACCTATAAGCAATTCTTTTTACGGTATTTTTCCATTCTTAGGTATTACTTGATGCTGGTGCCAACATTAATAAGCTAGATGAGGATAAAAACTCGCCACTGCATGTGAGATGTTACGGTGAATTAAACGAAGTGACGCCGATTGACTGTATTCATTTATTAGTAAGTAGATCATGAATTTCGTTTCAAATTATCCTGAAAATTTATCTTAATTCCTAGAAAATATGCAGAGTATAAAGCACTGGTAAGATAGGTACCTTTGCAGTGGTTGGTCTACCGTCAGATACCCTTCAAGAGCAAGATTCATTATGAAGAATGTACATTTCAGCTGTACTCAATCAAATAGACTTTGATAAAGTTTTTATCACAGCTTATATTTTGCAAGCTATTGTTATCTTCTTCTCGGGTTTTCAATTTTTCCAAAACCCTTGAAAATGACCTGATTTGAAAATAGCCTTTAAAGTTTTACCCAATAAAATATAATTTGCCACAGCTGATTTTCATGAAGTTGCCGTATTGACATACTGTATTGACATATTGATATACCTTTTGCAGTGAGTGTCAGTTTATCAATTTTCAATAAATTTATGTTTCTAACATCCTTAATCATTAACTGACTAATATTTGATTGTATATCATTTCGTTTCAAGTAATTCGTGACCAGATAGCATGCGAGATTGGGCAGTCCATCCAACTTTAAGAGCTTTCTCAACTAGAAAGCCAGTGGAATGTCAGTTTTATTGCTCCTATACAAAAAATTGCAAAAATCTTATATCGAGACTTGTAAGCCTCATTTTTAACTCATGCTGTTTAGAGTGAAAGAGGAACCAAGCTCGTAGGATATCTCTGGGTACTTCGTAACCCTTGAAATCATTCAGTCTGGAGATCGTTTTTATCAGCGACTGACATATCTTTCAAATTCTGTATCCCTGTGAACAGCATTGTGCACAGTAGGGGGAGAATGGGATGAAATGACGGTTGGTTGTCAGGTAGAAGTGACAGGGGGGTTGCAAGAATTTCTCCGACAGGGGGCTAAATTCCCCAACAAGGGGACCAGATTATTTATCCACAAAGGCTTGCATTTGGTACGTATTGGTCACAGACTTGACTTCTTTCCCCGATGAGGGGGGCTAGTGCTCCCCTTTGATGCTACCCCTGAGAAGTGATCGTACAGGTTGATAAGGAATCCCATATCCGTTGCTTAATAGCTGCATCTGCTTTCATTTGCAGGTTGAAAAAGGAGTTTCATTATTGCAACGAAATCGTCGTCAGCTGCTACCTATACACTGCTGTGCAATGCAAGGAAGGATCGATGCTATTGAAGCTTTGTTTGCTGCCGATGCTAATGATACCATCAAGCAAGCATTGAGTAAAGAACAGGTTTGTTTTTAGGCCTACATCAAAACATTTCACTTTCTGCAATCAGGGCCGAAGGTGGCCAAGTGTCATTTCAGTAAGAAGTAAGAAAAGCGGTCGAAGTATCATCTTTTTTCAAATTGTTTTAACAAATAAGTCATTGGGAATTTTTTGTATATCCATAAAAGATTTCATCCCAAATTTGCAATACTAATTAACAATACTCGAAAATTGTAATATACTACCATACTAATAGAACAATACCTCAGAGAGCAGACGACCGTGACTACCCCAGGGCCATTTAGACACAAAATACATATAATACAGTCAGAAACAGTTTATATGCCACAAGGAACGTCTGCAAACGAAATATTGACTGCATCTAATCTTCCCGCAGGACGTCCCGCCAAGTCTCGCGTATCTTGCCGTCGCAAATGACCATATGGAGACAGCATGCTGGTAAGCATCTTTGCTCATCTCAAAAGTTTTTCATTTTCTCCTGTGCAGTGTCTTCAACGTGGGCTTTTGTGCATTTTCGTGGGGGCTATTTGTGTCATGCAAACTAACCAGGATTAAACGTGTGTGCCGCCTATATGTGTTCATTTTAATCATATAGGCTGCTTGACAATGGGCTCTATTTCAAGAACAAAGAACCAGACGTGTTGCTTGAAAAGCTTCTTATGGATAAAATTCCATGGTGAGTGGATGGTTGCAAATTGATCTATGCCTTTCCACTGTGCAATCTTAGCAAAAATATTGCAGCTAACTCGCAAAATCTTATAGCAATATAGTAACTCGTCTTTCCACCATTTGCATGAAGAATTTTGAAAAATCAGCAGTAGGTGCTGTTTTTAAAAGGCTTAGCTTGCGGTTAGTTTGTATGTGAATTCAGAAGTTAGAAGAATCCACCGGGCTTTATTTTCGTGATTTGCCTGAAAGTAAGGTTGGAAAAGTGTTCAAAATTGGCCCTGTTGTAATCTCATTTTTATTGCACGTGGCTCAGATGGTTTGTTTACCGATTCCAGCTCAAATTTAAGCGCTACTATTGAAACATTGGTGTCTTCAGGAGCATCGGCCAGTCTTGTTTACGCAAATGGAAACACGTAGGTATTTTCAACATTTGTTGAAGTATGATGAATCTATATTTTGCATTAATTATTGTACGTTCGTTTAATCCAGTGATTTGACGAAATCGGGAAGGAGAAAATGGCTTGATTGCAAGAAGCAGTTCTTATTTTCTCTCTCTTGTTATTCATTTGTAAATGGCTGCAGCTCAAGTCCCAGATTTTATGAAAATGTGACGCTTGGCTTTATGGTATGCTCTCCAAAATGCATTCTTAATTTGGCCAGGTCTCTCTCATATTTTGCAAAGGAAGCTAGCATCTGTTGCATCATCATTAATATCATTTATGTAATGAATAAGTTCGTGCCACAATCCATAATAATCACTTCAAAAATAAATGATACTTTATATGAGCATTGAGGAGCACTTCATTGCATTGGAGACACAGCTTGTGGAGGAGGGCTGCGAGGTAACCCGTTCCATTCCTTGCTGTCCCTTGTGTCCCTTTCCACTACATGAACACCTGTATTCACTCAACTCGGTTAAATTCCTGATGGCCTGCAGCCCTCATCATCGTCGTCGTCGTCTGTTAGAAATATGAATTTTGCCTCCACCGTGAGCAAGAATGAGATTAAATACCACAATGGTTTAGTGGTAAGATTCTTGCGCGTTGATCATATGTTCAATCTTTCGAATCCATCCTCGGCTAAAGTTCCACTTAGAGCAAGGAGAGTCACCAGCTCTGTAATTCCAGGAGTAGGAATCACGAGTGAGGTGTGGTCACATCGAGAAGAGGGACGTGGTAATCAGGAGGTGTGGTATCACATTGAGAGGAAGGATGTGGGAATGACAAGGCGTGGTCACATCGAGAGGAAGGATGTGGGAATCACGAGGTGCGGTCACATCGAGAGGAAGGACTTGGATACCGCTTGATGAGCAAAAGCTTCTCAGTGTCCATTAACCATATACCGTATATAAAAGGGAAAGCAACAACAAGAATGAAGATACAGTGCTGTGCAGAGCTTTCCTTTGCCATGGGATTATTTTATGAATATGAGGGAATGATGAAAGGTGCACGGGTTGGAGATTTCGCCATCGTTGTATCTCACGCCATTCCAGCTAGGTAATGATGAATTCTGCCGATCATTCTTTCACAAACATTGATGACGGAATCTTCCTTGGAATATTCAGTTTTGAAAATTCAGAAAACTTCGGCTAATGATACTTTGCAGTCCAAATATGAGTTATTATCTCAGGCCCATAATGTGCCAAATTTTTATGCATGATTTGTCATCATTTCTAGGCCACTACATCTTGCTGCATCACAAAAACATTTGACAGGCGCAATGGAAATTTTGATGACCCAAGGTTGTGAGGTCAATGCAATCAATCATGAACATTGCACTCCTTTATTCTTTGCTGCAAAGTTCAACAATTTCTACGGTGCCAAAATTCTCATGGATCATGGTATACTTATCTATCATAATTTGTGATTGTCTGTGCTATTTTTCGACTCTTTATGATGAAACCTGATTTAGTTGCCCCTCAACGGAATGAATCATGATCTGAAAATATGATAATGAATGATAATAATACAGATGAATCTTTATACTGGATGAAGCACTTCAACTTTATATTAGCTGTTGTCAATGTGTGTCCAGTGCTTGTGCCCTCAGAGTTATTTCTGAGTGCTGATTTACCGACCTCAATAGGAGGACAGCCGAGTTGACTGTTGGCTTGTGGTTAATGGTTACGACGATGAGACTCGAACTCACGACGGGATTTGATCCCACGCGAGTAGACCTCACAAGATTCGAAACTCTGCGCCTCGGCCACACCACCACCAATCTCGGGAATCGGCGTTGTATGATTCAATATTCATAGAAATTTGTAGTTGAGTGTCGTTAGAATTTTTCTAACGCGTTGTATGATTGGGTATAAAGCAAGAAATAGCCTACATCGTCAAGATCTGGCTGGTATTTGAAATTCACGTTGCGCTGAGGGCTGTGTAATGATGCTTCATTCATCTTAGTAGAAGATCAGCTAAGATGTGAGCTGGCATTTAAGGTCAGCGAAGCATATCATGTTACGCTTGCTGTGTTTGATATAAAGATGCTATGGAGCTGTCTTGTAAAACGGGTTTGTTTTAATTTTCTAAAAATATAAATATAAATAAGATAAAAGTGGTAAGCAAATGATAAGAAAATGGAAAAAATATAGATTATACATCGTTATGCTAGTTTCATAGTTGGAATGGCGTTTGGAGTTTGCCAGAAGCAAATACGTTTAAGATGAAACGAAGCTGAAAAGGCGAACATTGGGAATCCTAACTTGCAAGTCACTCTACTCACATGATACAGCACCGAACCTAGAGCTACTGCGAAATATTTTTGGTGTACTATTTTGAATCAATTTTTGTTCTTTGTACTCGTATTCATTAATTTTCCTTTCCTTTTAAACAGAGACCCATGTAGTCCGTCAACGCCTGCACAATCGTCCCCCATGCAACATTCTCATATTTGTTTGTCCTCTCTTCCTCTCTTCCTCCCTTCGGCCCCTCCTGGTAGTACCGGTGTCGCAAATCACATTTGCTAAAATTGCACGATGGTGAGCATGCGCTCTGCTCATCCAATGGTATTGAAATGGTATTGGATTTGATGCTTTTTTCATTCAAGGTGCGGATATGAGAGTTTGCAACTACGATGGTCTTACAGCTTTCGACCTAATATCAGATTATGACGAGTGGATTGAGAGCAGTTGTTTCACTGGTGATAATCTGTCACGATTAAAAGGTATAAGACCGTATTTGTATCGAAACAGTTTAATTTGCAGTCCATTAAAGATTTAAAGAACAACTTCGTTGCACGGCGTGATGTCATGGCACATATCAATAGCAGTAATAGCTTTTCTCCTGACACAGGCTACTGAAATGCTGATAAGGATTATGGCATTAAGCCAAGTTTCTTCAAGTAACAGCAATAACAAGGGATTTTTGATGCAACAGTTTTTCTTTGATTGTCTTATTTACTTTGATCTTCTTCACTATTTTCATTGACTGACGTTTTAAGCTGTACCGCATGCTCTAGTTTCGGCATATTAGAATCTAGCGGCACGGAGCCGAGTTTTCTAGGGCTCCCGGTGACCTTCCTCTCCGGTTATGTTTGTACTGGGATATGTACAAAATTCGAGCCAAAGGGTTTTTTGAATTTATGCAGCCACTACGCTAATGGATTAGGTCCTTAAAAATGCTAGATCCTTTTTCTTTTGTTTGTGTGTTCGTTTTTGACCGAAAACTTCACCATTAAAAATTTCGAATGAAAAGCTGCGGCTCGCTGGATGTATCATAGTTGTTTTACTGACTGCCTGAAATTCTAATTGTTGGTAAACGACGCATGCTTTCGGGTACAAGGATTGCAACGCACGACGGACTCATTTAGGTGCAGCATTTAGCCAAAAGAACGACCCAAGACAGTACCTCGTCACAACCCACTGCAGTGCCATTTATCTCAGTGTGGGATACCGTACTTTTTGAGCGAAATTCTAGCTCGTAAGGTATCGGGTACAAACACAACTGCGTGGCATCATTAACTATTGTCACGTCTGCTTTAAGCATTTCTAATTCTTGATTTGCTTCCATTAAGTCTTATTCAATCCTATCTTTTTCCTTCTTTGCAGCTTACAGTTTAAAGCAAGCTCGAGACCTCTTCAGAGTTATTTCAAGGAAGATTGAGAGGGATGAACGTAAATTTAGGAGCAAATTTGTTCCTGCTTTGCTGCCCCCAATACATAAATGAAACATTGAACCAGTGACTACCAGTCGTTTATTCGTTTCTCATCGCATCGCGACGGAGTTTTCTGTGATAATGATCTTTGCGATTAAACTTGGTATGCGTCAAGATCGTTGCTAAAGGTTCCTAAAAGTTTCGTTTCCTGGATTATGTTATGCAGAGTGGAAGACGTCAAAAAAAGAGCAGGATGAACTGAAGGGAACGCCCTTGTGACATTTATCTTTCTATCATCAGCCGTGGAATCTAAGTGTATGAAGTACATATTTGAAATTTGTTGCCGAAAATGATTGGTAGAATAGCTGTTTGAAGTTGGTGGAGACGGAAAGAGTTTGTCCAAGAACTTTCGGAGAGTTCATCGGCCCTTAGAAACAAGATAATTCTTTTTGGAATACCTCGTTCTTCATGTGGCCTAATTTTGATTTTGCTTATTTCCGTTGATGTTAATGATATCAAACGAGAGGTATCAAACCAAAATTAGGATTTGCACTGGAAAAATCTATTATGCGCATGAGTAAAACCAGGATTTTCCTGAAAAGACGCCGAGTTCCCCGATAGGAGGGCTAAAAATTGTTGCATATTTTTGACTGATCATTCATACCTGAAAACTGTAACATAGTCAGATAATGTTAACTACAAATTAATGAAAGGTTAGCTGAAGTATTGCGCTAAGTAGAAGTAGTATTTAAACGTTTGCAAAACACTGAAAATGGTTTATATGAATGCATGGTGCTTCTATGGTGAACGCATGCCTACTTTAAATGGTTGACAAAAGCTTAAAAAATATTATATTGTCCCGAAAGATTCTACTGTATCTTATCTAGAGCAGTCATGCATTTTCGAAATAAGGCACATTATTCACATTGTCATCCATGTCAATTGGCATTTCTCTTTCCCTGTGAATTCCTAGTCTCATTGAATTGTCTAGCTCTTCCTTACTCAGGACTGTCCTTCAACAACGTTTGTTTCATCCTCCGTTAAACAGCGTAGCTATTTTAACAGTGCCCTAAAGAAATTTGTCCTAAATAGTTACCACCTGCCGAATCCCCCCAAAAGGTAACATTTTCCTAAATAAAGGGCTTTTCTCAAGAACATGCAATTTGTGGAACCTCTTGCCTTCTTGCTTTCCTGAATCTTAAAACCTGCCATCGTTCCAATCTAAGATCAACGAACTTGATCTCATCTCTCTCTCCTCTCAGCTTCTTGCTTTCTTCTTTCTTCCTTTGTTGGGGCTTTGTATAGGCCACCATGGCCTTTCCTCAACATAACTTACTAAGAAAAGGGCCCCGATGTAGCCTTCCATACCTTCTCTTGATGCAACCCTAGGTGTGTGGGCATAAAACTTAAAAGTAAGATGAGGGCCTTTCTCTCATTGCATCAGAGGTTGAAGAAGAACAGGGAGAATTTCAAATGATATTGTTAAAGAAAGGGGTGGAGAGAGCTGGAAATCTCCGATGAGATGAGTTGAAGAGATGATAGGTTGGAAACAACCTGTTTAAGAGTAGGTGCTTCACAGCAGTGGCTATACGGTTAATGATAGTCAGCCATTTTTCACAAGCCTCGTATAGATAAGTTTGGCGGGCCTACATAGAATAACAACAGCAGTGAAAGGGATCAATTTAAGCAAAATGTCATTCTAATGTTGGACTTCTTCTTGTTTTGCAATTAATGGCTGGTTTGAAGATGCTTTTGATCTTTTTTCTTTGAACGCTGTGTAGGAAGAGTTGAAAATGACGGATCTTGAGCTTATACGTAAGTATTTTTAGGACACGATGGCTGACTTCTCAATGTGGCTCTACTGGCCAGACGAGCCCTTGTTCTGTGTTGCCCTACTAGATGAAAACACTCAGTGTTAAAATCTTTCCAACGTTACACATTTCTGTTTCAAAAGCTTCAATCAATAGTGATAACTGAATATCGCTTCTGAGTCTGATCGCATACATTTTTATTTGTACCACAGCTGTCCAGGATGAGAAGAATCAAATGGCAATTTACTACATAAAATTAAAACTGTTCTTCGTGCACGGGAAGTTACCAAGTTACTGTTTCTGAATTAAGATTTCAGGACATGTGTATATAAGAACAGCAGCAGTATGTGTGCAGAGGACTCTGTCTGGATTACACAACAGAATTGAGTCAATCTTTCATTTGCGCTGGAATATCCTATTCTTCCATATTCACTTTAGTTTCCACGCATGAAGTTAATTCCGTGCAACATACCTATATATTTATACTACATATATTAAGATTATATTTTAAAGTGACTATTTTTCTACTAGAATCGTTTGGGCAAGGATATCCTGAGGTTAGTTTTAATGAAGAAATAATACTGAAAAATGCTGGAATTCTTCAGATGCATCTCAAGATGATTTTGCAGTATCAAATTGCTCTTTAGCTTCCAGATTATCTCAGTTATTTACAATCTTATTGTTCATTCCTTTGGAGATATAATTATGCATTGCATTGCAAGAATGAGGTAGTTACCATTGGTGGATGCAAATTACTTGCTTAATTTCCTTGAATCACTGGAATTATGACAAAGACTGTTTAAGTTATGGCTCATAAGCACAAACAGATTCATCGTGGACAGATCAAGGACATCCTTAGCATAATTTCTGTATTCATAATTTTTGTGGCACAACTAATTTTTCATCTCATGCTATTTTTGTTCCATTTATTGCAGGAATTTGACGGGACACTTGATTCAATAAGTGCAGCACTAACATGCGCTTTTAATAGAACTGGTTCTCTGTTGGCCGTTGGTTGTAATGACGGCCGTCTAGTTGTTTGGGATTTTCTCACAAGAGGCATTGCAAAAGTATGCAGTGCTCATGTGCACCCAGTTTGCTCAGTCAGGTACAATTCAAATTATTTACAAAATAGTAATTTACCCCGGAAAATCAAAGCAGAAGACTTATTACAAGAAATTTTTGACATCGTAAATCTACACCATATTTAAATTCTTTCCTCTGGGCAGCTGATGTCTATTCAAAAGGCAAATACTAGATCAATGATGATATATCTTTGCTGAAACAATATCTATAGCTTCTTGGGGTATAGTACTAACTGTGTATTCAGTGAAGTATGGGAGGAACCTATTGAATTTCAAAAAGGTCTAAGATCATCATATTGGGTGATTCGTTTGTAGCTAATTAGTAAGGGAGGAATTTGACGTACATGTCCAGTTATGATTATTTTCTTTCTTCACGATGGATTTATGTTTCATCACTTTATTGTGAATGCCATACTGTTGTAGCATTAATGCCTTGATTTGTGATGCAGTAGTTGCGTGCTTGAATTCTGAGTAATTTACAGTAGAATTAATTTTGGCAAGAATTTGATGGGAGACCACCCCAAAAGCACTTGGAACCCTGTGTCTGGCTTCGGCCCTGCACAAATTGAATATGATGTGCAGTTTTTTATATGATGTTGTACTTTTTGGTAGTTGGAGCCGAAATGGCAAGAAACTGCTGAGTGCTTCGATGGATTGGAATGTTGCTGTTTGGGATGTATTGACGGGGGATTGTGAACACAGATACAGATTCCCATCTGCTATTCATAAGGTCCAATTTCATCCCAGGAACAAGTGAGTGTTTGGTGTTTCAATGCAATTTCTTCACGTCATCACTCATGTCACAAACAACATAAAAGGACCCACCCAAGTGGATGTGATTGTAATCGTTGTTAGCAGATTATTCTTCCTCTTCTTCTCCACTCTTCTTGCACAAAGTAAAGTTACTGGTTTGGATAGTGAGACATCAAGTCTGCATCTTTCGGACTGTTTGGTTTGGCTAGTTGACTCGGCTGGAAGCCCTTCCTGCCACCAATGCCGAAGTGTCCTTTGCAGCAGACAGAGGAAAGGCCAGTCTTATTCTATTCTGGAACAAGCCCATTATTATCAGATTATTCTGCCAAGTTTGCCAATAGATAAACTTAATTGTAGTAGTGGAAGGCAGCAATTTTACGATGATATATTTTCATCTTTATTCTAAATTATTACGCCTAATGCATTATGCTAGTATTGCTAAATTGGTTCTTTCAGTCAAATTGCCTTTGCTTTTATTTTTTAGTAAAATGTTCCTGGTCTGTCCCATGAAACATCAACCAGTTCTAGTTGAAATTGACGGTGAAAACCAGGTGCTCCCAGTTGGATCTGAAGTAAATAGATTGTGTATAATTTTTTATGAAATCTTAGATATGCTATTTTATGTTAATCTCTTTGGGAAATTAATTTGATTGCTACGTAACCATCTAATTTTGACAGTGCGTGCTTCCATCATAGACCAGGTAATTTTGATGGTAGGTACATTATCAAAATCATGTATTTATCCATGAGGAATAAATTCACAGAAAATTTTGCCAACCCCAGGTATTTAAATAGCTGTTGAAAGGTTTTCTTCCTTCTGAAAACTATTTTGCATTTGAACAACAGTGTGAACAGAACATTGTGGCAGCATTTGACAGAAAAGGGGAGTACGTTTTCACTGGAAATGCAAAGGGAAAGGTATTGACTTGATTTCAAGTAGTGTTTGTCAACTCACTTCATCTTTATACCTGTCTCTTTCCTGACCAATTATTATCCCACTCTTTGTTTGGCATGTCTCAGAAAGAGAGCCCTTTATTGCAAATGTTCTTCCTCAATATTGCTGCATTCCCATTTCTCGCACAAGCTTAAACCTCTCATGGTTCAGTTTCACAACAGACTAAAATTAGCCAATACTGTAGCATAGATTACAGCTTCTTTAGTTGGTTCTTTAAGTAGTCTTAGTTGCTGTACGATTTGTTCTGTTTGGTTTGGCCTGTCAATTTTTGCTACTTTTGCTGATTAATGTGATGGGAGGGTTTATAGCAGGGTGACTGTGATACGGCATCACTTTTCTTCTATTTTGATCAAACCAAGAACTACTTCATCTTGCCTCATAAGGACCTGCTATTTTGCTTGATGGTGCATTTCTGCCATGCAAACTCACCTCAACACAGGTCTATCTGCAAGGATGGCAATTGGAAACCACATTTTGCAATTTCCATATGAAATACTTGGAGCTCTATTCATGGTCCCTGCTACACTCAAAATTGAATATGCTATTTAGTAGAAGTAGTTGCTCTTAGATTTTGCAACTAAAAATTTCTTCTGGAGCTCATCTGCAATATATTGTCAGTGCCTTATTGCAGCACATCTCTTGTGTGTACATCTTAATGGTGCACAAGCATTTTAGAATTTCTCAAAATGTCAAATGTTTCTTTTTCAGATAACGATAGTGCACACAAAAACCCTTAAGGTTGGTATTTTTGTGATTTACAATGCATTTTCTGTACATTTCCATGTCAATTTCAGTTCTATGATTGCATTCATCCATTCCGTTGACTATTTTTATAGTTTTTTCTTTACAAAGAAGCACTTGATTCACGATTTCATGATGGGTAACCACCATTCTGTGAACTGCTATTCTTTGCGAATCGATGAATTGTGGTTATTCATGTATGCTCCTCTTCCTAACCAGAGAGCAATACAAATGCTGTTCAAGTTGTCATGTTTAAAATGATACAACATTGCTGTTATGTTGGAGTGGTATTCACTGCTGTATGTATGAGCAAGCATCATTGTTATCTGCTATCCCTGCATGTCTTGCTTTGCTCTGGCAGTAATCCCAGATTTTTCCCCACCATTCAGGTAATAGCCTCCTTTCGGTGCAGTACAAGCGCTACCAGCACCAACACAGCAATCAAGTCAATTGAGTTTTCAAGACGTGGAAGGTAAGTGTATTTTTAATTTCTTCTGATTATTGCCAACTTCCTCATGACCATATTTTGCTTCATATTTTGCTTCATATACAGTGACATCATGACCTCATGCCACAGAGCTTTCCCTGATTCTCCTCCTACATTCTCCCAGGCTTTTTTCCTGTTTCTCTGACTTCTACAAGCCTTTTGCACTGTCGCAAGGTAGCAGTCTTCACTGTCTCCCTTTTCTTGCTTTTCCCATAAAAAGTTCGTTTCAGACCTACTTGATACAGTACCTCCTCCATCGATGTTTCCTCATTCTGTTCCATTACTGGCGGTTTTGGTTTACAGCTGAATGCTCATTTCATTGCAAAAAAAACCCTCATTTTTTCCAAATGGGGACAGATTCCAGACGTCTCTGGCTGGGTTACATCCTTGCTCATAACAATTCACAAAAACGGTGGGTCGAGAAACTTTGAGAGGAATTCTTTCAGGGTTGTATAAAGGTGGCTTTGCAATTCCAGACCAGAAGATAAAAATCGTTGAATTCATAAAGCAATTTTTTAAAAAGTTTGTTAAAACCACAGCCGAAGAATGTTGTATTACAGCAGCCCTATTTTATTCTGATTTTCAAGTCTAGATAATGGCTTCAGTATGACCTGAGAGACTGTATTTTGGGTATTTTACCTTCATGGTGCAAAAATACCTTCCTAGTGTCTCTTTAAACGCCTCAAAGTGTTCTAGCAGTGGTATAGCTATTATTTGCTTTGTCAGGGTTGGTTTTCAGTTTTCTGCCATATAGATATAATCTTAACTCTCTCTCTCTCTCTCTCTCTCTCTCTCTCTCTCTCTCTCTCTCTCTCTCTCTCTCTCTCTCTCTCTCTCTCTCTCTCTCTCTCTCTCTCTCTCTCCAAAGTCCTACAACTTCTTTCAAATCTTAAATCAACAAACTTGATCTTATCTCCATTTCTTCTCCGCCTTTTCCTCTTCTCTTTTTGGAGATTTTGCTGTAGGCCACCAGGGTCTTTCCCAACATAAGAAACTACAAGAAATTCATGGCTCCGTGTGCCAGAGTGCTATTCATTATATAAAACTGCAAAATATTTGGGTCAACCGGCTTATGAAAGTGCAAGAATGGTGTGATAAAGCAGCCTAGATTTCTTAAGCCATCTTGTTTTGCAGCTCATTTCTTGTCAACTCGCAAGATCGTGTTATTCGGGTGTTTGACCGCGAAATGGTTTTGAAGAGTGGCGATTCTGAAGATCCTGAACCAATTCAGAAATTGCAAGATTTGGTAAACAGGTAAGAAAGACACCTTTCTCTAATCCTGTTTTAGGAGTCCCGCCGTTGTTTTTATCTTTATTTTGAGATCCACTAACTGTTCCTGAGACGCTCATCTTGAAATTTTCTAAATATTTGACGCGTTTCGTGTTATTTTCTCAATTTTCTGATTCTTTTGTATAATCTTATTTCTGCTTCAGTTTTATGCTTTTTTATTGATTTGCAAGAACGGCGACGGCTTCTTTGCATTTTCAGTAAGATTTCTAGCATAAGATACCAAATTTTTGTCATTGCCTTCGCTTGTAAAGAGAACTGTTGGGGTTTGTTAAAAATGTTTTGGTTAGCTTTTCATGAGATCCTCTGACTGACATTATCAAAGTTTCGAAATGAGTTTTCTGAGTTAAGCAAGCAAAGGTTCTTTCTGTGTTCAGCAATTCGTTGATGGTCGTAGTTTTGGAACGATCATTCTGTATGGTGAGCGAAAATTACAGGCGTGAAGTCTGTAGATGTATGAGTTTGATTGGAATTTCATGTACTAGAATATATTTCGATTTGGTATCAGCAGTCAAAAATTCTTGTTTTAGAACACTTTGGAAAAAATGCTGCTTTTCTGGAGATGGTGATTATATTGTAGCAGGTAAAATGAAGTTTTTTTGGAAGAAATTTTCTATGATATTATTTCTAGTTGAATACCTGTAGCCTTTTTAGTTGTACAAAGATATTGTTTAGAACTAGGTTGTGTGTCCTGCTTCTTACGTCTAGTTGGCTTTACGCTGAACGGGGCTGTGAAATACTTGACGGATTACTCAAGGGAATGCCTGTTTGTACCTGGCATTTGTTCGCGTGTTCGTCGGTTAAGTCAGTGCTTTTCAAAATGGTCTTCTAAGATTCGTACATGATGAATCATTCTTTCAGACTATTACACCGACTAGATGTTTGAGTAAGTGATACTGTAGTGTTGTTTGGCGCGAGATTGTGAAATGATGGCGCCGCAGTCATTGGCTCGAATCCTCTCCATGCCATTTGATTCAATAAGGGAGGGTAGCTCTTCAACCGGAGCTGATTTGCAAGGGGTCATCATCAGATTCTTGTCCTGTTTGCAAAAGAAGTCATCGCAGAAGAAGGCAACGGGAAATTACCCCACGAACATCAACTTGAAAAACTCACAGCACCGTCCGGCTACGCTCACAATGTAGAATTTCGGGTGTTTGTAACGCATTATTAATGTAATCGTAGACTATTCTCAGTTCCGATTTTATGCACTTTGGATTAAGCATGATTTTATTCTATGCAGGTTCATCAAGGCAGCATTCTCTTTACATTTGGGAAAGAAGTGCCGGAACACTAGTCAAGATACTAAATGGAACGAAAGGAGAACTGCTGCTAGATGCTGTTGTAAGTTTTCACCCAATGTTGATTCCAAAGCTGCGGGAAATTTGTGACTTTAATGCCATCAGTTTGTTCGTAGTGCTTTCCTGGTTGGAACAAAGCCGTGCACATGGAGTCCTTTCTGTTTCAACTCCGACGAATTTCTATAGCACCAATACTTCGTCAGTAGTCAAAGCTTATCGTTTTTCGACATAGAGCCATGCGTTCTCAATTGAACCCACCCCATCTCTATCACAGTGGCATAATTTGTGCCAAGGAGTTTGAAAACCTGGAGATGTTTTGGAAGGTAGTTGAGAACGAATGATTATGATCGCCTGAAATTGGATACCAAACTTTTGGGTGTTTCTTTTAGTCCAGTTTGATTTATTTCATGATAATAAAACATCTCCTCTGTTGATGATGGAAATTCTAACCTAATAATCACAATTTCAATTTATCCTTTCTTTCTTTTGTCAATGCATTGCTACTCCTAAACACCAGAGCCTTAAATTCCTTTGTTTATGCTGATATTTTTAGGAACTGATCTTTCGTGTAGCTCCTTTGGGACACAAAAAGACGATGTTTCTCTTACCGGACCTATTCTCTAAATGTGACCCCGCAGAGGACATTTAGGTATCAGGATAGCTCAGTGGTTAGATTCTTGCGCGTTGATCCGATGGTCAGTGGCTCGAATCCACCTTCATTCAAACTTTCACTTCTAGTGAGGAGAGTCACCAGCTGTCTGTTTTTTTTAGTGGGTTATGTTGATGAAAGGCTATGGTGGCCTATACAAAGCCCCAGCAAAGGAAGAAAGAAGAAAGCGAAAAGCTAAGAGGAGAGAGAGATCAGATCAAGTTTGTTGATCTTAGATTTGAAAAGTTTATTGATCTTAGATTTGAAAGATGGCAAGTTGTAGGACTCAGGAAAGCAAAAAGAAGGCAGACGTTCCATAAATTACATTTTCTTGGGATGAATGATGTATTTTGAGATAGAGTTCGTGAAGTAAGCAGTGAAACTTGGAAAGGGTGTGAATGAGTTGAGCTTCTGGTGGTCCTGACACGCCTCAGAGGAACTGGAATAATGTTCCTGATCTCAGGCCTAAGAACCACGAGGTGTGGTCAAATGGAGAGGAAGGACCTGGACACTGCTCGACAAGCAAAAAGCTTCTCAGTGTCCATTAACAATATGCATAAAAAATATCGCACGCAACTCATTCTTGTCATAATTTCGTCCTACTATTATTAACGCCTCATTTTCCACCCACAGTGGCACCCTGTTCGACCTATTATCTGCTCCGTTGCAAGTGGATTGGTGTCTATTTGGTCTCAGACGCACGTGGTACGTAGTTAACATAGTTTTTCCTCCATTCCACCATTCGCTTCTCCGCCATTCATTTTAATATGGAAATCAATCTTACGCTTCCATTTGGCAATGTCTTTATTTTGCTGTTCTGCCCTCCTCCTCACATTTCTCAGCAAACATTGCATTCCCTTCATGTTCCAATACATCTGGAGCTTGTTCTCAAAATGGCCACTCCGGAGCAATTATCTTTTCCTTAGTGAATATCATTCAGTGCATTTTCGCGACTTCTTTTTGAAGCTTTCTAGGCTTTTATAAACTGTTTACGATTCTTCCTATCCTATAGTAAATTATGTAGCCTCAGTGTCATGCACAATAGAATCAAATCTAAAAATAATAATTGCAATTTCACTTCCTTTTACGTCACATCTTCCAACAATCCGTCAAAATCAAAGCCCATTGCGATCATAAAACCATGTAAGAGCCCGAATTTCTCACCTGAACTATGTATTCAAGTGGATAGGTAATGGCTAGCTTTTCTTCAAGATACCTATTTCACCTGCCTGCAATTGATTCACTCAACTGGCTACAGTTTTATTCGCTTCCGATATGAAAGTAGCTTATCCTCTACTCATTCCACTCGTATAGATTTCCATCAGGATTTCCTGGCGGGATGGTTAGTGCGCATGCTTATTTATTCCTGTCTCTGGATGCCTTGTGTCCATCCACCTAGCAGCAAATGGGTACCTGGTGTGAGTCTATGGGTGCAATTGGGTCAGAGAAGAGGCTGACCGTCCCATCTCACAATGTCCTGGCATAGAATCTCACCTATCTAGCAACGTGCTCCCCGTCATTTCTTTTGAAAATTCGACTCAACTTTTTGCCGTTTTCCCTTTAAAAGTATTCTCAACGCATGATGGGGGATAATAAGACTCTCTCAAATTTCTTTAAGTCTATCGGGCACTCGTAACTGTTAGTCAAAGTTATTTCATACCCAGCCATCACACATTTTCACTTTTGCAGCTGTCATAAAGGTCTTTATATGCAAACTGATTGAACTGAATATCTTGGTATATTTTTAATAGGAAAATTGGTCCGCTTTTGCTCCGGATTTTAAAGAACTAGATGAAAACGTTGAATATGAAGAGCGAGAAAGTGAATTTGATGTCGTGAGTTTTTTTACCTATTATTGCTGATTGGATACTGCTTGTTAAACCTTAAATGTTGAATGTGATGTTCATTTAGGCCGGTATAAAATTTCAATTGAGTCTTTCTGCTTTCTTATTCCTTTTAATAGCTCTATGTAGATGCAAACAAATTTTATATGGTGTAGTGGTTCAGCGCGTGGACTCACAACGCAGAGGTTGTGAGTTCGATCGAAACCTGTACATGTCACAGTAAAAACTCACTGATTTTGGAAGGCAACGGGGAACCACTTCATAATGTCCACTTCCCTAGAAAAAATCAGAGCCCTATCTCAGGAGGGACAACAAGAAAGACTAGATCAACAGGCAGTCACAGCTTTGCGACCCATTCATAAGGAAAACTGTGTGATTTACAGCGTGGTATACGTGGTACTAGATTTTGCGTAGAAGATCAGATAAGGACCCAAGCGATGTTTGACTGGTTTTGTATCGTCTGTGGCCGTAGTAGTATTCGTATCCGCTAGGTCTCGTGATCGCGTGATTCCCGATATCCATTTCGCTTCTGTAATCTAGGCCTGTAAGTTTATGCAAATTGGACTAGAATTGCAGGCCAAGTTGTATGACCATTGTTCACTTACAGACTAGGGGTGTATTTTTTGTTCAACCCATTTCGTTGTTTTCTGCCACGTTTCTCCTGTTGATTTCCTGGCTTAATGAACGAATCTCGCGCCATTGTGGAGGAGCATCATGCCTTCCATTAAAATGGTGAGCCTGAGCAAGTGAGTTGAATGCAGACGAAACAACTGGCCGGAGCAGCGGAGGAGCGATTTCATTTTCATCATAATTACTCACAATTTGAATTGAATGGCTTTCATTTGTTGATAAACCAGGAAGATGAAGATAAAGTTGAAGATGTAACTGAAGGCCAAGACATTGATGACGTTGATGTTGACGTCGTTACCGTAGAGAAGCCGTTTTACTGTAGCAGGTATGTGTTTGTTGAAACGGTCTGCATCTATTAGAAGGCCTGATATCCCAAGACTCTTGTCACTATGCTTGACCTTGGATGTGTTGCCACTTTGCTAATATTCACTTGTCACCCTTTCAGCGTCTGGTGTTGCCTGCTCTTTTACTACGTTCCTTGAATGAGCCTACCTTCGTAATTGAAGTTGCCTCAAGCCTGTTAAGAATGTACACGATGGTAGGCTAAATTCTTATTGAAAGATCCAGGACAATCATGGATCCAGGATCAGCATATGGTAATTGCGTATTTTTATATCACTTCCATAAAGATAGGCAATGATGGAAAACTAGAAGGATTTGGAACAGGAAAAGTTTCACCTAAACTGATTTGACAAGTTTGTCAATCGTGGAAGTTTGCTTTCGTGCAAGCTTATTTATCTAAATGCTTATTCTATGTCATCAATCAAATCATCATTAAAATATGTCCATGATTTTTCTGCAAGTTCCGTTTTTCTCTTTTCTTCTAAGCGACGAAGGAGAAGCAGAAGACAACCTTTACTTTCTTCCAGTTGCTCCGGAAATCGATGACCCAGAGGTGATTTTTAATATGTTGTTCAAAGAAATGTTCAGTGCGTAAAATATTTTAGCCACTGATAAAAAGGTGAACACTTCTGCAAATTGTACATCAGTGAACTGCATTGGATGCAGTGAAGAACTTGAGCGTACGAAAGACTTCTTATCAGCGTCAACTGATTTCTTAGGGAAAATTACTTTTTGCATCTCTCTTTTGCATCGAGCTGGTATCCTGAGGCACTTCACTATCATTGTCATAATCATTATGATTATTTTCATTGTCAATTAGTTCATCGTTACAGCATTGGTAGCTAAATTAAAGTGGTATTTAATTCAAATGTCAATCATCTATATACAATATTAGGTAAAAAAGATAACCGATTGATTGTTTTCAACTCGTCAAAAAATGCAAGATATAATACCGATATCGAAAAAAGTACGTCCTTAATTGTCCAAATTCGAAATGAAAGATTCGTGCCTTATCGTTCCCTTGTGCCTCAAGGAGACTTCTCTCGTGCAAAACCAATGTCCTTTTGATTTCTTCCCTAGAGTATTCTGAAACTCCCTCTTTACTCGCATTGATTGTCAAGTTGTCAGGGTATGTTAATATCAGTAGATAGCATCAATATGCAACAGGATAATGTTTGGTTTTCCACCTAGGGTGAAATTTCAACATTCGATGCTGATCAGCAAAGTGTTCCTACAATCCTATCCCCTAAGGCGGAAGAGCCTTCTGCGGAAGCGAAACAGGATTTGAGTTTGGCTGCTTTTGCTGGACCAGAGGAACCTCCGCTCAAAAAGCCGAAGGTTGTTGACGTTTGCATCAATGGAGATTCTTTTGACCAAACTACAGGTAGGCTGTGCATTGAATGATAAAGTAATTTCAAACAGTAGCATTTTGTTGTCTTTAGACTTGAAACCTACTAGGGTTTTTTCCGAAATTCATAGTAATGGTCATAGCGATAATAATTTAAATTATTTTAGGACGGTAGCCCATTCAGCAGTGCTGGTTTACAAGGGGCCGTCCATCTACAAACTAATTTAACAAAATGGCGATATAGAAGTATTAAGATAAAAATGTTCATTAAAAATAGAAATCCCAAAGCAAGACTGGTTGCTGCCGATTTTCTACTGCTAGATTGTCTAGCGATGGGACTGTTTGACTGTTTGACTGCTTACAGACTGTAAGACTGCTTACAGACTGTAAGACTACTGGATCGCTAGATTGTTACACCGTCTGACTGTTGAACTTCGTTTTTCGTCGAACTTTCGCCTCACATTCGCCCTGCTGCGTATTAGTTATATAGGGCTAGTTTTTCTGATCAAGATGGCTTACCAAACTTGATTGTATACACATTGGTGGTCGCGATTTTTACAGTCATTGGTCCATTTCAATCGGCAGGAGCGAATTGATTGCATGAAATTATAGTTTTTAATTTTCAAGTTGACAAGACAGTGTTTTTTATTTTGAGAAAACGTCGAATGAAGTGCTGATGATATCTGCTGTTGTCCTTTCGACCATTTATTCATATGCGTTCTGTTTCAGACAAGTCAAGCCAAGATCTTAATGGCAGACAAAAACGTGATGGCCAAAAACAGAAGAGGTCTTCGTTCAAGAAAACTTCATCTAATCGATCAAGGAAGTATGAAAACGAGGATGAGACTTCACAAGAAGTGCCGGAATCTGCTGGCAAGCTAGACAACCAGCAACAGAAAGAAAGTGGTGCGGAATGAATCTCAGATTTATGCCATCCTAGAACACAATACTGACAGCACGGTTTGTGTAACTATTAAGCTTTTGCAATCCAAAATTGCCCTGACAACTTGTGGCAAGTGACTTATGCTAGTGGTTGGTGAAGCCTTAGTAGCGAGCTTTGATAAAGATGTTAGTTTTGGCCCATTTATGTAACTACGTTGCGGTATTATTGCGATATTTAACTGTGCGTTTATCTGAAGTCTCTCGATTTAGAAGGTAATTGCAAGGATTTTACCAACTCACGGGATAAGTTGAGAGTTAAATTGTTGGAGATGTATGAAGACTTTGATGTGTCAAGATAGCACTCATTGGTAAGATTCTTGCGCGTTGATCCTACGATCGGTGGTTCGAATCTATTCTCAGCTTAACTTTCACTTAAAATGAGGAGAGTCGCCAGCTCTTTGTAATTCCAGGCGTAGGAGTCACGAGGTGCGGTCATTTCGATAGGAAAGATGTGGGAAGCACGAGGTGTCGTCACATCGAGATAAAGGATCTGGACACTGCTCAATAAGCAAAAGAGTTCATTAAGAATATATGGATATAAAGAAAAGACTAATCTTTCGTTAATCTGAAAAAGCAAGCAAGCTGAGAGTCAAGGAGACTCTCTTCGAGCTAAGTACATGAATCCAATCTGAAAGCTTTTCAAGGTGAGATGGCGCCATAACTCAGGTGCAGCTAAAGTTCATTTCCAGCGAATTTTCCCATCTCCCTGTAGTTTAATTTCGTTTTGGTGAAGTGCAATGCAGTGGTACTATTCTACGCTTACAAATCTTAAAATGGGACTTTGAAACTGTCTATCACATGTTTGCTGAAGCATTTGAACATGCCTTCGTCAAGTGAAAATGGTTTGCCAGTTCGAAATCATAAAAATCCTTTGCAACTTAGAGGAACCTAATCAGTCTCTTCATTTCTTTGCTCGTCTTTATTTTCCTCGATTCTTCAGATCGGCCTGTTTTTCACTGCAAACAGTATTTTACACCTGCTTGAAGAATACAAGGCCATATTAGATCTTTAAGAATTAAGGGGGATTATCTACTAATTTTCCTCGTTTTCTTCAGAAGCGAGGCAATTTTAGCATAGGCATACTGGTTTAAGAGGCTTATTACTGACAGTACGCACCAGCTGGGTCGCTCATTTCTTCCATGTAATCAAAGCTAATTAAAGGCTCATGGCGAACCCAATATTCCACTTGGAACTTATGTTTACTGTCTTACTCAAAGGTGAGAAATTCAACAGGCCTCGTTCCACTGCTTTGCGATATCTTTGCTAAAGGAATTGCATTTGTGAAGATTCAAGTTTATGGGTATCTTTTACCATTGACCATGGCGACCATTGAAGTTTCGTGGATATGGGCCATTGAATGGCCTTTGTCTTAGTTTCCTGCAAGTAACGGCAGTTCTGCTTCTTATGCACAAACCAGTTAAAGCCACTTTGAAATATGATCATGACCAAACCACTGTCTTTGACGTGCTGAAGTATACATGCATATTCTATCCTATTAATGCGATCTACAGTAAAAAGTCCTTTCTTAGCATAGGTGCAGAGAATTTATGACGATCATTGAAATTGTGAATCGTCTCAGTAAAAAAATCCTATCATGAAATCTCATCAATGCTCAAGGATTCTTCCTCTGTCCATAACACAGTCGAAAGCTCGTTTCAAAGTCACATGCTAGACCAGTAGTATCGTTATAAAAGTATCCACTGCATAGAGCCTGCTATGTAAACTGCAATTATTGACTGTTTTTTATCAAACCTGCTGTTTTTCTAAAGCCTTCTGCTTATTAGAGATCTCTACTCCCTAGGTCTCTCCTCTATAGGTTTCTGATCACAAACTGTCTCTGCTCTCTAACGGTATATGTTGCCAATGGGTGTTTCTTGCCCCTTGACAACTATCCCCCGAAAGTTGCACTCCACCTCGTATCGTATTCTCCAAGCTTTTTATCATATTGCCGTTCTTAATTGCGTTCTTTCTAGATTTCCTTTATCCAACCAGATACCGCTTTTTGATTGTAATGGAAACTTTGTTTGTACAATTCTGAGGGTAAGTTGATAGGAAACGGAACATGACCTCAGACCCATCCGCATTTCACTGGACTTTTCGTCTCCTCTCAAGACTTTTTGCAGATGGCCAGAGAGAGCCCTTTTTTAGGAGATTGCTGATGTAACCTTAGAATTGTGAATCCTGATAAGGCAATTGATTCGCAAATTTTTTTCTATTTGCAATCTTGCCTCAAGTTTATGTCAAGTATACAACACGGTACTGTAGGAAATCCACATTTTCAGGGCTACCCAACTAAATTGCAATAGCATCTATGCCCACTTTACGCTTAATGACACTTAATGATAAAGTTTCGCTGTCGTGTCGGGTTTATTGCGAATTACAGCTTGTCACTTCGTTTCATTTTTCAATATTTGGATTTACACCTAGGCGCAATATTTTGGAAACACTGTAAAAATAGCTGGACTCCATAACCTAGTAGGGACAATTTTCTTGCGCTTATCATAGTGAAATGTCATTGAAACAGCATGTCGTAAGACAAATGGATTTTTTATCATTCTGACCTCTGAATATTTATAGGTAACCCTGCTGCCTTCTGCAGTTTATTTCGAATCGGAGGTAAGTTGATCAGTCGTTTTCTGGTTTTCTTTTTCCTAATTTCTTTTCATAGAATGTTATCCATGAGATTACCCAATTTTGCTTTGCAAATGCTCTCTGCATGGAAGCAGAGTAAAAGTACTTTCTCAGCTAACCGAGTTTCACTCGTTAGAATGAATATTATAATGCAACAGCTTTGCAACTTTTTTCATGCTCTGTGCGTTCCTTGCTACGCCATATTTCTAATGAAGCTGTTTGCAAGAAGGCATGAAGACTTAGACATACAGTCAACTCTGTCTAATTCGAACTCTTTGGGGGATCATAAAAATGTTCGAATTGCAGAAAGGTCGAAATATGGAGGTTCTATTTTCAAGGTACCTGCACATTGTGTTCGAATTAGCGAAAGTTCGAATTGCACGAGAGTTCGAATTAAGTAGAGTTGACTGTACTTTCTTTTTCGTTTTATAATTTTCATCACAGTTCGTATGGCCACAGGAAATGTGTAGAAGGATTTTATGTTGCCCGTTGTCTACGGCTTGCCCTTCCTGTCACCAGATATTACAAGTTCTGGAATGAAGGAATGCTGTTTCTCATAATAGCTCCACGTATACTTTTATTTCTTTAGGACTTTGTCCCATTGCCATATGCGTTCAGTGCTCGATTGACGGTGAAAAATGCGTGCTTAGAACAAGAGCTATCTTAAGTCTTAAGTGGCGAGGACTTCTTGTAGCTACGCGAGCATTGAAGAGAATTATCTCCTAAATTGAATGTGACGAGAAGTCATTCATTGTTGACATTGTTTATCAGTTAAGATTATAGTTCCTTAGAAAATCAAGTCTTTCCAGAAGCATTTTCAATAACCGTTGATTATTTCCTAAAGTTTTATCATATTAGAGATTAAGACGGATTGGACATTTTTTCATGATGCAGAAAGAAGCTTTGCAATGCATTCTGAGGTAATAAACCACATCGAAATTTCCTCTTTATCACTCCGAGGCTTTGATTGAATTGAATGGAGGCTGTCCCCTTCAGATGGGTCTTCAGATGAGAGCGAAAGCGTTGGAAATAAGCAGAATAATGGAAATATAATTCGTTAAAATCATGGCGAAAATGTAGCAGGATCACCGTTGTTGATTGGGCTGTTCGACGGCTACTGACGCCCTATAATTCTATCAAGGGAAGACAGAGATGTTTGGTTACTGGATCGACTTCTCAACCCAACTCAACGCTTCATCCCGGTATAGTAATGTTTCTGTCTTACTGGCATGAAAGTTGATGGCCTACTTGTTTACGCCCCTTTAAGCTTAGTGTAGAATAACAAGGAGACATTTAAGTCTTGAAGTAACTCGCAGTTTCCCCTTCTCATCCTTTTCCTGCACGATTCTACCTAGCTCTCAGAGGCATACATTTTGACGTTGAGAAGCTTTTTACTTATCGAGCAGTGTCCAGATCCTTCCTCTCGATGTGACCACACCTCGTGATTCCTGCGCCAGGATTTGTAGAAAGCTGACAAATCTCGCTCTAAATGGAAGTTTAGCTTAGGATGTATTCGAACCACTGACCATCGGATCAATGCGCAAGATTCTGACCCCTAAGCTATCTTGACACCTAATCTCATCCTTTCCATATGAACTCTGCAAGAATGAGATCGCAGATTCGTGACGTAATCCCGAAAGCCCCTACTTCTGCTAACACTGCCCTGTGCAATTGCATTAATTCTATGTTGTCTTATTTGGACGCATCACATCATTTATTCATGCGCTTACCCAGAAACACATTCTTGAAAGAAAATATTCTCGTCTGACTTGCATCTTCCTAAGCTGCTAGATGAATCTAGAAAAGTGGACTTCAATGAGGTTTTGTGAAACTTGGCGTCTGATACAGCCTGATAAGCCACAATTTCAGAACATAATTATGGTGGACTGTCCTAGAGGTGCAGTATTTGATCTAAGGTACATTTATTTTTAGCGTTTGCCTTTCTTGCACATCATAAGGTATTTTCGTTTCGGAACCAACTTTTAAGAAGAGCATTCTTAATAAATAATACATTGCGATCTTTAAAAATAACAAGATTTTTTGGTGGCAGCAATCTTCTAGTACGATTACATCGCTTGAAAGTAAGAACATAAAGCTGCACTGCTTTCAAGACAAAGCTGGAAATTTCTAGCTAATCAATCGATCGATTACTACCAACGCTTAAAAACGTACAGTTTTGCAGTGAACTCAAATGCCACTTTGTAACCAAACTGTCATGCATGTAATGCAGTTATCAGTGAGATAAATTGTATTTTATTCCCAGTGCTAGAGAGAAGTCATTTTGACCATAAAATCCGTGCAGAATTCTCTTATCGAATGCTTTTGCAAAAAGTATTGTCAGAAACTTTGAGAGCGATCCATGCATCAGATACTCAATTCGAACACACCGACTTAAATCAATTGTTGTACCTAAAAGAATTTTTGTTTGCCAGTTGCAAGCAAGGAGCTCACATGTTTGGCAATTGAGATATAGGTGAATCTGTCTCCTTCCACATACTTGTAAGTTGCTCTGTTGAAAAAAGACACCATGGATGTCACCGAGAGAGAAGACCTGGGAGCGCCATGGCCTCTTCCTTTCCAGAGATAGGGCTTTCGACTGCAACTTTATTTGAAAATGTTTTATTCAGAATGAAGAAGGTAGTGTAAGACGAGAAACCTAGCACACGCCACATCCCACAGCCTGTTTTGCTGGTCATTTATTGCTGCTCTCCTCCCAGTTTAAGAGATATAGGTTTTCTATAAGTCTAACAATTCAAAGATTTACTGTTAGGCACTGTGATCTTTCATTCTCGTTGATTGTCTTGTTGCTTCTATGCGTCATCAAAAAATATGCTTCTTAGAGGTTTTCCTTGTTTTTCAACCAACTGAATCGCATTCGAGATAAGCGCCTCAAAAATGGCCATTGTTTGCCTGAAGAAAATTTTGCTTCAAAATCTGATTTGCGTGGCTTGCAGGTCAGCCATTTTGGTACTCTTGGACACATACTTGCAAAATACTCGACAATCTAATAGGAAATCAAGCCATATAATGCTTTTGTGATATGATGCTTTGTTACTGCCTGCATTAGTAAGTAAGTGGCATTGGGAAGAGGCACTGATAAATTCAAGTGCCCAACTTCTCCTGACAGTTGGAAAGTTTTGCAGCGTTATTTTTTGATAAAAATGGTAATATATGGAGGTATGCGAAGCAAAAAGGAAGGGCTATCCTGCATACAGTTGAGAAACAGCTTTGAGCGGCTGGCTTACCGGCATTTTTAATCGCATTGGACCATTAACCTGATGCCCTGGTAACTCTCTCCTCTGGATATTTTGAAGAAATCACAAAATTCTATCCATTTCAGTATTGTGCAATGCTTCAAACTTCTCTTTCCTCGATTAGAAAATTCCTGAGACCTACGTAATCACAATCAACGTATTTGCAACACTGGATTGATTACTTCATTGCTGGGTGTGCCAAAGAGACCTTTATCATGGCCCACTGAGTGCCAGACGGTTTATCTTTTTTGAAAATGATGTCAACGACTTCTAATTGCCAATCAAATTTGATGAAAATGTACTGTGGAAGTGAGTTTGAGACAGACAGAAGATATGAATTATCATCTCTCTAGTGTGTTTCATTTTGTCGCTTTAATGAATGCAAAATTTGAGGAAAACGTGCTATGTAAGGTTTCTCTCTGTTGCATAAGCCAGCATCTAGCATGGCAGTTTTGCATGGTAAGATATGGCACTGCATGAAGCAGTATGTCAGGTAGTTGCATAAAACGTCGTAAGCTTTTGTTCAATTCTCAAGAATGCACAGTCTTGGTAAATGCTTATGTAAAAAAAGGAGTGGAATCGAACGGAAACGTGTTAAATTGTTATCCTTTCATCATGGTAATGCAAGCCAGTGTAGCAAAACTGTGCCCACGTCTGTCTGCATACTCAGTCTAACAGTGCAAACGCCCCCAAAATTGTTAAACCATTGCAGTCTACAACGTTGTAAAAAGAGCATTGCTGTGACGAGTATGCCCGTTTTCAAGATAAGCAAGACCAAACAATGGAGTGGGCAACATGTTGAAAACGTTGAAATCCTAACCACCTGTTGAGAGCTATACACTTGGTGTGTTTTGTAAACATAGTCGGATGAAGACATGTGTCTCTGTTAAAACTCTATGATAAACACATTGGTTTTTGCATGAACTTCGAGCAGAATTATGGTGCCCCGGCTCAATGACATAACCTTAAAATTAATCCCAAGACTACTGAATAATTAATTCATCTTGAATGCATATATTAAGCTGCAATTCTAATCATTTTGTTAGTAGGTATTTCGTCTTGCCTCCAGACTTAATTTCAAAGAGAGCTGTACGTCTAATAACTGTACTTGAGGATAAAGATAATGCCGAGAAAGTTCCAGCAGCAAAACTTATAAAGGTAATTACTATTTCTACTTTCTTCTGCACTTATTCACTGCAATTCGAATTTTACTCTTAAAGACATTCAAAGTTTTCTTGTATGTAAACGTAAACGAACATTCGTTCTAAATTCCTTTGTGTGGTATTTCTAAAGAAAGTGGGTTTTTTCTCAACAATTGCAGTTTATTTTTGAAAACGACAGCTGCTATTAATAGGGTAACCTGCCAATAGCTGCAGACTCAGATCAAATGCTTTAACTTCTGAATTTCCTTCCCCGTGATTGATTGGGTTTCTTCTAAAAATCTAGATCAACACATTGAGATGTAAAATCTCTCCTTATAAAATCTCTCCAGTGTGGTGCTGTGTAATTTTGATTTTGCTCCATGTACTTTTAAGCAAAACAGCTTTGAGAATGTTTTTGCGCAATAAGAACTGACGATATCAGGAGATGAAAGCCATGCTGCTACTGAATATGATTTTCCTCCTGCAAACACACTTCATGAGATAACCAATCAGCTTTTGTGCGCATTACCTAAAGTTTGTTATACCGAGGTAAACAAATAAAGATCGTTAAAGTAAAATTTGGAGTTTTAGGTACATTTTTAACAATGGAAACATGGCAGGCTATCACTTTGAAGAATTGAAAGGCGTCAAAAATTGTCTGTATGATGTCCCAAAATACATTTACTGATTCAATTATATTTATATACCTACATTTGAATCTGTTCCAATGCAGAAGCTGTTGAGCTAAAGCTGTTCACCCACTTAAATCCTTTGATGCATTGTGCGAAAGTCATAACCAGGGCTTTTGCCACGGGACGGGAGTATTAGCATGCTGGCGAAGCTCCAACTGAGCAATGCGAATGAGCAAATTACACAGTTTTAAATGCATCTGTATGACCCCTTTCCTTTCTCACGGTTTGATGACTTAATGGAGATGCTCGTGCAGGTAGTCAATATAAGTGAGCCTAAAAAATGCCCTATATTTGGAACGAGTAGTGAGTATTGCTTACCTTAAGGTATGAAAAAACACTTTTTACTCACACTCTACTCTCTGGAATCCCATTAAGGAGTAGAGCATTGTATTTTAAGAGCCTTTTATTCGTATTGAGTTGCCCTGTAACAGTCAAGTCAGATTCACAGCATAGCAGATAACGTGTTAATCCTTGAATATCATCAAGTATCCTATAAGCAACTATCTAGAAACACCTGCCTTGATACGGCGTGATGTTGAAGTTGCCAATAATGTATCTATAAATCTTGACCTTGCTTATGCCAGTTCTTAATCTCTGTGAGTTGTTTTTCTACAAGAAAAAATGCCAGGTTACACTTGGGATTGGCCAGTGGCTACATCACAGCTAACACGTTGGAATTCCTAGCAGCTGAGTCGCAGTCGGATTGAATAGAAATAGGTTCTGAAGACTGAATTGAAATAATATCAGATTAGGGGAAGAAGGTCAGTAGAGATCAAGTTGGGTCAGGTTAGGTCGGGTCAGGTCAGGCCAGAGTACTGAGGTGTCATCGATCTAGGGGAGTTGTTGCCGGACAAGGAGTATTCTAAGCTACAGTGGCGGATGTTTGTTAAAACCATTTGAAGTTTAAAAGCTAAGTTATGAGTCTACGAACATATTAGTTATTTCTACGAATAAAAAAAGGAAGAAGCAAAGGCCATAGTTCAGCAATAGGTGCAAATAATTTCAGTTTGGTTTCAAGAATGATAATAAAAGCGACCTAAAAGTTCTCTTTTAATTTGTCCTTTCTTTCCCTACTCGATTTTCCAATTTTGTTTCCTTTGCATATTACCAAAGAGGCAGATGCATAAGAAGTCAATTTTTTTCAGCAGTTTGAAGTTTTCTTTTGAAAAACTTGTTGGCGGATGAAATGGAAGGTTGGAAGATGGACAGCTACAAAAAAGAGAAGATGAAGTAGAATCATTTCGAGTAAATGAGTTAGATTAGATGGGATGACATAATGGAATGCAATGATCTCGCATTCTATCAAACGCGGCTCATTATTCCTTGGAAAGAGATGCTTTGATTTGCCAAAAGCGCCTTTTCTGCGGATACAAGGATTATCATTCACCGGTCATGTTTATGCGCACTGATTACAATGCAAATGATTCTCTCTGCTTTTTTGCCATATTTGATGCTAAGCATCAAAGCCTAAAAATGAAGGAGGCAAACACAGCATCTATGAAAGATTTTTAAACATAGCATGCTTCACCTCTTAGGTATCCTTAGATTTAACGAAGTTCATCATTGGCTGTTTTTGCTCCAGATGCAAAGGAGCTTCACCTTTCTGGTATGAATAGCAGAAACCATAACAGCAGAATTCAATTGTCTTTTGCTAAGGTAGGGGGTATGAAGTATGCGATTTCACGACAAGAGGGCTAATACCTTCTTAATCCATGGCAGGCAGCAAACTATCCAATGTCATGGAACACTTCAAAAACAAGTCACGAAATTAAGTCGATGCGTTCAATGACAAACACAGCTAGAGAACTGAAGCCAGAAATGGACATGCCGTTGTCATGCTGCACCTTCTGAAAATCAAGATTGTCATTTCATCAAGAAAGCATCTTTCTGAAAACGTCTTTACAATAGAAAACTATGGCTCGAAAGAGCTGTTTGCACAATGCTTTGCAAGTTATACTTGCTTGTCAACATTGATATGGCTAGTGACTCATTAAGAGAGGTAAGCCTACAGAAAGGGCTTTTTGAATGCGTTACCTGCTAAGGGCTGCAATAATATCCTAAAGAATAATTCCCTGGACTAATTTTTTGCTGGCAGTGATTCGCAATGTGTAACGTTATTAATATTTAATCTATATTCGTCAGATGACTAACTGTCGTTATTCATTTATACCATATGGTTGTACCACGCTGAATCTCGCTGTTTAGATATTACTAAGGATCTTTAAACATTCGTATGATATTGCTATATGGACACGACTTATCTCGTTTGATTTAAAACGGCACATGGCAACTTTGTATTCGTAAGAAGTGCTCTACAGCTACTAGAGATCTATAAACAGTCTACGCCTATCCATTCGGGTGCCAGAATGGAAATCTTAGATTGTTCCTTCTGTTTCTCGTCACTTGCCAACAACAACACGAAGGATAGGGCTCGAGATCTAGACAAATCTCTCCTCTCGCATACCTCTTTCATTTTGCTGCGTTCTTAAAGGGGAGAATCGAATGGATTGACTTTCAAAGCATAGAAGCTGATTTTTGAGATGCATCAGCTGCAGGCAGTGATACCGAAAGTTCAAATTAGTTTGCTAGGTTCATGGCCGTGTTTGAGCATGCGTGTTCGAAATGGCAATAGCCCTTGCAGCTGATGCAATCTCTCAACACCAAACTCAAGTTTACATAAACTTGAATTTTCCATGTGAGTAAAATCAGTTTTTTTGCATGAAGCATTATACAGCCATTTCGCTAGCCTCTACATGGATTATACTCTGAGAAAGCTACTCACAACAATTCTCCAAATGAAAGTGATGTTGGAGACGTGCTTAACACTGCATGGTCTTCAGTATCTTATCGCCTTAACACGGAACTTCTACTGAAAATATCTTGTTTGCATTATACACCATATCTTAATTATAGAAGAACTGCTACCGACCTTTAGGAAATTGTAGTACCACAGATTGTTTCACTGGACTGGTCCTTTTGATTTCTATAAATCATCATTTTGGCAATGGAGAGGTATACACGAGCACCATCAGGGTAATTTTTTAATGATCTTTTCGAGTACGAGTTTTGATTTACAGCCGTTATAGGATGATTCCATATCACTGTTTTAAGATGACAGCCAGTGAAGCATGCAAGACCTCTTTTAAGAATTATCCTTATGATTAGGGGCCCATACTTGAACGGACAGCAAACATATATGCCGAACAAAAATATGCACTGTATTCTGTCTGCATTAGCTGTAATAAACACCCCTTTATTTTCCAGAAAGAGAACCCTTTTTGTGCCACCCGAATTTGCAATTCCCGAGAACTCACCCTGATTCTCCATGCATTTCTACCGCAATGGGATTTCAGATTTCCCAGCTTTTGACTTTCACTCTTTTTAGCTTTCTTGTTTACAAATAAACTTCATTCAAGTGATAACTGAACCTCATATTGGTGCTATTCCTTGGCTGATCAACGTAAGAAAGCTATGTTGAAAACCCTTGCCATATTCCCTACTGCAGTTCCCAAAGAAGCAATTAATTCATCACCGTTCGTCTTTACGCATGCTGTTACACTCAGCCTAATATTTCCCATGATCGTGTGATCTTTGTTTGCTTTGCAGCTAGCCGAAGTAAAAATCAAGAACGCTTTGCAGCACTCAAAGCTGGCTGTTGTTCATTGAATTGCAGGGGTGTGAAAGCCGTTGCAGGAATTCCTTTTCTTCAAACTGTTTATTTTGCCAAAGTCCACGTCTCATATGAATGAGAATGATTGCTTTTCAAATCATAGATTTATGCGAACATGAATATCTCGGTAAAAACAACTATCACGATAAGAAGCATTGTATTCCAAGTATTCAAGAGAGCTTTTTTGATTACCTGTTGCTAGACTCAAGCTGAATGAAGCCTGCGATGAATCAGTCAGATACCATATCCACCTTCTTCTCCGCTCCTGTGAAATTGAGCTGCTCAACTTCTTATTTTCACAGGCACCGGATGACAGAACTGATCACAAGAATTCTCCAAAGCGATGTCCGTGGAAATGAAATCGTCCGTTTTCGTCCTTTACCTCTTACTGACATCAACGCTGATTGATATGCAAATTGTTAGATCGTACAGCCACACTGTTACATTAACAGACAAAGTGACGTCCTTTGTCGCATACGAAAGTTTCAATTCGTCGAGAATCGTGAGACTGTCATTCAGATTCAAGACCTACTGCTTGCATTGCCTACTACTGTACGTAGACAACACCAAAGCGAAAACAGAGAACCGAAACTATCTTCTCGTGACGTTACTTAAAGGGAAGCTTCATGTCGACGTCCACAAAGACAGCAGAGTGGAAACTTTAAAAAAGTCACTTATAATGTCAAGAAATTTGAACGATGTTCAGTGGCATCACATAGACATCAAAATATCAGATCGAAAGTCACTTATCAGGGTAGATAACGAAAGCAGAACATTAGCTGATGACAATTTCGCACTCTCGTCCTTGCTGTACTTCGGCGGAGTCGAGCATGCTGCAAATATCTCTGCTGCTGTTAGCTTGAAAGCCATCCGCTACATACAGAGGTTAGTGTAGTATCTAAATCAGCGATTGTTAGTGATGCCGAAAAGTAGCGGCATATGTGTGCAAACGTACAATGGATGGCTGATCGATGCTAACCCTTCACGAACACAGTAACATACACACTGTGAGTAACGGGAGGGCGACAGAAACGGCCTTTGTTAATGCCGAATGCCATTCAAAAGGCTCAGTTGTCTGCTTTTGGTCTCTGACGAACCCTCAGTTTAATATGGTGTGCTATTTGAACTTGTCACCAGATGCTAGTCGAACAAAATTCACCAGAAGACCTATCAAAGAATTTCTTGAAACTAAGGCAGAGCTATAATCTCAGATGCACTAATAACAAAGAAAATCATAATCAGTAATACTTCATTAACATCAAGTAAAGATACTTTGGTTGCTTCTTGAAAGAACAGTTTTAGTTGATGGTAAAGCAGCCAGAGAACAGCCTCTGTTGAGTATGATGAAATGATTGATCAACCATTGCTTTATGATCAAGAATGACTGCGTTTTAATGCAAACCTAAATGGGTGCTTTCAAACAGCAGTATGAAACATCTGTTGAATCAAATTTTGGTCTACCCGACTGCGTAGCATACAGGGCTCTGAGTTTTTTCAAGGGAAATAGACTTCATGACGTGATTTCCGTTGCCTTCCTCATCAATGGTGGTCTTGTTGTAACACGTGTAAGATTCGAACTCACAACCCTCTGTGTTATGAGTCCGTGCGCTTAACCACTACAACACGGTACCAATTTTCCCGACCATAAACCTCCAATTAATTCATGGTTTGGACTGGTTACGGACTTACCTGCTTGTGACTTTCATAGGGCGTGTAATCGAATCATGCATTGACACAATCTTCTTTAACCAGATTCGTAGGTTGTATCAGCTCAGTGATGTTCACGAAGCGAAACGGTGACAGAAGCGCGGCTCATGAAATAAAAAGAAACGAGGCCAGCACTGGTTGTCTTGATGCTTGCACAAAGACGTCATGTCACAACAAAGGGACATGCCTTAATATGTTCACAAAAACATCTTGTGACTGCATTGGCACAGGATACCAAGGGCCAACGTGCACAAGAGGTAACACGAAAGGGGGGTCATTCAAAGGCATCTTCACGCTTAAATAAGGGATAGATTTTACGCCTTCTGCTTTACTTCAAAATGAGGCATTCCTTACCAGTCTGCTTCCCCCTTTTTGCAAAAAATAAATCCTATTATCTATGAATTTCTGAGAAACGTATTTGATTTTTAGCATTGAAATTCATTTTTATCAAGTAACAAAATATCCCAAAAATTTCCATCTAATTTGGAAAGATCTACTGAATATACCAAAGTAGACCTGTCCCAGTTTACTTGCTGCGTGCATGAGAGGAAAAGTCATTTTGCCTCATGAGCACTTCAGATTTCTCTGAACCTGTTTAAATAAAGATTTTTGTGCCTTGTTTCCCAGGTGGTGCAAGGGAGTAAGACTTGTGTTGTAGATTCGATCACAAAGTATAAGAATAATTCGTAAGATTGAATTTGATGGGAGCAAGGTAGGCAAATCACTTTATACATCGCATCAAGATGCCTTTGAATCACCCCATAGAACCGATTTCAAGGTTCACAAATATGATTTGCAATGCAAAATTATGACCTGATTGGCCGAGAGCCAATTTTAACTATTGATATGGTAAGTTTCCAAATAGTGTCTTGTTTCTGTATTTTTTTTTCGTTATTCGCATAGGTATGTAATAAGCACGTTTCAGCCAGATGGTCGATAACCAATTAAAATATGTGATTATTATTTGGAAAATTCCCCGTTCTTCACCATTATTGCTGGAGATATCTGAATTTTGTCACTTGGACACATTCTCCTTGCCTTGGAGCCTTTTGATCTTCGTTGCATTCGTCTATTCTCCCTTGGTCAATCAATTTCGTATGAAGCTAAATCAATGAATACTACATTCATAATAGGGATGCTTGAATGATAATTATAATCTTTCTATTGCTTTATCCATTGTTCGGGAAAAGATCCCATCAAGAAATTGAGAGAAGAGGCAGCAGAGCTCCTTTGAAAGCTGCATTCATCTAAATCAATAAGAAGCAGCCTTCTCAGACTTCCATGTAGCTGTAAGAATAGACCTTGCTTCAAAAGATCGCTCTCTAGCACCTTTCCATAATGTTTTTGATCTCAATAATATGCTTGGATTGCTGGGCCTGGTCCGTTTATTGCTCTTACACTTGTGTCTTTGACTTGCCCAACAGCATACATTATAATTGGCGGCCCCATCTTTTTATTCGAATGCAAAAAAGTCATTAAAGCTTTATAAGACTTCCCTTCCTTCTTTCCCAACAACGAAATGCTTGCTTACTCTCTAAAGACTCATTTTCACGCCAGACTCCTTTGAACCATCAATATATCGTTTAATACTGCACAGAAGTTAAACTTTACTTCTGATCTGTGTTATGATATCTGACACACGGGCGACTTTTCTTGAATATCTGCATTTGCATCGCGTTCATATATCATGTGTAATCTTACCATGGCAGGCAATAACAGTCAGGTGATATTTCAAATATATGTTGATTAATACTTTTCATTAGCAACGAACTTAAGTTTGCTCACATTTCTTTTAGCAGTCTCGGATGCTGTGTTTTTAAACAAAACAGACTACATAGGGGTAAATCTAGATGCGGATGCATTTAAACTTCGAATGAGATTCCGAACGCGCAGTGGAGAAGGTCTGCTGCTGGCTACAAGTAAAAGGGGTAAAGGCTTCTACGTTGCTGTTGTTGATGGCAGCATCAGAGTTTCGATTGACCATGAAAGAGGTATGGAAACAGCTTTTTCTTCAATTTGAAATGCGTTTTTGTGTGAGTTCAGAGTGACACTGGTCTTGTACTTCCTGTTGCATCTGTGTACCGCGTCATATCTCTTCGACTTTAAAGCAAGGTTGTATAAAAATTGCCATTTTATTGTTTGGTTTTGTCAGAATGCCTGTGAAGTGGCATTCGATACCTTTATTGTCATGCATTTGAATGCTAAGTCAAGTTTAGTTTAACGTCAATTGAGTTGAATGCCAGTCTCGCTGCCTCACCGTCCTTGATAATTCCTCAGCGCGGGAGGAGATGGAGGTGGTGAAGATCTGTCTTGCAGGCTAGCCACAGAGAGCATGTCAACTTTACTTTTGTAAAAATCAAGTATGCATATTGCGCATCAATATAGCTTTTACTTGGCAAGTTGCCAACTGTCGAGTATCGACTGTCATGAACCTGTCACGTATAGTATTTGTATACTCGATAGCAAAGCATACGCGATTTCCAGCGTAGCAGAAATCGGAGACAGAGCTCAAAGCTTCTTATTCAATATAGACATGTATATAGGCGAAGTATAACAGCGAATACACTGCGTAGCATAGTCAATTCTATACATAGCAGAAGCAGGAAACAAGACCCAGAGCCTTTTCTAATGAAGAAGAATTCTAAAAAGTTGTTTGGCACCACCTTCTCCCCGATAGTGGCAAAAGAGAAACGAAATCTATAAAATACAGTTTATTGCAATAAATCTCTCTGTTCAAGGAGCCTGGTCGCTTTCTCAGGGGATATCGCCAATAAATGTGCCTAAATATTGGCTGTTACGATACAGGAATCTAATTTTTTCAGATAAATTCAAAGTTGATTTTAATTTGCCTTTTGGAGTTCATCCATCTTTTATGGATCTTGCTAATCACTCGTAGGCTTCTTCTTTGGAAGTGGTACACTTCACGACACTCAGTGGCATTTTCTGGTGGTGTCTCTTTCAAGTTCAATGATTCATGTTGAATTGGATGGAAAGTAGGACTCCAAAAAATTTTTCTACTTCGATCCGTTTTGCAAATTTCAATGTTTCCTTTTCCAAAAAGAAATGATTGTATTAAGTATATCTATCATACACGGCCCTAATTTAGAAACGCCTCCTTGATCCAATATTGTGTTCATAACATGTGCAATCCATCTCCCTGATACCCTGTTTCAAATGTTTGCAACCAACAATTATTATTTCTAGAACGTTTTTCCCAAATTGGCTTTTTTCTTACTTCTTGATCGATCTTCTCTAGATATAACGAGAGTAGGCAGATTGGTAAAAACACCGACGTCATGACATCTCCGATCTATATTGGCGGTCTTCCCTATGAAGCTAAAGATTTGACTCCAGTTATGCCAACCTATTTCGTCGGTTGTTTACAGCAAATTTACATTGATGATGTAAGTCTTGAGTGATGTTGAACTAATCTTCTTTCTTCTCTCTGACTTGGAGAGTCTGTCAGTGAACTACTAGATATACAGCTCTTCCATTAAGAGATAAGAACATATTCATCTTGGAAAACAGAACGGTTTTATAGCAAGGTGGTCTGTATCTAGCTGGCCTGGCTACAAATATTTGCTACAATCCTTTATAAAGACCTTCAAAAAGATAGGCAATGAAGAAGACGTCATGTAAATTGACGGTATTTTCACTCCACCGCTTCTCCATGGGACTATAGGTGCATTTCAAAGCTGAAAACTGAAACAAATACTCAGCAATGCTTTAAAGGTCATACAATCGGTGCCCAGAGAAGCGATGGCATTCAACAACCTTATAATCTGACGTCCTTGTTACCAGATCTCCCATTGCTCAGAAGACGCAACTGTTGTTTAGAGCGGTGACTCAAGCAGCAACAAAATTTGACGCCAAATTTCGCAGTTCTCCGGAGAATGCTTCTGTTTATCTATTTACGAAAAAATCGTTTCATTCCAGATAAACATTGTTTACAAACTGATTCGAAGCTATGATCGAAGAGTTTCGTCAACAAAAACTCTTCAAAAGTCATGCAGTATGAAACAGGAAAAGCTTCAAGAGGCTTTACGCAGAATCTCTGGTAAGGTTTCACTTTATTAGGTATTTTACTGAGCACCCTGGCGTCACTTGGTTAGCTATAAGAAGATAGCACGGACCACAGGAAGTAGAATTAAACGAAGCATTCATGAACATATCTTCAAATCGTTTTTGACGTTTGTTTCTCGTCATTTATGGTGAATAGGGACGCACTCATCTCTACTTCTTGGTATTCATCTCTATTACAATTCATCTCTAAACTATACTATACTATACTATACTATACTATACTATACTATACTATACTATACTATACTATACTATACTATACTATACTATACTATACTATACTATACTATACTATACTATACTATTCTTGCAAGAAGATCTTTGATTCGCCTTCATGTTTTATGCTCGTCAAGTAGCCCATCAGAAAATTTCGAATACAATTTCATAAACTATCGTTTGTCTTCTTTCAGTGAATTTATTTACATTTTGGACGGAAAATTGATTGATAGGCAACTGAATAAAAAAAAATTCAAAATGTTAGCCTCGTATCCAATGGCCCCCCTCATAATGATGGCGCTTTTGTGAAATTACCAGTAATTGTTTAAACTGTTGAAATTTAATTGATTTTGTTTTTACAAGCTGAAAAACGGAGCAAAACGACGGTGTCCCCAATAGAAAAAGTGCAACCCGGTGAGGAAGCAAAAGCTTCTTCGAAACGCTACAGAAATGAACCAACCGAAAAGCCGAACGAAGTACGTATTCCAGCATTCTTCAAAAATAATTTTGATTCTTAAATAGGAAAACAGCTCTTTTGTTGGCCAGTTAGTGGGGAAAATGTCCTACAGCCCCCCCTGTTGCTTCAAACTGAACGGCCCAAAATTCATGAGAGACGTCTTGGATGATATTGATTGGAATAATCCATAGCAACACGGAGGTGGATGTTATGGGGGTTTTGAGTTTTCTGGGGCTAAATTTGGGGTCTTTTCTCTTCAAAGAATTTGTGGAGTGCAACTTTAAGTTATTTAGTCGTATATGCCTTGATTACAAATTTGTATCTTTTTGTGGCAATATTTTCCCGGGTTTCATGTCTTTTCTTACCATTTGATTGCATGTCTCGTGACAACGGTTGCTCCACTTGTAGGAATCTAACGGCGATGGCTACGCAAAACTTGCTGTTGAAAGTAAAAAGGATCTCATCGCGTGGATAAGCAGTGGTGTTGTAAGCGGTATGATTGTATTGATGATAATGACTGCTTGTGCAATACACTATTTCAAATACAAATACGAGAACATTTTTGTGTCACGTGTTAACCAACGTGATAGCATGCAAGAACAACAGCAAACTGTCAATAATGCCCACATGCTTCCAAAGCACCAAGCTGTTGTCTTTCTACAAGACAGACAAATGTCAAAAGTAGTCAACCTGTAATTATGTGAGATCTTCGGTTAAGAATTATGTTGTTGGAATATCTCCTGTTATTCCTTATTAATTTCTCGTATCATATTAACCATGATTGGTAGCTTTAGTGCCACACGCTTTTCGTCCATTCTCATTTTAGCGTTGCCTCTTTCGTGTACATCGTTAATGTTCGCACATCACGTTTTCTACACTACATACTTCTCTTATGTCACAAAACGAAATCATTTAAGGTTTCTATGCTCAAATTTCTTCTTCGGATTAGACTTGATGCGTTTCACAGGTAACGATGGAGAATAGTCCCAATTACGTGTCCCTTCCGTTGGGTCACGTCCTTTGTCTGATTCTGTAGCATTCTCTTTCTCATCTTAGTCTAATTCGGATTTACTTGCAAATGTGTATGTGAGGGCTGATAGTGTATTCTAAGAAAAATTCATCATTGCACAAACTGGTCATCGTTGCACGTTCAAATAATCTCTGTGAGCGTTCAAGGCATAAAAAATGAGACGGCCACGAAAAGATAACAAGATATGGCTATCATATTAAAACTCCCTTGCATTCGAGGTGAAGCACTCCTCTTCGATGGCTTTGCCCCAAAATCGTAGCCACCAATAAGCAGAGGCCTGTCTTTTCTGGAGGATCATTGAAGATGAGAGAGTAAGAAGAATTTCGCAACTATTTTGCTGATTTTTATAGCTTACAAGCCCTAAATCGTTACATGTTCCTTCCAAGCTTGCTAAACCGCACTCAGACAATATGCTTTTGGCAAAAGGGAAATTAGTTGACAAGCGAGTATTTTGACAATCTAGATTGTTGATGTGAGAACCATGTAGAAAATGTGTCTGTTGGATTGGCAGTTTAAGTTGTAAATTGTCCGCACGCTTGGGAAAGATGTACATCAGGGGTTATTCAACATTGGATTTACTCGTATGTCTTGGAAGCGGAAAGTTTTTGAGTTTAAATCTAAATCCCTGATTGTCATTATATAATATGCTATATATTTTCGAAATTTGCTATTAAATGAAGCAAGCTCTAATAAAGACAGGTTGTACCAGATAGCTTTCAAGGAATGATGCAAAAACAAGCTTTAAAAGAATCTATTTTCTTCGTATTTTTCACTCGTCACTTCATTATCTCCAATCTTTTTCGCCAAATTTCTGCCCTGGACTTCCTGCCAGCCAACGTTTCTAAGAAGAGGCAGATCGATAATGACCCACTGTTCCACTGAATCTGTCTTATTAGAAGCACCCCTGATGTACATTGGTTGAGTTAAGACACGATTCATGCTATGAAAAATTATGGCCAATGAGAATCTCTAGGTAACAGTATAAATTTCTTATCGAGTTTTTGAGTTAAAATGCTTCTTGCTAGATCTGCTTTGATTTGTTAAGAACTCGAGCTTGCTTGAATTGGGGTGGAGGGTGCCCTTCGGGAGCATACCGTACAACATGGGTGGGCAAACTACGGTCCGCCGAGTGCTTTTTTGCGGCCCGCCAAGAACTTGTATCAAGCAAAAGCAGCTCTCCCTTATTCTCCTTTTCTAGTCGCTTGATACCGTATAAACTCATCATAAACATGGAAAGGGTTACCATACTGAGGATGGATTATGTTTCCAAAAGATTTAAGCATACTTTTCATTTTCATTGCGTGACCATCTGATTTTGAAAAAGCTTTGGCGACATACTGTGAGGCCCTATAAAACTTGAAATTTGTGATTGCGACCCTTGTGCTGAAAAGTTTGCCCACGTGTACCGTACAACTGATGTAGAATGAATTGCATCGGCCAGGACAGATATAAACCTAATTAGGAGCAAATGGCTGCCAAAGCATAATGATTTTCATCTGAAATCGATGTAAAATTTGCCTCTGCTGAAAAATATCTCCATCTAAAAAAGCTCAATTATCGAAGATAATTCTGCCAAGGATCTTCTGGCCACCATCGACACTTGCAAGACCAACATCATCTTCAAAGAATTTATTCCTGCCAATTACCCTCAAGGAAAACCTCACTTGCCTTGTTTTCCTTCGAAATTGTGCGCGTTTAGCTAAAAAACATAGTTCTTGTCAAATTAAACTTGTTTTCAGTATTGCAAATCATCCGAAGCCTCAATTCTAATAGATGGCAATTTCGTCACAAAACATGCAGCAGAAATTCCTATTTGGCAACAAATTCATATCGCCCAGCAAAGACTGCAATGTGAAATCATTCCGTGTTGATTTAAGTTTTTTCTACCTTAGAAATTTATCTTTGATCTTCAAGGGCCTATCCCGTGGAAATTTTTTATTCTCGAATAGAATTTAGTCGAGTGACCTGATTTCGAATCTGCGATTATTTTTCTGATATCTAGTGCCGATTCCAAAATAACACTTTTTCATTTGAGAGGCCCTTTAATACAACGTTTCCTTCTGGCTTTGATTCGGGTCTCCAGTACTCAAAATAATCGACAAATGACTAACTGTTCTCACAAAAGCGAAAAAGAAATGAAAGTCACCGAAAATTACATCTTTATTGCTGACTCACAATTACTACCATTTTTGCGGCAAAATTACAGTACATGAAGATGAAAAAAATTTATCGTAAAAATACTGTCTGACCGAAACTGGTTAAATTACAACTTTAATGTTGTAACTAAACTCTACCAAGAAAAGAAAAGATGACTGTTATAGTCTTAATTTCTAAGCAACATTCAATTAAATTTTCTGGACGAAATTTTTTAGGGAAAACCAATTGCGACTTAGATGGTCGTTGAGAAAAAAAGCCAAATATTTAAGCCTCAAAATTTCAAGCAAAAGTTGCTGAATCTATATGCGAATACTTAGCTGTGACCAACAATTCAGAGGAACTGTTCAGTTGGTACCCACTACTTGTCTACGGTTGGGCATATTTGCGGTGGAATCCGGCTGAGTCTTTCTTGCTTACAAATTGAGGCACAATTTGTCGGCCTATTGCAAAGGTGACTTACGATGTTTAGAAACAAACATACATTTCTGTATTTAATGAGTTTCATTTATATGTGAAACAGAAACAAAAAAGCAAAAAACTATGCTGAAGGCAAAATTGGGAAAATTCAATCGATATCTCTTATCAAAGTTCAGGTTTATTGACGATTCTTGATTTCAGATTCTAAACATTTCACTTCCAATTGTCGGTGCATTAATGGCAAGACTTAAAATACAATTCCGATTAAATTCATTAAAAAAACTGCGTCAAAATATGATTAGTACAACATAAAGTATTAACATAGTAATGATGATAATCTACGCAAAAATAAATACAAAAATTTGCTAATTGAAAAGGCATCAAAGCCAATAATAGTAGGCGATAGTACCGGGTAAAACCGTTACGTTCTTTAAGTATTGTCTTGTGAATAAATTGAAGGCGCAGCCCGCGAACACCCATCAAACCCTGTTACGTAGCGAAATCATTTAAAAGAAGCCAATCAGCGGTCTTCTATACCGCTAAATCAATACGAGGTGCCGTTAACTCTCTGAGTCTCATTCTCAATGTTTGGACTTCTTTCCAGCGCGTCCAACATTCTCGCCAATTGATGTTTGTTATCTGCGATACAGACCTGGAACGGGCTGCCTTGGGCGTGTTCATCTGACCACATTATGTTCACTGTATAAATGCCGGCCTCTTCTGGGCTGTAAAGCACTCCAATCGTGCGGTCTTTGTTACTTTCTCGAAACATCTGCACTTTGAATGCACCTTTGGGTCCATGAATTCGCACTTTGAGTGTACCAGGCCCGGCGCCTTTTGTCTCCACCGTAAATTTGCCTTGGTAGTCGCCTACAAAGAAGATGGTTCGGTACACTAAAAACGAACACAGGTTGGCCTAGGGGGCTGGGGCTTCGCGGCCATGGGTTCAATGGCTTTACAGGGATAAGAGGATGTTGGAAATGGAATCAAAGTTAATTCAAATCTACACAGAAGCCAGCTGCTGCGCAGGCGCTTTGAAGCTTTTATCTCCATTACACGATTTCAAATTATTGCAAATGAATTAGATAGCATCTCAAAAAATTTCTCGAATCATACCCATAATAGGATCAACAAAATCGATCTATTGAAGTGCATAAATGGATTACTTAGGGTTCTATACGATCCAGCATTATTGCTTTGACTTCTTAATTTCCTCAAAACTTTCTCCGCATACATAAGAAAACCATGTTTTTGCTTTCTCGTTGATTTATTCATGAGCTGAATTATTCACTTCATCACTCTTCGTCCCGTTTAATATCAGTGACCCAAGTACAAGAAATGAAGATAGGAAGTTTCCAGAAACTTCTACGAAGCTATAAAACCCTTCCAGGCCTCCCATAGCCTTCCCAGTCCACATAATATGTTCTAAATGATACGATGAGGCACTTACTCAGAAGTCCGCTAATTAAACCGGGTCCCTGAACTTTAACCTTGCCCACATCGGGTGCTTGCATTATTCGCACCATGAAGGGACTGCCAGGCACTGGGTTTCCGTCCCACTCCAACTCAACAGCGTGCACTCCTGGTTCTTTTGCGTTCAGATCGACAGTGAATGTACCATCTCCGTTGTCTGATATCAAGACATGGGTGTCCTTTCCAGTCGGTGACTTGCAACTGCATGCGAGATTCCCGTCGCCGGCTTTGCGTCCATCCAACGTAAACATGACCGGCTGGCCTGCAGTTCCTTCTTTTAAACCTTCGCCAGCAAGCACTGACACGATGAAAGAAAGTGGGAGAAATAGCCTTAGAAAATGGTGAGCGACGATGAAATCTAAATTCACTGTCTCTAATACAACAATGTTTGGGCCAACTGAATAGAAAGTTACGGATGGCTGCTGCTACTGTCATGCAGATATCTAGTCAATCCTTCAATTGAAGACCCTTGATGTTGCCTAAGTCTGCTAATTCCTTTCGACATGTCTATTTCTATTTTTATAAACTCATGCTTTGCTTAATTGGATGAAAAGCTTAACATTTTCAAACAATTTATATACCGACGTATGCCTTATGAAAAGAAAATTCAGAGATTCTCTAAATGCCACAGTTGCAGCACGGAGCAGCAACCAATCAATTAACTATAACTTAAGCAACAGGGATAATTTCTTGAAGGAAAATAGAAGAATCAAAAATCTTGCAGAGGCATCAACTTCACTTCCTTTCTGAGAAATACAAGAGCGCACCTTAAGGCGGCTTACACAGAGTACCTCAATACAGTTGTAAAAGGGGGCAAACAAAAGCCCCCGAATAAACAACTTAATACCGAATGTCGATTCTGTTTAGGCCTTCTGCTGCATCACTTGGCAAGGCATGCAGCATCGTGGTATATTTGTAGCATCGACACCAAAACCAAATGAAAATTGTTGACCAGACCGTGATAATGAATCAGTTGGTTGTATAGTGAAATGGCACGCCATGGAAGAGGACGGTCATTGTTGCACGTGTAACATTGCACGGAACGTCATCCCCTCCCCCCGAATCAATTAGTGCTACGCCCTGCAATCAATGGGACGAAAAATGTCACGTTGAGACAGGGGGTGAAAAACTTACCTATTTGTTCTGGGTGCGTCCTTGAATACCCAGTGACAATAAAAGGGCTGCCTGGTATATCAACGTCGTCGTATTTAACTGTGAGCTCATACGTCCCTGAACTAGGAATGGAGTATGTTATGTCGTGGGTGCCATCGCCGTTATCTTTGACAGCAACAGGGCATAACACGTTGGATCCTTGAGCATAAACTGAAGCAGTCAGTTCGCCCTTACCAGCATTTTTACAATCCGCGTGAACTTTACAAATCTCGTTGACTGGCGCTATAAAAATTTCAACGTCGAAATTATTAAAGAAATGAATAATCATGGAAATAAACGAACTGAAGAAATATATTACATAATGATCGATCGCAGGGTTTAATGAATGAAATGATGAATGAATGAAATGAAAAATGACAACATGAAAATATTGAATGTGCTGAGCGATAGAAGGAATGAATGAGCGAATGAACAAATGAACAAATTAATGAACGAAAGCTTGATTCAATGCTGAAAAAAGTTCACTCATGTGATACTTAAATGAATTAAATTCTTACACAGCAAGAGAAAGTTCAGACATAATCTTGCATGTGAGATGAGAGCAAGAAAGCCGTGCAAACAATAGTCCCCTAGATAGTTTGCGGATTTAGTTAAAGCACGGGTAAGGAGTACTGCGCATTTCACCTAAACCAATTCAATAAGACAACCTGTCTCTATTGATGTAAGCCAAGGTGGTGTCCAAATAGGTTCCGAAATCATATTTGAAAACAAAATAGCCGCGTAAGTGACTTTGACAAACAATCATATGCATAATTAAATGCCTAGAACACCTTAGTCGTCCATAATTAGATCCTATCTCAAAACGAGCCCGGCATCGCTCATATCCTTCAACTAGTTTATTTCGTGACATTCAAATACTAATCTGAAATATGCAACAAAAGGACGCAATTTGTGCGAGAAAACGAAAGAGGCGAAGCATTTGCAAATGAACGGGGGGGATCCTTGCCACCATGCCCAATGTCTGTGGTTCGAACCCATCCATCGTTCTAAGTCATCGTTTTAAGTCATCGTTCTAAGTCACAAAGCACTTATTGTAAATCAATCCCCAAATGCTCCAGCACCTCGAGGAAGGTTTCATTTTGTTTTGAATACGGTCTGCGGTTTGAGTTCATCCTGAGCTCAACCTTCACTTAGAGTGAGGAGATTTTATAGCTCATACGGTCACGGGGTATGGTCACATCGAGCGGAAGGACCTGGACACTGCTCGATAAGGACAAGCTTCTCGGTGTCCAAATGTCTACTTTTGTCATCTAGGTAGAATGATATATATATATATATACAACATTATATTGCGTAAAAACATAAGAACATACCTTTATGCAAAGCATCACCTGCTACAACGACTTCTCCTGCATCGCTTGCTTCTGCTACATCCAAGTTGTACGGACAGCCTGCCAATGGAGCTCCTCCGAAGAGGACATTAACGCCATGCCTCCCGTGAACTCTTGGTTTGAAATGTATTTGTTTTGAATTTTTACCCTTGTCGATTATCATGACAGGCAACTCCGTTCCACAAGGCGATTTCACTATGCATTTAATGTCACCTTGGCCTGCGTCATCATCAAAGTCCACCCTCAAAGTGTATTCACTGCCAACTTTCACTGGATTTGTCTGGACGACATTAATGCGACATTTGCTTGGGTTACTGACCTTTACTAAGAAGGGACTGCCTCGAATAGCAGTTTCGTTGAAGTGCAGATGTACACTGAGAGGGTCAAGGGAGTCGGGGTAATACTGGCCTTTGTACGTATTATCTTCAACCTTTGCTATTTCTACTGGGATCTCCTCATTGCCGCACCGTACATGGCCATTGATCTTCCCGGGTCCAGCACCAATCGTTGTGACTTCAAAATTAACTGCTTCATTCAACCTCGCTTGATAAAGGCCTTCACCATGTGCCACGCACTTTCCAGGATCACTTACCAACACTGTATACGGACAGCCACGGATCTTTCTGTTGTTCCAGAAAATATCTGTGTGGTAGACTCCAACGGTAGGTGGGTTGAAGAAAACAGACATCGTTCCATTATCTCTTTGCTCGATATCAGTTGGTGTCATAGAATTATGTGGTCCCATGGTAATGGCACGTATGGAACCGGGTCCCGAGCGGGACACATCGATATTGAAATGGGCCTTTTCACCGGGTGTGACAAGGAAGTCTTTACCTGACGAAGTTGGCAAAAAAATAAGTAAGAAAGCTGACGCAGAAATGGGGTGAAATTTTGAGAACTGAATACATCTATATGCAACAATCTATGATACGTGTGGGACTGCAGGCCTGCAACACACTGGTGCATGCTATGTAGGTAGACGCAAAGGTTTGGCCCATTCGTTTTCACAATGATCCTCTAATTCTTTTGCTAAACGTAAAAGAAGTGGGTGCGGGTTGATTCATTACTGATTTCTTAATGGCACGCACCAAGATTAGTTGACTGCATAAAATTGCAGCCTTTGCAGGTATCTTCATCCTGCAAGAATAATCAGCAAATGAACGCCAGCTTAGAGGAAACAACTGCATCCACAGTCGGGGTTCGATACCCGGTCGCGCCACACGAAAGACTTGCAACTGGTACATGTAGTTTTCCTACTTAGCATTCAGTACTTTTTAAAAGGGCAAAGGCATGGGGGATCAACACACAGTGCTCCCACATGGCCATCCCCACGTGTAGCATTGAATGGGGTAGCATCCTCTGGGACAGCTTGCTAACCTTGTTACAAAACTCATCATTCGCTAGAGAATTAAAAATACTGATAAAAAATGGAAGATTCAAAATTGGACATAAAGAAATTGCTGTAAACACCATCAAAAGTCCCCTGCAAATACTAGCATGCAGATGGATTTTAATTTGCTCTTCCTAATATATCATTATAAGTTTTTCCTCTTGCAAACAGTTGGTTTCAATTAGCTATCTCTCTACAAAAAGCTATAGTAAATACCAACGTTAAAGCAATATAATATTTATAAAAATATAATGACTGTGGTTGCTCAGTTGTGTGACCCAGAAGCTTAAGAAACGGAGGGAGAAGGTTGATTCCCCTTCTCTTATATCTACAGTTGTATAGACAAGCACTGCTTGCAAAACATTTTCTGGTTCTATCAGCTACAAAAATTTTAGAGGGATAGGATAGAATGAGCTAACCTGAATTTTGTTGGTCCGAGGAAACAACAATTGTATCTGGATCTACGACCCTTGCAACGTATGGACATCCCGGCAGATTCTCCCCGTTGATGTTGATGAACAAGCCATAAAGGCCAGCCTCTTTTGGCGTATACTTGATACGGTACACACCATTGCCTTCATTCTCAACGAACGCAGGCGCCTCTTCCATCGTTGGTGACACTGAATATGCATGTATGTGGGCATTATCAAGGCCAGTTTCTAGTTTAATTTCAGCTAGTTCATTGGCAAACACATCACCGAGCCCGGATCCAGAGACTGTGACACGGGTGAGATCTTGAACAATCTTAATGCTGACCGGGCTACGGTCAAGATGCTCGCCTTTGTACATGAGATCAACTGTGTACCACCCGGGTGTGTCTAGCGGGTATCGACAGGTAACTTGGTGCTCACTGGTCTTTTTTCTCTGGATCGGCATAATCCTGTCATCATCACCAGCATTGAGGCCAGGCCCAGTCACTTTGATTTCGAGGTCATTGTCGTCAAACTCGTCTTCACAATGAACATAGAATTCGTTTTCCTGATCAATCTGCGGGTCTGTAAGACCAGCGCCTGCAATAAAGAACATTTCGGCAGTAACCTCGGGTTTCGATTCTGGTTCAGGCACTGTTTCAGTTTCAATAACCGTTTCGACCACGATCTCTTCTTCTTGCTGAACGACTTCCACCACATCCGGCTCTTCAATTATCACGTTGGCTTCAGATTGTACTGCCGCCGTTCTAAATTGCAAAAGGTAGGCCATTACAGCAACCTCTGTAATTTCTGGATTTGTGAGGTCTTCGGGTTTGAACAGCTTTGTTACGCCCAATTCGCTCTCTGCTTTACTCATTCCAAGTGTTACATTCTCCAACTTATTTTCAGGCTTCAGGTCCTTACAATGCGGTATCGTACCTGGCTTGATGCTCTCCACCAGCGTGCAAAGGCGTATACCATCATTCCAGTCGGTATTAAAATTGCTGAATGTGATGTTTTTGGACCAAGAGCTTATCAAATCTTTCGCATATTCCTGTCCAATGGCGTCGTCTTGGATGAAGTAGGACAGGTACGTCATCATGCTCTGTTCATCGATACTTGGATTGGCCATTTGCTCTGGTGTCATAATCTTAGGTATTCCAAGCACATCTCTTGCTAGGCCTAGCCCTAGCCGGCAATTATCAACAGCGTTTTCGGGCTTAAGCTCTCGATATTGCGGACAAGTCCCGGGCTTTATCGATTCGATCAGCGAGCAGAGTGCAATGCCGTTGTTCCAATCGCGAGTAAGGTTTGTTATTCCTTGAGAAGGGATGGTATTTTGAACCCAAAGAAGGACGACTTTTTTCACTGGTATTTTCACGGTCATGGCACCAATCTGATAGTGGAGAATCATCCGCCAAATAAGTCCAAGAATGAGTTTCAGACTTCCACTCACAATGTGTTCACTATCTGTGACAAAAAAGAGAAAGTTGCACATTAACAACAACGTTTCCAACAATGACCCCGGGGGACACCGCGAACATCAACGTCGAGGTTTAAGACAGTTGAAGTTTATCATTGATCTCACAAAGAAGTCGCTGAGGCGAGTTGGAAAAAGGCGGGCCTGGATTGAAGATTCTGAAAGCTTCACAAGATCAAGGGATGCACGTTATGAACATAGCGATGAACAAAGTTCAGTGGCAGAGTACACTACGTGGTCACTTTCAAGATAGATGATCAGCGATCAGAAGCGGTCATGGTGGAGAATAGAATCCAAGATTAGCAAGGGGACAGGAGAAATAAAATGCAGTACAGTATAAAGAATGAGACAGGCTATATGGCTTGAGGGTGCAGAGGCAAAATGCAAGGTCAACCATGGGGAAAAGACGCTTTGAAATTTCCTACAGACTCGTGTTAGTGCAAGCTTTCTTAAATTGCGAATAGATAAACCAAACGAGTAAAATTACTATTTCTAGCGTACCGAAACAATTTATTTTTTCACCGCACGCGATTTCTAACTATTACACAGGACATGCATAAAAATGAATGCATCAAGCATAGCGACTGTATATGTGGAGTCAGCTTAAACAAACGGAAGAAGAAAAGCAGGCTACGAAAATGAGTACAAGCAAAGCTATTGAGCAATGGCGTGGGAAGCAGTTTGGTGAATAACAAGTTATACAAATGGCTGCTTCAAAAACAAGGATACGAGAAAGAGAAAGAAGGGATGCATGGCATTAAAATCCTTAAAATGTCCCATTTTGTAAAAAATATCTCCATTCACTAAAACGTGGGTCCCCATTTAACTTATTTTTAGGCACGTGAAACTGGTTTTACAATGCTGTGCAACGTTGCCTTTATAAACATCCCAGAAGACCATTGCTTCAAAAAGATTAATCTACTGTTAGCCCCCACTTCCTAAATCCCACTTCTAAGTATCAGAAAGAAAACAATAACGCATAAAAATTCCCCAGTCATTGCCACATCGCCCTGTCTTCAACCAGTATGTCTTCATTGGAATGACTCAGAGAATTCACAATTATGCTCGTACCATTTCGTCGACGTACTTCGACGACTTGTAGACTTTGGAGATGATCGACCCCCGCTTGAAGCATCACACTCAAAACAGTCTTCATTGGGGCTGAACAAGGCCGAAATTCTTGTGGCTGCGCTGGTTGAAAGCAACATACAGGAGGACGCTGGGTTATGCAGTGGTCATGGTAACACTGTGAACAATCACCATAAAAAATTGAATGTCACATTAGCATTGTGAAATCATGTACGCATTGCTGATCCTTTATTGACACAGTTTGAAACAGTTTCGACAGAGAGAAAGTTCAACACGGGGGTGGGGGTGGGGGTGGGTGTAATGGCCTACCTACCTACAGCTTAGAATGTCTATAGAAGCACGTGGTGAGACTATGCAATGATATTGCTTGCACGTTGTTTCAGTTCGCAGCCCTAAACGACAATCTTGCCACAGTTTCCCTCGCTGATTGCAGCTAATATTCACCAATAAGAGAATAGCACAAAAAAGCAGACGACTCAGCTTACCGGCGGTTCTTGTTTAAAAACCTGCCCCCACCCCACAGCTATTGTCCCTGCTCAATTCTTTCAACCCCAGCTTATATCCACAGCTACGTGCCTGCGAGATGACCGTTTGAGGTTGGGAGATTTCTCTTTTGTTACGAGTGATGCAGTCGTTCGCTCCCGGTTCGGTGCAAAAGGCACCAATGGAATGGACGTTGGATGACTGAACGATTGATGACAGGTTCCAAAAGTTCTATAACAAAGGGCAAGCAATCTTTGGGATTTTCTAAGCCCCAAGTCTCACCATATCATCAAATTTTCCTATTTGAGGGAATTGGATAGGATTACAGTTTTGAAGGATTGTTGAAGGCCGTTACCGGACAGAGGAAAGATAAATCTTATCTGAAATAAGATTTCAAACAATAATCTAATCCCTTATAACCTATGGGATTGTAAACCCATGTGATTCTTAAGCGACCATCGATTGGATCAAAGTTATGTTATTACAGAGGGAAAGAGAGCCGCCTGCATAGAACCATGCATCTTGTACACACACAATGAGTATGTGGATTAAAGCAATTCGGGCCAAATGCATTTCATTGATAAAGATAAGACCAGAGCTGTTTGAATGAAGTATTAGAATATGTCAACGCAAATACCTGAGTCTTCAAAACAGGTAGAACAAAAACTGTCAAATTTATCACATTATCCCAAAATTTAGATGTATTCCGTTTGCGAAGAGGCATGGACATCCTTTGATGGGGTACAGATAGTCTGGATACACTTTAATCGAATATTCATACTTCCCAGGGGGTCATCGGGGCTCCAATGGGGCTCAGCTGGAAAAATGGGCATGGTTTGGGGATCAGGAGAAAAATCAAATTGAAATGCATACAAGCAATTACAGATATGAAATTCCTGCCCTAAATCAACCATTTGAGCCATAGGCTATTGTGTAAATCTTGACTATTTTTTGCGCAAATAGAAAAATCACTTGTACCCATGCCCTAGCTGAAATTCAGAAAGTAAACCGCCTTTTCAGAAAAAGTAGAAATTCATAGCGAAATTGTGGTATGCTGAAAGAATCTTTCTGCGAGCCTGGTAACTGCACGGAATTGAGTCACTTTTAACCTCTTTCAAACAACGAGGCGACATGAACAAAAAATTTGTAATATGGAGAATTGAAGGGCTTAAATAAATTCAACGCGAGTGAAGATTACCACGTCCTACACAATTTGTTTTGTTAGCGTCGAATTATTTCCATAGAAACCATTCATGTTGCGTAGCAATGCATAAAAAAGACTGTCAGTTTTCTCTTGTAAAAACAACTGCTTTTGATTGTTACTTAGTGTGGCACATAGCACACATATTTGGTTGGCGACGTCAAATGCTCATAAATCATGCTATGAACACAGGCAGATAATGCTATGCTTGTTTCTAATGGTTTGTTATTACGATAAAACATGGGTGTGCACTTTCTGCAAGACTGATGGTCATGCAGGTATTAACACCGACGATTAACAAAAAGATTTTCGTGGCTAATTATTTACCGCGCCAGATGCTTACTGCTGCTAGAAAATATCTGTCCTACTTTGATATCTTTAAAATGGATCTTACATTAAAAAGCGATGACGCTCTGGTGTAAGCGCACGAGATATTAAATCACCAGCCAATACTATAGTTATTTTTGACAATGATCAACTTCGACTCTAATTTCCTCAAGGACGCTTTTTGTGATAATTATGAATCTCATGAGATTCAAAAATTCATTTAAACTTGTCCGTTTGATAGCAGCCCTGAAGAGGTAGCCTCTACCATTCCCGCTCGTGCTTGCCCGGCAATGATTTGCATCGCGAATTTACGCTAAGATGAAGAAAAGATTATTGGCATTATGTCGCCAACAAAACGTGTACCAAGAGAGCAAACAACCTGCAATTTGGTTGCAAAAGCATGCACATCCAAGTCATTATCAGCCTAACTTTAAGTAACTAGATATATTTATTCAGTTCAATTATCAATACTTGCTGGAATGGCTATCTCACGATTAAGTGATTAACCCTTTCCCCACCCACGTGTGGGAAAAGGAGTTTCCAATAGTCTGTCCACTCGATTCAAAGAGTACCGGTTAAATGAATGAGGAAAATAGCTTGATTCTGATTGAAGGGCAGGGTTGGCCTAAGCTGTATTAGCTTGTACGTTGGCTTGGCGTAAATACTTTGTAAAAGAGGATCACAACTTAGCTTTGTGCACAACATGGCACCGTTTTAACTAGCACAGATCCGTACCGAAAAAGGTTGAGAGAGGCTTGCTGTTTAAAGGATCCATACCCATTTGGGTTGTCAATTGGACCCGCCTGGGTTCGCTTACCAATGTGTAGCCAATTGGATCCGTTCCAGACAGGGCCTGGTGTAAACGACAAGCAAAATGAGGCCGTACCATTCGGAATCGTGCTTGTGAAAAGAAAGTCAGTTAGAAACGAGAGAAGTTTCATGGGTTTTGCTGTCGGTTCGTGCTACGGATCCATCTAAGTAGCCCCAAGAACTGATGAATGCCAACATATGCCTAGCTAAATTCAAATTGATTGATTCAGAGCAAATTTTGTGCGTAACCAGGTGTGGTAGGTGTCAGTATATAATAGGACCGTGGAGCGTAGGGTTGAGTTACCCATCGACTATGAAGATGGGAATTTCTCACTGAGAAAGTCTAAGTTCTGGAGAGTAAATTTTTCGCAGCGATGAATCAAACGTACCGATTTTCGAAGATCGCAGGAGCCTGCGTGAGAGCATATTTTAGCATACTGCATGAAAGACCACGTGATCCTATATGATGGTTGCATAGGAGAAGCCAGGGACTAATTAAATGGGCAAGAAATTTGGAATCTACCTTTCCATGCAACATTGTTACATAATAAGGTTCTTACAGGGGAACGAAATATTATCGCATCATGTCGATAAACACGTCCAAATTCAATTCGCTGCACGTAAACATGCCAACACTGATTGATTTCTATGCGTCACAAAAAACATAGTAAAATATAGTATTAATCACATTGGAGCAGGAGTTGGGACAAATTTACGTTAGCCCCATATAGGTGCTCCTTTAATATCAATTGCTGAACAAAATATGACTTAGATGGATTCATGGTAGCCGTTTCGATTGACGACCCAAGTCACACATGATGACGTACACAACAGACTGATTCATGTGAGGTATTGTTGTAAACTTGTAGTAAGGTTTCTTGGATTAGGCTAAAGTTTTCATAGCAAAAGTTTCTTGCGGGTTTTCAGCGGCAAAAAACATCGACACTTCCCGCAGCTGACAATCAAATCGAGCTGTTCCTGGGGATTGATTTTATCAGCATTTGAAAACCACATGAATAACACAGGATGCCGAAATGATAAACGAAACAATGGCTACTTAGAATTCCTTTCACCTCTGATATATTCCAGAGAGCTTTCAAGAATTTCGGGAAGATGGTAACTTAAGTATCTTCTGCGGTCCTTGCTTGTGAAGAATTACTGCATTAAGTTCCACGAGGTCCGCATCATTATTCCGGACGTAGTTTACGAAATCTAAAATTGCTTCGTAATCATTTGCGTAGAAAATTCATTTTACAACCTAACGTTAGACAACGACAGTTTTACACTGAACGTAGCGAAAATAGATGAAGCCTGCACTTAAAACAAAACCAGATTCTTTTCAGAGCAAAACAAGAGATGATGCATTGAAGACAGAAAACTGACTTTGCAACGAACAGGTTCCCTCAAGCGAAATTGAATTCATTCTGAGGCTTGGTACCTAAATAAAAATTACTTTTATATGACTTCTTTGATATCTAGGAGGCTAAAGGGTGCCGGGTTTAATGGATGATTGATTTCATGCATACCTTGACAAGCCTAAAGATGCTCTCTTTTAACGACCTTGGGCAACAAATGGCCCAATTGTTATGTCAACGTAAGCTTGCAAAAAGGATTTAGCTCATTCTTCAAAGGAAAGAAGTGGAATGTTTCAGGGTGTGTTTAAAGCGATTGATTCTGCAACTACAGACTGTTCGGCCTACAGAGCAGAATCAATATGGCGATGTGCCAGTTCCCTATATCTCCCACTACCATGCACAAAGACGTGGCTATTGGCCTGTGCCACAGAATGCGTCAAACTGTTTTAGAGAACAGCCTTGTGACAGACTTGAGGACGAATCAAGATTTAGCTTCCAAGAACAAGCAAGCATTCTGACTCGATAAAATTGACTGCTCTACATGAGTTTATAGCTGAGTATGACAGTCGTCTGGATTTCAACAAAGAGGAGAATCCAAGGGTGTTGTCAAAGTGCGCGACCTAGGTGCAATAGCTTGTATCAAGTAACGGAGGAGATCTACCCAGGGTGGTTTAAAAATACCATTATTTACCATATCTGGAAGCGGAAAAGTCTAAATGCCATTAAAAATGAAAGAGTGGCAACATTAAACAGGAGGCAAGCTATGACGCGACGAGAATAAAACCCGCAGCTTTGTCCAAGATAGCTTTGTCCAATAATGGTTGGTGAACAGATAATTGATGGTATGAGATTACCAGCGACTGCAAATAAATTTCACAACAATTGAGGAAGAGGTGGAAATTGATAGAAAATAGAGAAGCAGGGGAAAATTAATGAAAGATTGTTAAGGGAGGCGGCTTTGGAGGCACGTGGAAATTGTTGAAAATATGGGCGTTTATGAGGAAGGCAACACCAGCAGTTGGATTATCGGTGGTGTTGGAGGATCGCCAGGATAGTGAAATAATGTAGAAAATCATAGGTTAATACAAATTGGGTTGATCATGAAATATGGTAAGCAAAAGGTGAGTAGAAATATGGAATTTATGGACAAACGGTGGCGTGAATCATCAGGCGTCGAGCAAAACAAATTATAATGGACGTGTTGCAACAAAATATATATTAAAATAGGACATTCGGCTGCTAGTAATCGTTTCTGTTTACGTAAAGGAAAAGGCCAGTTTAACAGGTGCTTTCAGATAGCATTTGTTGTTTACATGGAAATAGCTTCTAACTCACCAGCCTAACCAATATTTCAATCTCTTCGATAAATCCGCCCCCTTAGAGAACTATGGATAACTCCCGCAACGAAACTATTAGCTCCGATGTTACAGCCAGGTACGAATCTCGAATTACGCTGAAATTCAGTACTTGCCTAGTACCAATTTGCTTGTGAGCTGTTTTGAAAAGGGTACCCCTCTTCGCCTATGCCCTCGTCAATTAGAAAGAGCAAATTGTGATTTAATAAAAAGTAACGCAAACACAAACCAATGCTGACTAAATTGATGCCGTCGTCTTCCATTGCCTTCAGTGCCAGGGTTACATTTTCAAGCATTTGATTCGGCAACTTCGGTTTCTTGTTGTAACGACCCAGCTTTTTTTTAGCTACAATTTCATACAAATTTATCAACTTAATTCCATCGGAAAAGTCCGTTTCAAATTCCACAAGCTCGAAGCCACGAGTGTTCAAATTTTGGTTGACCCAATTTTTGAAGACGGCAGTTTGCGTCTGAATCCAGTTGTTTTCGTCGCCTTTGACGGAGACTTGACGTCGAGTTGAACTCGAATGCATTTTCGATTTCACAGCAAACTTCCTCGGCCCCTGTCGATGTTAAATGCTGAAAACAATGGATGACGAAGATAGGGCACACTTCGTGCAGCTATCCGCAATGCTCCGCTACGCTCTCAGATTCCACTCTCAAGCTTGCATGTTGTGGTCCAATTATTTGAGGAATTGGAATTTTTCAAGCATGATTGGATAAATTCTCAATCCTCCATTTAGAAATAAATGGCAGGTTCCTGCGTTATGAATGACGTTTTATCTCCACCATTGTTTCCGTCAGAATGGAGTATTTTCTCTTTGTCCTTCCCTGTCAAACCAAGTCCTCTGTCAATAATAGCTAATATGACAACAAAAGGATCTTCAGAATTACTTATCAACGGTCTCGGCTTGAAAATGAGATTATGCGGCGTCAGTATCCATGAAGACGAGATTTCTCGTGATGAGTCATTGATGGTCGTCACTCTTTGCATAACTTAGAAATTTCTCAACAAATTCCATTGTTTTGGATAGAAGAGGCAAGTTCCTGAAGGAGTATTCACAAATTCTACGACACACCCTATAACATTGGCGATTTCTACGATTCCTTGGCAACAGTCTCACATTGATGCAGCGCGTGGTACACCATATTCACTTTCAAGATCGGTTCGGTAGCTGATTGAAATTGAGCTGTCCTTTCTTATAACGGCAAATGCATGTTTTGATTGACCACTTCGCATTGAAATGCGGTTTGAATAACCCATAAGACAAGATGGGCTCTTGTCTGCATTTGTCGTTGAACAATGCGAAGTGCAAGGTGGCTAGTTTTTGCCTGGGACTTCAGCCAAGCAATCTGAATCACGGTACATCGGTTTTTCGACTGGACAAGCCCCCCTCTAGTTAATTTGTAATTTTTCTTATCATGCTTGCCTTAAACGCTAGGCCATTGCTTCTCAACCTTTATGATCCGCTGCACTACCTCATGAAAAATTTCTCCTCCCTCCACCCCCAGCTCTACAAAACATCAAATTACTGAAAAATTAAAACCGGGGAATAATGGCATAGGCTGCATCTTGCAACAAAAACTCAATTACTTTATTTTAACAGCGCGAATACTGTATTTCACAACAAAAAAGCAAATTGTAAGTCTGTGTAATTTTCGTCAGTGATGATTACAATTGCGAACCTTGCGCTTGCTGTTGCTCAACTAGAGTCTTTATATTGGGTGCAAGCTTTGTTAATTTCAGCCGTAGGTCACCACGATCAATTATATCCAGAGAACATCGTTGTTGTCATAATATCTGCTACTGCACTAAATGCGCATCCCACGAAATACGAAGTTGGGAATGGTAATAGAAAACTACCTACCCACAGCTTTCCCCCCTGTGATTCAACCCAAGTTCCCCCTTTTTAGAATTTCACCCCAGTATGTCTTATTCACACCCAGGGGTTCACATGGACCCCGGTTTAAAGACTTTCACAAACGAAACAAAGTGACGCAACGAAAGCGACGCAACGAAAGTGCTTTTATCATTTGAGGCATGAATTTACATCGATACTAAACGGGAACATTGCTGCTCCTCCCTCAGCGAAGCTTCAATTGCTTCACGAGAGATTGTGCCTGGATTTACCCACTACGAATGGGAGGTCAAAAGTTCAAGAAGGCAATGCTTCCGCAACGATCAAGAGGATACACAGAGGAAACAACTCTCTTCAGCATACCGTATAATTTATTTATTAAAACCAAGGCTGAAAAATAGTTTACATCTTAAAATACTGCAATTATCCTATCCAAAAATGCAATTTACTGATAAAGTACGACAGTGCAAGTTTAATTCTTAATCTGATTCGCGGGAACGTTGGTTTTAGGTTGACTAAACGGTAGACGAGAATTTGGCGATTCTCTTTACTATGATAACTTTATACTGCAAGATTATTTTGCGAAAATAATCTGATGGTAACGACGACATAAAATAGGTCCAACAATTTGTGGATGGGAGTTAAAGAGACTGGTGAATATTCTCGATTGCTACATAAAGAGTTTGTGAGGAAAACATAAGCAGTCAAGACAGAAAAGCGTGAAATTTATAAAAATTACGAAATGCTTGAATAATACGTTTTCGTCGCGTCTCAAGATATAAAACCCTCACGATTAACCTCTCCATGACAACAGGACAAACTAGTGGTGGACAAAGAGAAGAGCAATTGAGGAAGAAAGCCTCACATATTCTCACAAAGTACGCTTTAAGACAGAGCCATTGCTGTACGGAATGAACGGAGTCTAGTTGTTTCAAAGACAGAAATGGAAGAGCAATAATTCAATCCAATGACCCTTCCATTCTTTTTCATTCACAATAGACGCTCCTCAGTGCAATGTATCTTATCGTTCGTTCCATGTAACCGCTGTAGATTACAATAATTTGACACAGATGCAAGGAGATTCTAGTAAATCATAACATGGAATTGTGATGCTTATCTTGCGATCAGCGGCTTTTGCTTGTCCATTGAAAGCTGACCGTTAGAGCTGGAAAACGTAGGGGGAAGACGGGCACGGAGAATTGTCGTCCCGAAACAGATACTCTTGACTACCAATACAATTCGCCACAATAGTGAAAACACCTCCTCATATCTAATTTACTGGGGAATATCATTGGTGTGGAATGAATATCAAGAAAAGGGGGCTGGGTGGGCGAGGTATCGATGTTAAACGCTCCAAAGCGGATTTCTTTCTGCAATGACATGGCAAGGTAATCACCTAGTAAGTCGAATAAAATCACACCACGGAGGAGCCATCTGCTCAAATTCACTTGATCTAAATTGGATCAGTCAAAGTACACGGCAGGAGCATGGAAATTTTGAAATAATTCTTTTAAGATCATGCTTTCGAAGGTATTAAGAATCTCTGGTCAATACTTATCGCAAGGGTATTTTGAGAAGAAAGCTGAAGAAGAAAAAGAAAGAAGACACGGAGAATCGATGAAGTCTTAAAAGGGCAAAGTAAAGGAAGACATAGCTGAAGAGATTGCATCGATTAAAAGTACATCAAATAAGTAAAAAAAAGCAAAATCCAGCTGGTGTCGGAAAAAGATCACTAAGAGACTGTCATAATCAAGAATCTTGAGGGTTTAACAAAAAGTAGGTCGCGAAAAAATTTGCTGCAAAAGCCTTGTAGTGAAGGTTGACTGCATCTTTGTGGGGTTTCGCCACACTGATTACAGTTGGGGGGTAGCCAACTGGTATGGTAACAATGTATTTTGGCAGGTGAAATATCGACTGCACTTGACAGCTCTGAGGTTCATTGGGTAAAGAAGCTCAGGCGGTCATCATCCTGTTCACCATTAATGGTTAGAGAAACTCTTTGAATTTACTTTTGAGAAAAATCCTGTCGGTCGGGACAAAGGATAATTTTCTAACCTTAAGAACGGAATCCAATTCAATAGCTTACTGCGTGAAGCCAGCTTATGCGAACCTTTGAAACACAGAAGATTGCATTACAGTGAACCACACTATCAAGCAACTGGAAGTCAATTTGAGCCTTGAAACATGCGAAAAATTCAAATAGATGAGGAAAAATGGCGCAGTCAGAAAATTGAAAGCCCCCTCTTATCACGTTGCTGCAACAGAAATGTTGTGCACTTATGAAATCTGATACTATTGCTAGGACTTGTGATGGATGAGTTCGAAGTCACTCTTCATCTGCAACCTCATTAATTCCAACTTCTCCTTATATCGCCCAGTAAAATAAATCTACATTCGAGATAAAAATAAATCTTAGGAAATCTTGCTAAGAAACTATACAATTCGCAAGCAAATTTCACGATGCAAGTCTGCAGACTGATGCGTGGTTATCAACAATCTAGATATGGTAAAAACCACTTATTGACCAGATGACATTGGTCTCGGTTAATGTAACATTACTCTCAAAGCACAAAGCATCTTTAGGATGATGCTGTCACTGATAGCGCTCAAAGCACCATTAACCTGATACTGCACCTCTCAGTTCTCTCCTGCTCGTGGCCTCGACATGAACACGAGTAGAATATGGCTTAATGTACAGAAGTGCTTGCTGGGTGAAATTGGTCATGAAGAATTCAGCAATTTTTGAGCATCCAAAATTTTGACCTGCGAAAAGATTGGAAGACGTAAAAGTTCAAATGAATTTTAGATAATCGAGCTACATCCACTAGCTTTCTCGTGGAAAGGAAATGATTGCAGGCAAGCGATCACTCAGACGAGGTTGGGCAAACAGAACGACTAACAACTATTCATGAGCCAAAAACCGCAGTAAAATGGTCTCACATAGAAATATCAGGCAGAAAGCCGGCTGTGACAGAATCTATTCCATGTAGTTTTGATTCATTTTTGCGCAAATTTCAATGTTTATGAGATGATGTCATTCAGTGCCAAACTTGATCCATTTCAGCTTGAAGCCGAAACTCAAGCATATTAATATTGGGTCACACCAAGTACGAAACAGTTAAACAAAGTCAATGCGAATGGTACCTGCTTGTCTGATTGACAAATGGCAAGTCTACTGCCGTCCCTACTCCATTTAACTTCAAAAAGCCCAACCGAGCTTCTCTGCTTGTATGTGCAATCGCCATTCTGCGAACAATAATAAAAAACAGCATTAGAATGACGATTACATACTTTTAAGAGTAAAGAAAAAATTACCTTATTTTGATTAAGAAGATAAAAGAAGAAATGCAATACTACATGGCCGGTACATTGCACACGATCCCTCGATTCCTTAACTGTCTATCTATTAATCACGTATTCATATGAGAATATGATTCAAAGTTAAACTTGGAATCGGATTCACAATTTCGTGTTATTGATGATTCTCTTGAAAGCTCATTCTTCAGTTATACACCATGAGTAATTAGGGTCGACCCAACAAGAGCTACATTTCGCCCATATTTCGCATCCAATACAGTCAACGTAATTTCCTTTTTTCGTCGGAAAAAAAACTGGGCAAAAAGTTGAGAAATTGCCTACAAAGAATCGATTAAACGCTTCGTTTTCGGAAAGACGTGATGCAGTTAGAGACGGAAGCAACAAATTATTTGAAAACGTTTGTATTTTTGCGAGCAGCTGAATTCATCATTTGTGTCTTACGCGTATGAAAAGTTCAAATTTGTTTTAGATTAAAAAATTGAAAGAAAAGCGTTAATAAATCAGCAGTGCGCCAACATAAATCTGCAAGAAATATCTTTGCTGTCAAGGGGAAAGGTCAAAGCACAAGAGACCAAATGCATAACGATTTAATCTCAAAATGATGGCTTTTGACGCCTAAACGATTGCTGTTCTTCAAAACGAAGGCATATCAAGCAAACCTTGCTGCAGTTAACAAAAAATCCAGTATGCCAGGTGGCAAACAGTACGGACCTCACTGCTTCCTGTCCTTGCAGTCATATGAGGAGGGGAAAATATGGCAGGCATTTTTGATACAGCCTGTGCAATTAAACTTGCCCTGGTTGTACAATCAAAAGTGAAAGTTTCTATCTTGCAAAACACGAAATATCATGGCAGATATCAGCGAATATTTCTCACGACTTCATCAAGATTTGCAGAAGTAAGCTTATAACTCGGCCTGTCTTTGAGCTACAGCCAACCGCTTAATCAGCAAGTCTAAAGCTATTTCTAATCGAGCACATTATGAAATATGAGATGTTAGATGTAACACAAAAGCAGTATGCATAGACATTCATTTAAGACGTAACAATAATTAGAATGTTCTGTGAAGGAAAAGTCAGCCACCCGGCAGGCTCCCTTTGTTTGACAATCGCTCGATAGATAACGGAGTTGTTCCGGTGTTGTAAACATGCTTAAACAAACGCCAAAATACACCAGAGCCGCTGAGAATAACCAAAAACCTTTCAGAACTGTCCACCAATAAACTATTCATAAACATGCAACCATACCTTCTATCGTACCTGTAATTTCGCAGCTTTTGTCTACAGGCATATCAATAATTAATACAGCATAACTCCACATGAGAAGGCAGGGTCTAGTGATGGTTGGAGTACCCTGATAGCTATCAAGATGATTCAGTCGCAGGTTGAATAGAACGTGGAATAAAAATGCTTACAAAACAGTTTAGCCACGTGGAATAGAAGCTACAGGTATAAAATACATGATAAAAGATCCTGTCAAATATTTGGAGTTCAAAGTAGGAAATTCAACACAAAGCAAGTCAGATCTAGAACACTGAGGGCAGTGGAGCAGCCACTATTGTTCAACAAGTACGAGGCTAGGTGCAAGCTCAGCTGAGTGGTTACGGCACTTGACTACAGCATTTTTGATCCATCCATTCTTCGGGTGGTAGATGGGTTTTACGCATCGTCCGGGGCAGTACCACCACTCTACCTTTTGGTGCCTTCAGTGACTATGTCACTTTCAGCTCTAGGGTAGAGATGCCGGCGCTTTTGATTGGTTTGTCATCATGAACAGGGTCTGCTGGAGACTGATTTGCCAGTCTGTTCCCTGGCTACACCGTTGGAAAGGGTGCACTGCAGGCCCCACCGCCATATAGTACATAGGCCCAAACCCATTGGAAGCGCATTGGGAGGCTGCCTCATCAGCTGGTATATAATCCCGACTGCCTGTTATGCCAGTTCGCCACTGGAGCCACTCTTAGCTCGCAGCTCTGGGTGGGGGCCTTCTGAGGCCACAGGATAGCTAAGGGAACTCTCGGGGGATTTCAGATTACCGCTATCACTGTCACTATGACTGTTCCAACCACCACTCACCACTCTTCTTAAAATGTCTCACAAAACAGGAAAAAGCTCAACTGCAGCAACAAATGTGGCACCTCAACCCTTTTCCATCTCATTCTGCAACATCCGTGGACAATCTTCCAACATCAACCCAGTGCATCATCATCTCCAATCCATAAACCCCTATGCACTCTTCCTCACCGAAACCAAAATCAAACCTCTTGATCCCAGTAACAGCACCGTTCTCTCTCCTCATCTCAAATGCCTAGGTTATGAGTTATTTTCTCCCTTCTTCCCTAATGGCGACATTTGCTCCAAAAGCATAAAAATACCAGATCATCTTTCGTCCAACGCATCAACAAGAAAATTGATTCCTGCCAGGCTGGCTCTCACTCCTTTTGGTGTATGGCCAAATTTGTCTCCCAAAACTCTTGCCAATAATCTTCCCTCCACTAAAAAACAACTCTGATTCTTTCTTCTACCACTCCTTCATTCAAGGAAAATCTTTTTGCGTCAGTCTTTGCTTCCAACTCCAACCTGAACGACCAAGGGTTCCAACCACACCACTTCCCCATTCTAAATTCGCTATGTCACCCATTAAGTTCTCCACACGAAAAGTACGCCAAAGCCTTTCTCCAGCTTGGCACCTCAAAATCCAAAGGCTCTGAACTTGCCCCTATTCTTAACAAACTATTTCATCTTTCCTACACTCTTGGTACATTTCCTACCTCCTGGAAACTAGCCCATATCTTTCCTATCCCAAAAAAAGGTGACCAGTCGAATAGAATCAACTATCGTCCCATTGCAACCATTTCACTCATATTTCATCTTTCCTACACTCTTGGTACATTTCCTACCTTCTGGAAACTAGCCGATATCTTTCCTATCCCCAAAAAGGTGACCAGTCGAATAGAATCAACTATCGTCCCATTGCAACCACTTCACTCATATTCACCCATTGCAACCACTTCACTAAGGCAATGGAGACCATCATCACTAAGCAACTTCTTACCTTCCTTGAAACAAACAATCTTCTCTCTGATCACCAGTATGGCTTTCGAAAAGCAAGGTCTACTGGCGATCATCTTGCTTATGCTGTCCATGTCTGGTCCTCTACTCTAGAATTCTGTGGTGAGAGCAGAGTGCTCTCTCTCGATGTCTCCAAGGCCTTGATTGCGTCTGACATAAGGGTCTTCTCGCTAAACTACTGATGTTTGGTCTTCATCACACTCTCTTTAACTGGATTGGTAGTTTCCTCTCTGATAAGTCGATTGCCGTCAGAGTGGATGGCTTGCTCTTTAATTTGCACTCAATCAGTGCTGGCGTTATCTGTCGTCTCCCCTGTACTCTTCATTCTCTTCACAAATGGCCTGCTTACCTCTACGTCCTCTAGCATTCATTTCTTTGCTGATGATACCTCCCTAAGTTCCTCATTTTCATTCAATCCAAATTACCATGCTTCCACCGATATCCAACTCCCAAGAACACTTCAGCCTCGCTTCTCTCCAATGATCTGACAGTTACTGAGAAGTGGGATAAAGGCAACCTAGTTTCGTTCAACCAAAGCAAGACAAAGCAGGCTGCCACTTCACGCAAACCCAATCAAAACTTTCCACCTGTTCTCATAAATGGTGATGAACTGGACACTTAAGCTTCTTTCACACAACTTGGTCTTTCTCTGTAATCTAATCTGACTCGGAAAACTCACATCCATTCCCTTGCTAAACATGCATCTCAGAAGCTCGGTTTCCTCGCCAGAGCCCGCAGGTTTTTCTCATCTTCTTACCTTCTATCTATATACAAGTCCCAAATCCGTCCTTCTTTAGAGTACTGCTCCCACGTCTGGGGTGGTGCTCCAAAATCTACTCTCTGTCTTCTCGACAAAGTCCAGTCCAAAGCCATTCGTCTCATCAATAATCCTAACCTCACCAAATCGCTCCAACCCCTTTCCCATCGTCGTTTAGTTGGAGATCTTTCCATCTTTTACAGATACTTTAACGGACATTGTTCTCAGGAGATCAGGGATATTATTCCAGTTCCTCTGAGGCGTGTCAGGACCACCAGAAGCTCAACTCATTCACACCCTTTCCAAGTTTCACTGCCTAATCACGAACTCTATCTCAAAAATCATCATTCATCCATAGAACATGCAATTTATGGAACGTATTGACTTCTTCTTGCTTTCTTGAATCCTACAACTTGCCATCTTTCAAATCCAAGATCAATAAACTTGATCTGATCTCTCTCTCCTCTAAATTTTCGCGTTAATCTTTCTTCCTATGTTGGGGCTTTGTATAGGCCACCATAGCTTTTCCTCAACATAACCCACTAAAAAAAAATCTCCTTATATGTATCCAATCTCATCACCTCAGGCTGGAATTTCACTCGAGGCAAGGATAGCAGCTGCTAGCTCTCTGCAATCCCATGGGTAACAATCACGCGGTCTGGTCACATCGAAAGGAAGGAAAAGGAGGCTTTTTGTCGTCATACACGAATCCCCTTTTACGTTAATACGTCATGGGACAGCCTGAAGACAAATGCCTCTTTTGAAAATAACTGATCACTACGGTTTATGAGGCTTTTTAGCTGCTTGTGGCTCAGTCATTTCCTATCCAATCTTCTATGTCTAACTTGTCTAACTAAACGGTTCAATGTTAAATATTATCCTGCGTAGCCAAACAAATCAGACACCCTCGGTCATTCCAGTGAACAGGTTTACATCCCTCGATGCGCGGTAACCCTCCAATTTGAGCTCCTTTTATCATAGGTTTAATAAAAAGTATATCTTATACCAATAGACTGGACGTCCCGTGGGCTAAAAGGTTTAAACATCAACTTATTAAGACCGTATGACATACAAGTTAGGACGTCCGCACTAAAACAACACTTCGAGTGCAGCATTTTTCATGCCGAAGAAAAGATGGTCAACCACTATTTCTTCGCACCCTTTACGTGGAAAGAGAAATCAAGTTCCATCATACTCGGTATTAGCGAAAAGAGACATCTTGGCAGAGAGGTGCAAACATAAGAAACGGCATTGTCAAGCATGGCGATCAGTTCCATTTCCTGTCAACTGCTGACTGAAAACGTAGAGGGCATAAGAGAACGTGGAAGAACGTGGGATCGAGCCCGTGACGCTAGAAAACATCTATCTGTAGAGTATGCCATGTGGAATGGACAAGATGACTTAGTAACTCAAATCAAATCAAATCGCCATTGACATACTGCTATTCTACATCGATTTGTGCTGAATACTACTGTTTGATTCTTAATTCAAAATGGCCAATATGTAGGCTGGATTGTGAACAACGTAGGTTTATTGTGAGGTGCCAGGGCCAGTGCATAGAGTATCTCTTACCTGTGATGACCATATGTTTAAAATTCCATCTAAGGTTGCAGAAGCAATGAATTTCCCGTCTGGATTGAACGATATTGAATTAACTGGCTCAAGATGCCTGCTCAAAGTGTGTAAGCATGTTCCATTATCGATATTCCAAAGTTTCACTGACGCATCGTAAGACGCACTAGAAAAGACAAACTTCTTTTAAAAACCATTGAATTAAATATCATCAAGGAAATGTTACCTAATTAAAAAGTTCAAAAAGGTTAGCAGTAATAGAAACATGTTGAAATTATATTTTTAGTGATTTATGTCGAGAAAGGTCCATGGCGGCCTATGTAAAGCCCTAACAACGGAAAAAAGAAGAAAATGAAAGACTAAGAAGAGAGGGAGATAAGATCAAGTTTATTGACTTGATATTTGAAAGAGGGAAATTTGTAGGATTCAGGAAAGGAAAAAGAAGCTAAGACGTTCTATAAAGTGCATGTTCCTGTGACGAATGATCATTTATGGGATAGAGTTTGTCGATTATGTAATGAAACTTGGAAAGGGTTTGGATGAGTCGAGCTTCTGGTGTTCTTGACACGCCTCAGAGAAACAGGAATGATATCCCTGGTTTCGTGAGAGCAATGTCCATGGTATATGTCAAAGACGGCAAGATATGTAAGACATTATTGGTAGAAGATGTTCATTCCACCGTTGCTTTTAACGATTAGCTGACACGAGCAGTGGGATCGTAAGTGGAAGTTAATGCAAAATTGGTTATCAATGGCATCTGTTTACAAAGAATCTCATAAGCGGCATGCGCACAAATAGACGCATTTATTTGAAACGGCAAATGGCAACAGCAAATAAGAACAGGTTCAGCTTTGCGGAGAGAAAAATCACATCCCGCCAGATGGCAGTCGACTACTTCTGAGGAAATGTTTTAGTAAGCACGGCGAGCACAACACGAGAGGAGAGTGAGATCATTTATGTATGGCATGCATCAGATTCTGTGGCGAAAGATAACGTTGTTTTCCGTGATAATTCACGAGGAGTATTATCGAGTAAAATTAGTTCGAATCAATGAAACGGTTCGTTGGTCGGCCCATTCTAATCAAATGGTCAGTGTTGTTGTACCTAGATAGGCAGCCCACACAGTGACCAAAGATTTCTCTTTATCTGCATCTCTGCATTGGAAGGTTACTCATTGCGCAATTGTGAAAAGAGAAGCATAGACACACACATTGTGCATATGTGCTTGCAAACAGATGAATAACGGCGCGATGCAAGAATACACAATTCTAACTCTACATTTCTTATTCATTCAGATAATTCAACTAAATTTTCTTATTTAGTAAATCATCTATTTGCATTTTTTCACCTTCAAAGTAAGCCTTAATTAGCCTTGTCATTGAAAAGACAATATTTTTAGTCTACTGTTAATCAATTGTATTATACCATATTACATTATATTACATTATATTACATTAAAAAGCGACAGAAACAACTTGGATACGGCTGTGAGGCGAAGCTTCCGCAGGCAAGGAATCTCAGAAGTCCTCCAAGCAGCAGTAGTCGCTCAAGATCAACAAAAGTGGAGAAATTCGAAGCCGAGATCCATGACAGCTAGAAGTGTTCACGATGGCTGTTGTTCCCTTTTCCTTTTTGCGACGGCACTTCAAAAACGCCAACACGACATTGAAATAATAATTATAACAATACTACAATACATAAATGGAAACATGCATATAATTAGCACATATGCGTTTGCATGCATATGTGGAAAGTTACGCACCTTGCTAGTAAATTGGACGACTGCACAGGGCTCCATTCAACAAGAGTAACCTCTCGCGAATGGCCAATTAAGTCATGGAGGGATGTGTCTTGCTTCAAATTCCAAATCTAAATAAAAAATCAATTAGCTTAAAGTGTCATCACAAAACACGACGGCATACAATGTTCATGAGATAAAAAAGCCTGGGTTTGGACATCTTTGTGCAACTTCTGAAATCATGAAAATTGTAGGGATGTCTTTTGAACTCCGTTGTGTGGCTGTTAGTCGCATCGCCACAGTAATGCGAAACAGAACACGGTGTCTTTGAGAAGCAAAAACTAAGGTCGAAGGACGTTGATCGGCGCGTGCCATTTCATTTGAAAAGTTGCATGACGGGAAGACCATTTGGATGATGCAATATTGCATGGCTTTGGAGCGAAACGAGCAGAAAATCCTAGTACTTACTTTAACAGTTCTATCATCTGAACAAGATGCCAGTATATTACCAGATGGATCCCATCTAACACAATTAACTTCCTCCTGAAAAGAAAAAATGGGGGATCATGAAGCAACTTTGTACTAAATGAAACTCAAACGGCAGCCATAACGAAAGAAGGAGGCGATAACGAGGCATTTGAAAGGCACTCTACTTCAACCATTGGAAGGTGAAAATAATAAAGATCTACGGAGAATTTTAGTAAGCTTCTTATTCCTTTGATCTCTTCAATTCATATGACAGCATGGAGCAGATGTGAGCACGAATTTGATACTTTCAACAGAGTCATGGTACCAAAGTGAAGTGGCTTATATGCATGAACGTATAACGCAAGGGTTGGGGGTTAGAATCCTACACGATGCAATAACACAATAACTTACAAAAAGAGACAATAGCTCAACAAATAATAGTATTAATAAATAATGATAATATCAATAAATAATAATGATATCAATATACAAAGACTAGAAATCGAAATACAGAAGATGCGGCATTTGAAAGCAATAGTAATACCAGTTGTAGTTGGGGCATTAGGTATGTTAAAGAAGAAACTGAAGACCATATTAGGCAAATTTCAGGAAACCCTTGTCTGCAAGAACTGCAAAAGATAGTACTGAATGGGACGGCTCATCTATTGCGACGTGTACTATCCATGTGAACGACTATACTGTTCTTACACAATCAGAGTATTAATACTATCGTAGTGCTACCGACACAAAATGCATGAAACTTTACCTCCCCTTACCCTAGGTTATAGGATATAACTCGGCAAGGGATTGTATTTGATAGAAAATTAGCAACATACACACATCATACTAATATAGATATCTAGGCAAGATGCTCTCTAAGCATTAGAGAATAAACTAAAGTGGCTATAAGTTAAAAAATTAAATTACTGAATGCAATAGGCTGCTTTTCCTAAGGTCGTGCTTTGACTTAACTAAGGTACGTGGACACGTCCAGCCCCACATAACTCAACAATACCCAGAGAGACAGCAGCCCAAAAGCTCCATTTGGTCTAAGCAGACTACATCATTAGATTCGTATAAATAGAATGGACTGTATAAATAGAGAGGGTCACCAGAAGTAAAAGCAGAAAGAAAGATGAAAATTGGAAGATATCCAAATAGTGGAGAGATCCTGGAGGGTTTGAAGGAAGATGAACTTGAAAATATGAGAAAAAGGCAGATTGGAAGGGATACGGAGTAAATTTAAGTAGGCCTTGGTGAATTTTTGTAGAGGCAACATAGCTGCAACATATCTAAGATACTTACCGAATGACCAGAAAAAGTCTTCATCGGCTTTTCCAATCCAATTCTACAAACAGTTACCGTCATATCCGTTGAGCAAGTTGCAAAAGTCGTATTGTTTTGCCAGTCAATGTCCACTACCGGTCCTGTGAAATTGAATATAAACAAATTATCGACAGTGCTAATGCGATGAAAAGGGCAATGACAAGGGAAAATTAATGCATAGAAAATGCTGACATTTAAAAAAAACAATAAGTACAAACATTATGTAATGATCGAGGCGCAATTATCCATGCTCCCCCATAGTATTGTCTTTGCAGTGCTGATATGTAACTCGTATGAAGGGTAATTCTGCAATGTCTTTCTAACATGTTAATAAACGGGGAAAAACAAGGGCATTCAAAGCTAAGAGACCGAGAAGTACTTCAGCAGCATGACAACGGTGCCAGCTTACCAACTGCAACCAAAGAGTCCAGATCACTACATATCCTTAAGCGGAAGCAACGAAGTTAGTAAATTCCAGGTTCAATAAATCTACATGTTTGGTGAACCCGGCTTAATTTGACGCTCGACTTGTAGTGAACTTGCTCCAATCAGCTTTCAAGCGGAACAATGTAGGCGACTCTAGAATCAACGACGAAGGTAAACGAACATACCTTGGTGATGCTCGAAAGCTTGCTTAATTTCCCAAGATGACGTATCCCATACAAGGCATCGCTGAGCAAAGTGAAAAACATTGGTGTAAAAACAAAGTGCATGAGCTAAAACTTTTGAAGCAAAAAAGAAAATTGGGAAAAAAGTTAAGGAAAAGCGACTCTGTGAATGGGGAAATTAAGCCTTGTGTCCTCCTTGCTACGTGAGTCTAAAATTCGAAGTCTACCGTCTGGATTGATTTTCACGTGGTCTTTTCAGTCGTACTTAATCTCTGCATTTCATTGGACCGAGAAAAGTTTCCTGAGTCTTTTCTTATTGGTTAAGAAACATTCATAGGGTCTCTCAATAAATACGCTACGTATTAGACAGCAACAACCTTAGAAGCAAGGCATTGAGCAAGGCATTGTGGAGTGACCGAGAGCAAAGTTTTGGTGTGCACGCGGCAGGAAAATATGGAACCAGTCAATTGTGACTCATGCAAAAGACGGAACCAGATGGTAATCAATATCCACCTTGTCAATGCTTGAACTTGTAAGATATGAACTCTTCTTATTCCATTTCAATGCAAATACCAAACCCTTGTGTCCAGACAGTGCTGCTACTTGCTGCCCTGTAATCAAGGTTTGAGAAATTCAGAAAAGGAAAGCAAAATGGCTTCAAAAGCTGATGCCCAGTTGAAGATTTGTAATGACATCGAAACCATCAATCAGTTACATAAAAAGCTACTACTATTCACTGTGATTTTCGCCCTTGTAGGGGATGATCTAGGGATAACTACCAGTTCATCAGCATAGACTGAAAAGGGTAAAGTTATTTCCTCATGCTTTTCAGTTGCTGGCATTGAGCCTGATGCAGCTTACTCTCGCCATAGGGTCAGAAGATATACGGTTCTGGTGACGAAGGCTATGGGAAACTGTACTGTGCATTTCCATGAGAAACAGCTAGTGTGGAGATTGAGCATCCTGTGCAGAAATGATCAAATACCAAATATTAAGAATATGATGATACCTTCTAAGTTCCAGATTCGAATGACACAATCATAAGCTGCACTGGCAAGTGAGGTTCCAGTGGACTAAAATATCAATGTTTGAGGTTAATAGGAGTTATGGCTGGAATAAAACATTAAAAAGGTCATAGGAAAATGATATTAAATGAAAAGACCAATAGACAACAAAATACGACTTTGATAAAATATCTGATCAGGTAATAAACTGTATGAGGGGACGCGATGGTAACAGAGTACAGATTCTTCCTCAAAATACCACAAAACGCATTTCTCTGCGTGCTTTTCTACTTCAATCGTAGAGTATGCCATGAATTGAACAAAAACAGCTTACACAAGGCGGTGAATGTGGGCACAGCTTATCAACTATTGATTTTTTCAACACCAGATTAAAGGTCTTATCAGCCAGCATTTTCTGAAAAACTCATTTTCCATAGCAAGATGGCAAAATTGCAAGCATGCTTGTCAGAGTTATATGGGTGCAGGAAGAAAGGTGTCAAGGAAGCAGAGCAGTAGCACCATCTCAAATGTTGTTCAATCTTCATAAGTTGGCACCAAAATGCCTTGGTCAAGGGGTCTCTGGCCTATGGCAGAAACTTTACTTATCCAACGCTACACAGAAATATCTGAAAATCAACATGTATATTAAAGAAAGTCATATATTCAAACATCCTGTTGCACATTGAAATGCATTTTGTGAGAGGCAAGACTCGCATGTATAGTATAAAATGAGACTTACATTCCAGTCTAAAACGGTGACATCTTTAGAAACTGACTTGAGGGTAGAGTTTGGCATCTGGTGGTCTAAAAGGACAGTTTTTATGCTTTTGGCGTCATTTTCGCTTCCCACAAACCATAATCTAGCCGTCCCATCTGCAGACCTGGAGTATAAACATTTTTCAACATGAAATGGGTGGCATCTGGATACTGACAACTGCTATGAACTACATGTACATCTGCTAGCACTAAAATAATGCTGAATGCAACTGCAAATTCACAGAAATAGCAATACCTTTCTTATCATGAATATCAAAATACATTTCAATTTAGCACATCTCTACTTCAGCTAGCTAAACGAGGATTAAGGAAACATTAAATGAAATGGACAACGTTCAAAGTATTAACTTCTTTGACAAAGTTCCTTAACACAGTAAAAGCTTTCTGATGAATAATCTTTTTTAGTGAATTACGTTGAGAAAAGGCCCTGGTAGCCTACACAAAGTCCTACAACGGCAGAAAGAGAAACGCTAAGAGGAGAGAGAATAAATCAAGTTTGTTGATTTCAGATTTTTAGAATTGAAAGATGGCAAGATGCATGATTCAGGTAAGGAAGAAGAAGGCACAAAGTTTCCACAAATTGCTAGTTCTTGGGATGAATGATGACTTGCAAGATAGATTTTGTAGACTAGTTAATGGCACTTGGAAAACACGGGAGTGATTCAAGCTTCTGGTGGTCCTGAGATGCCTCAGAGGAACCCTCATCATAACCCCAATTTCCTGAGAAAAATATTCTGGGCTGCATCCAAACAACAATGAGCATGAAATTGGAGAGATTAAGTGAAGCTGACAATGTTGATGAGGTGAACAGCTTTAGACTAGACTTTTTCAAGACCACAAAGAGTGGATTTAGGAGCACCACCCCAGATGTGGGAGCAGTACTCTAAAGAAGGACGGATTTGGGACTTTGGAATAGAGCAAAGCCAGACCCATTTCCATTTTGCAACATAGAAAATGAGTTACAGTCAAACAGAGACTTCTTGTTTGGGGATGCTAAGTTAAAAAAATTAACAACTGGAGAACATTAATTTAAAGAGCTTCACACCTATTAAGTAAAATACATCCAGAAATGGTGTAACTGCACTTTTTCCCATAGTCTCTAAAACTATGAAGAGTAGACAAATCAGGATGGGTCCTCATCCACTGCAAAAATCAACATTTCACACAAATCCCATGCCTTGAAAACAAAGATGAGCTTTGCTGGTTTCATCAAAACAGTGATAAACTTACCCTGTGGCCAAGACATGAGATGTGCAGTTCCAAGCACAGCTAAGGACCTCACTCTCATGTCCGTTTAGAACTAATTGACTGTCTATATGTGCATCAACATCCATTGATTCAACGTTTGAAAGCCCTAGATCCTTAGCTGCATCAGAGTTTTGGACTGCGGAATGCAAAATATTTGCAGCTCTGACAGCTAAAGCTTCTGGGATAACAGCATCTATCAGTGGAATCGGTTCCAAGTTGTCCAGGTCATCTATTAGGGTACCATCCTAAAAAAGCTCAGGTTAATTAGCTAACAAATACAGAAAAAGTTGAAACTAAAAAATCCAAATGCTAAATTTTCCTGATACCGTGCACGTCTAATGAGATGCCCATTGAAGGAATTAAAGGAACTATTCTGACCTTTGGTGAAAAATAACAATAATGACTCAAAACTAATTAAAATCTTTGATTAGAATGCCATCCAATTTGCTTCAAATGGGCATAAAAAGTGATGGCATGAAATTTCCCTGTTGCACAGAAGAAAAGCAGCCTGATTTTGCAGAAATAGAGGTCTTTTCACCTGACGATTCATGAGTTAAAACATTAGCTAATGGCTGACAATAAGTTCAAACCCAGATAAGAATTGTGCTCCCTTTCTTTAGTCCAATATTGAAGCTTTTTAAAAAGCAAACACTTTACATAGTGTACACAAATAATAATTCACAGACCATAAACAAATGGGGGCAAAAACTTGAAGCTCCCCCCAGAAATGCTATGATAAAAGTGATATTTCTGTCCATCTAACTAAGCTCAGGACAGTCCTGCTAGATTTTCAATTGGGTACATCATCTTTAATTTCAAAATTTAAACAAAGATTTAACAAGTGAAGATGGAATACTAACATCATGGATACAAAGCTCTGCTTCAATATACTGTACACCTTTTTGGATAATATTAATCAAGGCACCAGGAGGAACCATATTGCCATTAATATTTGACTCTGCAACATGGCTTTCCTTTCCAAAAGCAAATGCTGAATGCTTATAGCCTAAAAAGAAAGGAAAAATATCCCAAATAGAAATATTTTAATCTAAATTGACATAATTTTGGTGTATTTGGTAAAAGCAATCAAACATCTGCTTCAATGCGCAAAAGGGGTCAGGATAGCACAATGGTAAGATTCTTGCGCATTGATCCTATGGTCAGTGGTTCAAATCCCACCTCAGCTAAACTTTCACTTAGAGTGAGGAGAGTCACCAGCTCTCTGTAATTCCAGGCGTAGGAATCCCGAGGTGTGGTCACATTGAGAGGAAGGACCTGGACACTGCTTGATAAGCAAAAAAGCTTCTCAGTGTCAAAATTTCTACATTTGACATCTAGGTAGAATCATTGGTATAAAAAAAAGAAAAAAAAAAGAAAAAAGGGGGATACTTCTAGTCCATAAGTGCCTTCAAGCATGAAATTTTCTGTATAGTCCCGCACATCATTCCACTTTAGGAGTAATGGGACTGTGCAGCTTCAAAAAATTCCAGAAGAAAATACCATATTCCATTTAACTTTTCACTTCTTATTTTTATAAATGATATTACATTGTTTTTACTTGTTAACATATCTTTTTAAGTTCCTAGGAAGCAGGCACTTCATTGATAACAGTACAATGGTATTACTGAACAAGCAAACCTGTTGAAATATGATGATGATGATGATTATTATTACATCTGTAGTTTGCTGCTTTGAAAAGCAAGAAATTTCTGTAGCAAACAGATAAAAATTCTAATTGAAGATGAATCCTGCAATGTCTTAAGTGCATTGTTCCATATCAGCTTTAACTTTGCTTTAGATATTAAAATCCTCCCATAGCTTATCATTGGTGAAATTTGCTTTTTGCTGCTAAATTCTACCGAAAGCATTGACTTTTTCCTTCAATTAGATGACATCACGTCTTTGACATAGAAACACATATAGACAGATGTGACATTTTGTTGAGATTTGTATCAGTAATAACTAATAATGATATTCTTGTTTTACTTTGTAGAGATTTTGCAATAATTTTATTTCATCAAGAGAAATTGTAGATTGTTTTGTGCATTATGGGATGGGACAAAGAAGATAACTTTTTAAGAGTTATTTTTCAAAAGTGCTTTCAAAACAAAAAAAATTAGAGCTTTAATTAAAAAAATGGTTGCTTGAACTTTGACTGATATAGAATTGCTATTGGATATGCAGAATGAAGCAGGTGTGATACATTAATATAAGCTTTACCCTTATATGCAAAGCAGATAAATGCTTGGTGGGCAGGGGCTGCTGCACTAACCATATCTAGACAAAGCAAGAGATATTTGGCTTCTGATTGTGGATTTCTCATAAAAAAGAACAGGGACAATGCAGAAACCTCCGTGTTGGTGACCCTGGACAATGACTGCCAAAAGTGATCTTGACTCATTTTTTTCGGCTCATAACCGATTCTGCAATCATTTTCCCTCAAAGCACATTTGAGGGAAAGACTCGATGAAAACAAAAATAAAAAAGAACAATACTCTTCAGGCTAGGCATCTACAGCTAGATGCAAAATATCAAAGATGAAGAAAATGAAGAAAATGAAGAAAATGAGAAGTTGTGCTTATCAAGTAGTGCTAAAATCCTTTCTCTCATTGTTTCCACACCTGATCATTCTAGGCAGGGAATGACAGAGCAGTGACAACTCTCCAGCAAAAGGTGGGACTGGGTTCAGTGACCATGGAATCAATGAGCAAATGGGGTACCCCTGGGCCATCCTTATATTCAATTACTTGTCCTGTTCACACTACATTAACAACTGGATATTTGCTCAGGTGTTGTGCTTTCAAAACTGGTTGGCTGGTTGACATTTGGCTTGCCACAGTTGTGCAAACATTTTGTAGCATTTCTGGGTGCATCAAAAGGGCTTTTTACTGTGCACACTATTTCTTTAAAGCATAACTGTTAAACAAATGAGCAATCAGAAGAAAAATGATAAGGATATTGATGATTGAAAAACTAACAGCAACCAAACAGCAATCATTCAAAAGAAAGCCTTTATTGATAACAGCACTGTTGCTGAAAAGGCAACCTTATACAAAAATGCATTATTACTATTATTATCATTGTGGACCCAATATTCAACATGACATTTACAAAACCACAAAGAAAATTCTACTCGCCATCAGTTTTGATCACACCGAAAGACTTCAGTCCAAATAACTTTCACAAGGCTTCCTCTTCTCTTTTCTCCTTCATCATTCCTTAAAGCAGCTTAACTCACTCTGGTCGAAAACTCAGAGTAAGCTCCCTAGCAATATTTTCAATTTCACCATCAAATATCTCAATAACACTCTTGCCAGTAGGAAAAACCTTTATCTATGGAATCTTTCTCCTACCTCTGATTGTTCCTCCTGCTCTCAGCCTGAGTCGCTCCTTCACGTTGTTGCTGGTTGTAAACCTTACCTAGACTAAGGTCGTTTTACATGGCGACACAATTCAGCACTTAACTTTCTTGCTAAAACTTTTCAAGTGATAAGATTTTCCAAACTTTATGTCAACCTTCCAGCCTATCTCTCGCCTTGCATCGTTACTGGTGACAGCCTCTGTCCTGGCCTGCTTCTAATTTCACCTAACAACTGTCTCTACATCCTTGAATTAACCGTGGGCTTCGAAACAAATCTAGATATCAACTCCCACTGCAAAGAAGAAAAATATCTTCCTCTCCTCAAAGATCTCAACTGCGACTATCGACAAGTCCAATTCGTTAACCTATCCATGAGCTGTTTAGGCATTTTCGGCCAGTCATCTGACTCTTTTCTGGAGATGTGTAAATGCATTGGAATCAACCAAAGCCATCTCAATTATATCTCAAACAAAATCTCATCAATCATTATTCGTACCACGTATTACATCTTTGCTCGAGAAACAAATCTTGGTCTAACCTGGAACTTCTTTCATATTAACAAATATTTACTAAATAATACAACTTGTTCTCTTTTTTTTCTCACTTCAATTTTTATTGTTGTTAGTCGTTGTAAGCCAGCCAAGTGCAAGTTACCTTTCTTACCGAGACTTGTATTTGTAGCGTTTCAAGTAGTTAATAAAAGAATGAAATTTTGAAAAAAAGTTATTAATGATACTGCAGAAATAAAACTTGGACCAATCCTGACCTTCTTCCCAATTAGACCTGTCCCATTCTATCAATCTAATATCCATCTTCATATATATTTACATGTATTTTGTTCTTTTCCCATTGTATTAGTATTATCCTGTAAACCCTAAGCCAGGCAAGTCAATTTCAAATTATGTATGTATTAGAGAGGCTTGTAAGTGCATTTTAAATTGAATTCGAACGAAAGGTTTCCAATTTTTAAGTTAGTTCCAGATATGAAAGTTAGCATTAGGTTCCAATCCAACTCAAACATTCTCCATCATAGCAAAATTAGAAAATTTCCCCCTTTATTTTAGCTGCTAATTTTACAGCCAATCTCATGTAAATATTACAAAGCTTTTATAAAAAGCAGAAAGAATATATGGTCAAACATTAACTAAAAGTAGAAACATGTCGAATGTTTGGAAAAAATGTACCGTTCAACAGTCCTTGTTTCAATCAAGACAAAACTTGAATTAAGGAAGAGTAAAATACCGTACCTGATTCTTGCAGATACCGATAAACCAGGAAATTGACTTCGTCGCTTAGAATGCTCATGGTTCGCTACGTTGGCATCCAATGCACGTTTAGTTAGAGAACCTGACTTCATTAAAATAACCACGTCTAGTCATGAAAATTGAAGATTTCTGCAAACTAAATGCTAGTTGCTGAGAATATTTAGCATTTGAACGCCAACTCCTTCAAAATTCTTGTAAGGAAACAAGCAATGTAAAGTCCTTGGGAGAACAAAGTGACCTATTGGCAAGTTGTTACGGCCTAGCCAGCTCGTCGCTTATTTCCTTTGTTAATTCCTGGTCTGACTTGTTGCAAGAGCATCAATAGGCAGTACAGACGAGCCCCAAGATTGAAACGAACAAATTCGACCAATTTCGTGGCGGTATCACGATAGCTTTGTATATAATGATATCAGATTGATCATTTCATCTGGCTCAACTTCAACTTTCCTTCATTTCAAGCGAATGAACAAATAGCGGCGGCAAAATCAGAATCGATCTCGCGAATATATCGGGAACTATTCGCGCATGTACAAACGGTACAAAGCCAACGAATGTCGCAAAAATTTGCTCGCATTTTTGCGAAAACGAAACGAGGCTCATTCTCGACCCAGGCTCTTTTGTTTGCACGGCCGGCGAATACGGCCTTTCCAAGCTGTCCATCGCGAACCACTCGGGTAATTACGATACCAAATGATTATCCTGTATCATCTAAGTCTAGAATTCACATATAAGTCTATAAGTCTTATTTTCATGCGTTGAATTAATATGTTTTTCCTCTCGTAGCTATATTATTGTGACCAATACGACCATTTGTGCTTTCTGCCCTCATATTCTTAGGCCCCATCCAAGAGTTCCGTTGAATTGTATGTATGCCAAATGGCTTACTTTTCATTTACAAGCTTTAACTCAAGTATTAAATTGCTTCTAGTAGGGTCGTTTTTTACCCAGTTAGTGTAATTAAGCGCGTCTCATGCCTATCCTTCTCCTGATTGCTCGCTCCGACTCATAACCACCAACTGCCTTATCGACACCAACATGCATTCACACATAGGTTCACATCTATGATTTGTTGGCGCAGGTCATGATAAAGCCAGCTTCTACTTCACATCTCTATTAGTTTTTTAACTTAATGCTTTAGCTGTTTGCAACTCTATGGCGAGCACTTCGATGGCAGTGATCCATCTCGATCAATGGTACCCTTGCCTTCTTGGTCTTGACTGCCAATTTCCCTCTCCTGCAGTGTGAGTGCCTGGTATGGTATTATCCTTAGACCATAAAGATTTGACTAAATGTTTATAAAAGGATTTGTTAAACATGTAGTGGGCGAGATTTTGTGGCTAAATGTAAGGGCAATGGCAGCTGTATTGATTATGACAAACTGCCTTTATTATGTGCCATTTTCCACATCCTTCATAAACCAGGTTGATGTATTCAGTACAAAAAGGATGCTAAATCATTGGTGAAATAAAATTTAATCAAAATGCAATTGAGCGCCTGCTCAGAAGAAGTTTTTTCCCCTGTACTGCACGGCAGTTCACTCCATTATGATGCACTTAAAAACTTAAAATAATGATTTTGACATGATCCGACTGTAATCTATGCCTCTACAAACATAACTTAAACTTTTTGTTGGTATCAGAGAACCTCACCTTATATTTGATACCCATTGCATGTGCATCTGAATGAATATATGGATGTTCATAGTGTTTTAAGAGTCCTATTGCAATAATTTTTAAAATATAATGGCATTTGTGGCACATTTCACCAACTCCAGTTTATGTGGAGATTTATTCAGTTAGTTTTCCATGGTGTTAGATTTTCATACATCCAGATGGTTTGCATTCCAGACAAAGAACAATGGGCAGGGTAATCAGAGGTCAGAGGAAAGGTGCAGGAAGTATCTTCAAGTCACACACAAAGCACCGCAAAGGAGCAGCAAAACTTAGGGCCTTGGACTATTCAGAGAGACATGGCTACTTAAAGGGAGTTGTTAAGGATATCATTCATGACCCAGGACGAGGTGCACCATTGGCAGTTGTGGTGTTCAGAGACCCATACAAATTTAAGTTGAGGAAGGAGCTGTTTATTGCAACTGAAGGAATGCATACTGGACAGTTTGTCTACTGTGGGAAAAAAGGTACATAGTGTTTGTCAAGTATTTCATTCAATATCTACCAAGTTTATATATAAACTGGTAGGATTACATGGTGATGCGGAAAACAGAAGAAGGAAAAGTTTTGCAGTTGTCTAAACTGCAAGGAAAGTTCCACATAGATTTCTGAGGGAACCACAGCTAGTTTGGAGCTGGTTCATTTGTGAGACCCCATGCATGACAAAAGGCATCATTTTAGCACACTTGGATATAGAATTCTGTAAAACATAAGTTCATGCCACTCATCAACAAGTTTTTTTGTTTGTAGCTGCAATTTCCATTGGAAACTGCCTTCCTCTTAGTGCACTTCCAGAAGGTACCATTGTATGTAACGTTGAGGAAAAAAGCGGAGATCGAGGAAAGCTGGCAAGAGCATCAGGTGGCTATGCAACAGTTGTATCTCACAACCAAGATACAAAAGTTACAAGGATCAAGCTCCCTTCCGGTATAAAGAAGTCTGTACCATCCTTCAACAGGGCAGTCATTGGAATTGTAGCCGGTGGTGGAAGAATTGATAAGCCAATGCTTAAAGCTGGACGTGCATACCACAAATACAAAGTCAAGAGAAACTGCTGGCCAAGAGTCCGTGGTGTTGCTATGAATGTATGTGTCATGTACTTTATCTTTTTATTGATGGCATTGAGGCATTCTTATCATCAATATAAAATAGGGTATTTGATCAGAATCTTCTCACATATTGATATCGCTTGTCAATTTGCAATGTTACTTGTCTTTTGCATCATCTTAGAAGTGGGTAAACTTTTTAACGTCAATAATTGTCTAAGTAACTACTCTAAGCATCTTTAAAGCTTTTTTAAATGCCATTGGAGTGTCTTTTCTTATTTTACATTGGGAAATTTTACCTCTTTCAAATGCCTTTTTCAGCCTGTTGAACATCCTCATGGTGGTGGTAACCATCAACACATTGGTTTCCCATCAACTTGCCGAAGGGACACTCCTGCTGGTCGCAAAGTTGGTCTCATTGCTGCCAGGCGTACTGGTCGTATACGTGGTGCTCAAGTTGTCCACAAATCAAAGGAATCAGATTAAATAACTTAACATCTGATACTGAATTTAATAGTATGATAAAATCCATAAACGAACCGTTTTTGTATCTTTGCCTGGTTGTTTTCCTTATCTAGCTCTTAAGCTATTAAGTGGTCACCTACCTGAAGCATCTCAGTTGCTGGGAAATGGTATTACTGAGTTCTTTTGAGGAGTTCATCTCTTACAAACAGATTTGCTCCGTGTTTTCTCTGCTTAGTCCTACTCCAGCCATTTTATTAGCTCAGTGTATAGGTTCCATTCTTATCCAGCAAACAATGAGGATGGATGCTGCATATTTCTCAGCGTATTTGGTCATTGCTACTTTCAGAAAATTTCATTCGAAAAGCAAATCATTCTTGTCACTGGAACTACTCTGAAATTGCTTTATTAAGTTACAAGAATCAAGCCATTAGTATGACCAAAGGTGTTCATGGTGTAGTTGTGGAACATTATTTACAGCGAAGTCTCTTGAAATACTATCATCTCTGACTGCTGGTACAACTTGGTGTAGCTGTATTGCACTCAGAACTTCAAATGTTTTACTAAATGATATTATTATGAGGGAGACAGTTAAAGGACCTTTTAAGTGGTTGCAATGAAGCCATGAATAATTGATTTTCTTGTAAATTTTTTATATTTGCTGAACTTAGATTGCTTGAGGTAAATCCATTAACCTGAGAGATTGGCAACAAAGACACTACTTATTGGTGTGAGGTCAGCTCAGTGGTACAATTCTTGCGCATAGATCATATGGTCAGTGGTTCGAGTCCCACCAGCTAAACTTTCACTTAGAGTGAGGAGAATTGCCAGCTATATAATTCCAGGCGTATGAATCACGAGGTGTGGTCACATCGAGAGGAAGGATCTGGACACTGCTCGATAAGCAATAAACTTTTTGACATCCAGGTAGAATCATGGCGTATGAACTACTGAAACAGCACCAATGCGGTTTTTTCGGTCTTCTGCTACCTTAGGAAGTCATACAGTTCAGTGTGTCCACATGCTACAGTGGAGAATCAACCGCTGTGGATAACTGCTACATCACCTTAGGGTTAGGGCACGTCGTCCCAGGAGAATGGATCTTGTTTTCGAAATTTGTTCCAAATGGTACGGTTTTGCACCTATTCGAAAACTTAAAAGGGCTCTGAAAGAAATCCCGCAGAAAAATAGAAGTCATGAAAACTTTATGACCAAAACATTTACAAGGAAATTTGAGTAAGATTTCTCCTGCCAGAATATTCGATAGATCGTTTAAAAATTGGCTTCAATCGTTGGCTCTAGTCTAAAAGAGTGTTCAATAGCATACACAGTGCGATTTGGCGCATCTGTCAAATTATCAACATGAAAAAATGCTCTGCCGTGCAATAACATGCTGAACGAACAAAAAACATTCAAATATTCATCTGGCAATGGAAAAAAATGATGACAAGATGCTATATCAGGGGTAGTTTTCTTCAGAAAGCCAGGATACTATCTTTAAAGTAGTCCACGAAACTAAGGCTTGTTGATATACACTCAAACCCCTGACCCCCTATATATTACAATTCTTTGAGTCCAGGTCAACAGGGGAAGATTTTCGTTTGACTTGCGTGATAAAACTACACGTGTTGGATGAATGTTGCAGTTAAGATGGGGGCACAATTTCCGATTCTACGAATAACTTTTTATAGTGAATCATGTCGAGGAAGGACCATGGTGGTCTATACAAGGCCAGCAATGGAAGAATGCAGAAGCGAAAGGCTGAGAGGAAAGAGGTATCAGATCAAGTTTATTTACCTTAGCTTTGAAGTAGGGAACTACTTCATTAGAAAAACATAGCCTGCCCAACCATGGTCATTCCCCACAAGTTATCCCTACCGAAAAAGCACCCAGTCATTTTCAGATATTCACATTTCAATTTACATTAGTCGCTGCGAACTGAACTGTTCTTTAAACAAACTTTATGAAACCGAATCTACAAGTAAAAAATCGCCAAAGCTGGGGCCACGTTTACTGTTTGGTTGGCCTGTCGCTCCTTTAGATTTATGCAAGTTTCTATTCGGCCCAGCCTGTGGTGCTTTCAGTGGCGTCACAGACGACTGTCCCCAAATGCCAAGAACTGTTCCTGAAGATGATGGTGTCGAACTAATGTTTTGCTCATCGAGTCTACCAAGGTCTTGTCTCCACTTGACGGGGGTTGTGAATCCCCCATTGGTTACGGTGCTGACATATCCTTGCATATTAATAGGAGTATCGAAGATATTGAATCCTTGGTTAAAGCTGCCTCGTACTGGACTGCTGTCGATGAAGGAATTAGTTTGCAGCCAATTGGGACTAACGCACGAATTCGAGGCTACAACGTCATTTCGGCTCATAATATTATCAATACCATAAGACAGGTTTGACTCCGTTCCAGCAAGCAATGCGTCCGTGGAAAAGTCTGTAAACAGATTTTGCTGTTCTGATTGGACCAGATTGTTTTCATTTGCGTTGGGAGCTGAATTCATGACAGCATGAACCGACGTCTGGCTCTCAACTTGTCCACCGATCAGTGTTTCAGCAGAAAAATTTGAAAATGTTGACTGTATAGTGGGGAACGTTGAATTGTTGCTTATGTGCTGTGCATTCGGCAAGTTGTTCGACAAAGGAATTTGGTTTACCATATTCCCTATCGTTGCAGCCGGTGCAAATATATTAAGAATAGTAGGCAGGCTGATGTCCTGCTCAACTTCACCCACAAAACCTTGAGTACAATTTCCTGCATTGTTGTTACGTAGTAAAGACTCGGTAGAAAATTGGCCTAAAGTGTTACTGGTGTTCTTGTTTCGTTGTTCCTTTCTAGCTAATGAAACAAAGTTATGGGGCTTTGGCAAAGTCATTGTGCTCTCTCCTAGTGGAACATTCAAACCCGCACAGCTCCTATTACTAGTCTGTTTTCGTTGTTGCTGCGCTTTCTTTGCGCCCTCCTGAGACAGAGCCTTACTTGCATTGGCTGAAAAAGTTTGCTGTGAACTTGGTCCGTTAACAGGTGCATTTATGCCGCTTTTTGAGCTCTGCTGGGATGCGTTCTTCTTAGCTCGCTTAGGCGATGGCTTAGCTGCATTTATGGGACTCTGGCTACAGGATACTTGCAAAATGTTCGAAATTCGCGCGTTGCTTTGCTTCCTTGTGACCCGATTGGATGATGACCTCTTCCTCGGTCCTACATCAGCTCTAGACGTTGCTTTGTTCTCTACATTCCGTGAAAACTTCTGAGCAGTCTGCTTGCTATTCCAGGTTGCATTTGATTCTTGCCTACATCCTGCCTTATCTGCACGAATACTTTCAATTGACAAAGTGGTGTTGTCTGTTGGCGACGTGGTCATGTTGCTCAATAGACTCGTTACTGAATGACACGTCTGTATACTAGCTGATCCAATCTGAAGACCTGAGGCTGTCCGAGTTTGCTGCAAAGGAGCTCCCATGTTTGGATTCTTAACGGCGATAGAAGCTAGCGGCAGTTTTGAAGGCTTCGATGGGCGCTTGACTGATTCTGATCCATTACCAGTATCACAGTTGGTTGAAACGTCTAAGCATCTACCATTACTGCCTAAAGTACGTCTCTCAATACTTAATGCCTGTTGTGCTGCTTGAGATGAAACTGGGACCTGCGTCGGACCACGAACAAACGGCTCCTCCACAGATACACTCCGAAGGACTGCCTCTGTTTCAAGTGTCTTGTTAATAGTTAAACCCATGTTTGTTTTACTCATTTGCGACGTTTGCACAGTTGTCTGTTCAGGGAGGGTCGTTCCATCTGAAGAACTATTACCTTCAGCATTCCGCACGTGTAATTGGGGGACCGTGTTTCTTGTTAAGTTGCTGTTCTGTTTCTCAGAATTTCTGTCGTTAGTAGCAATGGTTAAGACACAGCTGTCGTTAGTGGAAATCGGTAAAATACTGCTGCCACTACTCATATTGGCCCGGTTGCGCGAATTTACGAGATTCTTCATAACAAACATTTGACTTGCCATTGATGGTACCTTGTTGGCTGTCTCTCTGATCAAATGAGCTTGGCTCATTACAATATTGCTGGTGACAGCATTTGCACCATTGATAACAGTGTCTCTTCTGTAAGAACTGCTCACAGCATCGTTGAAACTGCCACTTGGCAGATCGACCATAGCCCTAATGATATTCTGAGGAACTGAATTCACAAGATTGTTTGTTGTCGAGACTATGACATTCAAACTGTTTGAATCAGCGGCCGTTGTCCCATTGCTGGCATTCTGAAGTGACAAAGCGTCAGCTGGATTCGCCATCGGTGTCGCTTGCAAATCTAGAGGGACATTCTTTTGCATCGCTACCGAATGATCATGTGCAACAATTGTCGTTTCATTGGCTGCTCGCAACGAACCCTTTTCAGCGATAGAGAGGCCTCGGGATGAGTCGGAGTTACTGTCTGTTGCCACATGGCTCTGACTTACTGGTGTAGCCGTCTTGCAGTTGATGGGGCAATCTACCAATGACTGTAATCCTCTGTTTGCTAAATCACTGCTTATCTCCAAATGCGCTTGTGAAACCGATCGATTGGCTTTGATATTAGGATTAGATCTGCTTACGACCATTGCCTGAGACGGAATCCTGCTATGGTTAGGTCCGTTAATCAAAGAACTGTCTCCGTTTGCAGTCACGGGCCAATGAATCGTATTGGACACTGAGGTGGATGCCGGGGTTGTCAGTTCAGCACAGCTGTCACTACTCAGGCGAGTGGAGACGAAGTCCTTGATGTACGGAGACCTGAGGAGCGATTGTGGAGCGGGGATTTTATACTTTTGAATCACGTTCAACAAAGACTGAAGAAGATTCTCCAGCTCAATCACTTTGCCAATAAGATCTGAAAGAGTTTCGCCTTGAGCAGTGGCTGAAAATAAAATGGCAATGTTACTAACGACAGGAATAAAACTGGTGATAGCACATCAAATTCAGGAAAATGATCGAGCATCAATTAACATACAGCGTGCGAAGTAGCATGACTTCATCGATATAAAACTACTAGATACACAGAGAGAATTCAACAGAATTCAATGACAGGGTCGACACAAGCTTCTAAAAACTCTGCGTCAGAGATCCTTTGAGCTGGTCGCTAGCCCGGCTAATTAAGAGGGTAGGTGACGGAAATATCATCTGGGCTGCAAAATGTAACCTGAAAATAAAGCTAACGGATGAACGGCATTAAGCAGTGCTGTGACGAAGGAGGCTCATGAGGAGCAGCCGTAGCAGGGTTAAACGAGGACAGTAGGGTGGCGAACAATGAGAGCAACTGAGCAGTCTGCTGGTGGGGGACCTACTACAGCTTGTCGCTTTCAGAGCACGTGAAACTCATAGAAATGTAAGATACCTGCTTGTGTGAATGCATCCTGCTTCCCTTTACTGCCCTCCAGAGGCCGAGTTCTTTCGACTATGAAATCATAGGCCTTTTCCAGAATGTATATCTTGCGCTAATGATACAAATATGGAAACCATTAGCGTGGAAGAAAAAAAATTGTTAGATTCATGACGTCAAAATGCCCAACGGGGGAATCAAAGATGGAAGAAAAAGCGCAGACTCCAACCTCCAAAAATTTTTAATGACGATGGTTGGCTTTTTTGGTGAAATCATTTTAAAATGGAGTACCTGTTTCTCAGGATAGTGTTTAAACAGAACAGTTGCAATTTTGGCAATCCATGCATTGATTTTCTCTTTTCGACGTTTCTCCGCTAGAGAAATAGAACGTGAACGAAACGCATGAAAATATCTTGACACAATGCCTTGTCTTTAAAGAAACCGCTTTAACTCCTACTAGCGTCAAGAAACGGTTTCACACAAGACTGTGCATCTTGTACTCAGAAAAGGTGTCTACTTGTGTGAAAAGATTCTGAAACGATCAAAAATGTCTGTTTTTAAGCATTGAAAGTGAAGTATTCTGTATGAAAGTATACAGAGCGTGCCATATGATCTAGAAAGAGAGCATTTATTGGAAAGGGATGGTTGACTGCTTATATTTGGATCAGGTTCAACTTCCTTTGGCATCTTTCAAAGTATCTCATATATCATATATCATCTCACTTGGAAAACTCACATCCATTCCCTTGCTAAACATGCATCTCAAAAACTCGGTTTCCACGGCAGAGCTCGTGGGTTTTTCTCATCTTCTCACCTTCTATCTATATACAAGTCCCAAATCCGTCCTTCTTTAGAGTACTGCTCCCACGTCTGGGGTGGTGCTCCAAAAACTACTCTCTGTCTTCTCGACAAAGTCCAGTCCAAAGCCATTCGTCTCATCAATAATCCTAACCTCATCAAATCGCTCCAACCTCTTTCCCATCGTCGTTTAGTTGGAGATCTTTCCATCTATTACAGATACTTTAACGGAAATTGTTCTCAGGAGATCAGGGATATTATTCCAGTTCCTCTGAGGCATGTCAGGACCACCAGAAGCTCAACTCATTCACACCCTTTCCAAGTTTCACTGCCTAATCACGAACTCTATCTCACAAATCATCATTCATCCCAAGAACATGAAATTGATGGAACGTCTTGCCTTCTTCTTGCTTTCCTGAGTCATACAACTTGCCATCTTTCAAATCTAAGATAAATAAACTTGATCTTATCTCTCTATCCTCTTAGCTGCTCGCTTTCTTCTTTCTTCCTTTGTTGGGGCTTTGCATAGGTCACCATGGCCTTTCCTCAACATAACCCACTAAAAAAAAAAAAAAAAATCAGCAACACAATCTTATCTTATCAGTACTTAGCTGACGGCAAAAGCGATTAGATGGCCCTTCCAAAGAACATGTGCTGGAGCTTGATCAACACTTCCTAAGTAGATTAAACATGTGGACTGAGGAGTTTAAGAATGGTGTTGATCTGAAGGCATACTAGGTGATGCAGTGAGTTATCATTGCCAAACGCACTTGAAGAGATTAAAATAATGCAAAATTGAGAGAGAAGTGGACCAAAGTGGGGCACTTACAGGCATTGTGAACAAGTCTTTTCTGATCTACCTTCTGAAATCCATGAGATCTAGGAAGAAATAATACATCTCATGGCTACATTATAGCAACATACATGCATTGATTGATCAATTTAGCAGGCCTCTTTATCGAGCCTGACTTTCACTTGGAGTGAGGAGAGTTGCTAGCCTTCCCCATTAATAACTAGATACAGCTGAGTTGAGAGAAAGGGCCAGGAAATTTGTTGATGTGCATAGCTTCTCAGTATCTTAAAATCTACCATCAGATGTTAGACAGCTCAAATAAAAAGCAATAAATAAATTATATTACTACTGATTTTCCAAAACTTTGCCTAAACCAGATTCTGGATTAAAAAATGATGAACATGGCCATATTCATTGAAAGAGAAAGGCCAGTAACTAAGCTCCAGGTTAAGAGTTTTGGCGCTTTCTGAGAATCATAAAATTCTTTAACAATGATTGCTTTGCTCTTTTTATTCGGTCATGCTATTGTTAATCAGTTACTACGTTTGTAGGTGATAAATAACCACTGAAAATGTCAACAGTTTTTACATGGTAACAAATAGTTGGCAAGTTCAATGAGAAATAAAATGAGTCCTCATTTAATGGTATGGAACTGAGGGGAATGTAGAGGCATACAAAGCAATGGAATCCTTAGTTAAAACTGAGATTCAAATGAATGTCACAATATCTTGGGGATCAAATCTGTGGGATAGCAAGGGAAACATACCCAATGGTCAGTTCACTAGAGTCAAACCTAGCAGGTTCACTGTTATTAGTTGCATATTGAAATGTTCCAGCCAATTGAATTGACTCTTGCCATCTAATTTGTTGCAGTTTTCTTTCCTCGTCTGCCTTCCCCTTTAAATTAACATCATGTTCAATGCTTGCCATTTGTGTTTGATGTGCTATGGGACCAACTGCTGTGTTTGTCATTCTTTGCAAGATACCCTGGGTCCCACCTGCACTAGCTGGCGCTACAAGATAAAAGTTTAGCAAATTAAATAAAGCAAAATTCATTGACTGAATGGAAACAGTCCCTTTTGCTGATGAGAGATAATTAGTACAAAGTTTCTATGTACCATATCCTTGGCAACTTCTATATGAAAATCAATGCAAACAGCTCCAAATTATTTGCTTCAAAATTGTCACTCGATATCTCTCGCAGACACAATGGAACTGTAGCAAATACTTTTTTTATAGATAATGAAGGCATTTATTAGCAAACTTACCAACAATGTTTGTCTGCGGAGCAATTTGAATGGCAAAAACCTTTGGTAAAATATTTGGTTGAGAAACTTTTACAGGAGTCTTCCTTTTCTTCCTCCCTCGTCTTGACTTTGATTTGGCAGTTGATACATTTGTGTTCTCCGTTGAATTCTCTACAGATGGCATACTTGATGTGAGCAACTCCAATGTTGCAATGATATTTGCTGGTTCATATTTCTCTGGCACTGCCTCTGAAGTTTCACTTCCAATTGTACCTGTATCAGCCATGTTTGTTCAGCAGATAACACATCATTACTGCAGGAACCCCCTGTAAAAGATTAAGATCACTATTAGGGGTGGAGAATCCTTACTTGAATGATTAATTTTTTACTTACCTCATTGTCATAAATTTGAACCATCAATATCATACACAGCACCATAAAGGCCACAAAGCAATGCATCAATCAAACCCTTTCCAAATTTCACTACCTAATTCACAACTCTATCCCACAAATCATCATTCATCCTAAGGACATGCAATTTATGGAACGTTTTGCCTTCTTCTTCCTTTCCTGAATCTTACAACCTGCCATCTTTCAAATTTTAGATCAATTAACTTGATCTGATCTCTCCCTCCTCTTAACCTTTTGCTTTCTTCTTTCTTCCTTTGTTGGGGCTTTGTATGCGTTTCACCATGGCCTTTCCTTAGCATCAAAAAATGTCTAAGTTCCTTCCCTCGCCATTTTTGGTTAATTGGGCGGCACCCATCTCCGTTTCATTGGCCTTTGGGCCACACAGCTGGGCAAGCACAGTGAATGCTGCAGTTGGGGCTGGCCATCTGGTGTGTTTCACTCCTATGCTCTCTTCCAAAGTGCTGAGTGCTAAGCAGGGAAATAGCATGTACCATTTCAAGTCTTTGGTATGAATTGACCAGGTATCAAACCCTAACCTAGCATGTACAAAGCAAGAATTCTACCACTGGGCCATGGACGCAGTATTCCTCAACATAATTTACTTCAAAAAAATCAGAATTTTCTTAGCATTGAATTTAATGAAATAGATAATATTGATAACTGCAGAAAGGTTTAGAAGGAGAAAAGGGGAAATTCATTTTGCTCTTGATGGTGGTTTTGAAGCAGAATTCAGATTTACTTCTTGAAATTGATTAACAAGGGTTGTCTACAACATGCATTTACTGATAGCAGGCAATCAAATATGGTATCTAAGGACAGATTTAAACAAAAGCAACCGATTTTGCCCTAGATTCATTCTTCAACTCCTTTAGCAACATTAGACAAGATGAAAGCTGTCTTATTTGCTATATACAGCTCCTTCAAACCTTCCATGTATCTATATAACTGTAAAATACTGTGTCCATTTTGATAAATTATGGAAGTTAGCGAATAAATTCACGTCTGTTCTGCCTGTATACAAAAAGTTTCTAATCAATTTCAATGCATAATCCCACGATAATTGAGCAATATAAATGAATAATATTTTGGATTAATATCTAGCATATGCCAATATCGACAGAGTAATCTATCCATAACCAGTCAAAATCTATATGTTGAAAAGTCCAAAATTGGACAGACTCTGCTATGAATGTGGCTTTAAGAAGCTTTAAAACAAGTCAGTTTCACTTCACAATTAACATGGAAATTCCTATTTAGCTTCACAGGAATGTCAATTCTCATAGAAGATACCTCATTTCTCATGACGACCTACTGCTACTTTTTGACTGCTGTCTGTAAACAACCGAGAATATAAGCTTTCTTCGTCAGTAGACCAGATAATCAGCAAAATGATATTCACGAATTGTGAATGAAGCTGACATTTTGAAGACTTTATATCACCTAATCTTTACCTTCCACTAATTTGCAGTTAAGTGAATTTAGTTGTCAGTTGCGTGACACATTAATTAGAAAAGGACTGACTAACTTCACTTGCGCCAAAAAATGGATGCAATAATCAAATAAAACCCTTCCGCTCTTCAAAAATAACTCCTGGTAAGCTTCTTAAGGGCCTCTTAAAATACTCACCTCTTAAATAGCTGGCTTGCACGATTAGAACCCGATGCTGGTTCCCGTTCAGCCATTTTGACTTAAAAATTGTATTGGTTGCAATCAGTTCACGGAAAAGAGGCTAGTGTGGTTCGGTTGGGGTTCAGGTTAAAGATTTCAAAAATCTAAACACTGTTATTAATTTCAGTTGATTAGCTGCCGCGAGGAAAGCTCTTCCTTATCCATTTATCATGGCTATGTCCAAAAAACCAATCAGTCTGATAAAATGGCATTATGTAACTCCCAAGGAAAATCCAACCAGCAGACATCTACATCTACATCTACATCTACATCTACATCTACATCGTAACCAGTAAGACCCGTAAGGCATCACACTGATGGAGATCACCCCACTGCCCAAGCACTCCCATCGCATGGCGCAGAGACAATGAAAAAGAATGGAGCTCTATAGGGGTTGGCTTTATATGATAAATTTGTGGAAGTTTGGCTAATATGGGTATGCATGAGGAGTGAGAAGATCTCAAGTGGGAAACAAGTATACTTTACACGAAGAGGAAAAATAAAATAAAAAATTGTATAGTGCCAAAAGAAAATTGTATGAGCAAAAAGCAATTACTAGATACATTCAAACACTAACAACCTTTGCGCATCCACCATGAAAACTGTTTACGCTTTTTGCTTTTCTAATTTCAGGTGGAATCGAGTTCCATTCTACGATTGTCCTTGGATAAAATGAGTACCTATAAATGACCCTCACTGTTGAAATCTGAACAAATTTTGGAGCGATTACATCTGAGCCTCTGCTGTTATACTTTTGCGGGGTGACGTAAAGGGGTAGTTCAATGTCGACGTGTTTGTTCAAAATTTTGTAAAAACATTTAGTCTTGCTACAGCTCTGTGAGCCTCAAGTGACGACCATTTAAGATCAGTGAGAAGTTTAGTCATTGAACCTACTTCCCGTGAGTGTTCATTGGCTACAAATCTGGCTGCTTTCTTTTGCACTTACTCAATTGATTTATTTTGAGTTTTAAGGTGTGGGTCCCAAGCCACTGAGGCATATTCTAGCTGAGGCTTGACAAGAGTGTAGTATGCAGCACACTTAATCTCCTTTGGATACATAGAGAGGTTCCTCTTGATAAACCCAAGGGATCTATTTGCCTTGCTGACAATTTTTTCTATGTGACTTCCCCATTTAGGATCTTTGTCGAACTCCACTCTTAGATACGGGTGATGCTGGACATTGTCTAAGATTTCGTCATTTAAACTGTATTGATATGGGCAGCTGGTTTTCTTCCCCAATATCTGTAGTCTGTAGCACTTTCCAACATTGAATTTCATTTGCCATTTATTTGCCCATTGGCCAACAGCATCCAAATCATGTTGTAGCTTTTTAGATTCATATTCATCATTTACTTCGCGAAAGAGTAGACAATCATCTGCAAATAAACGGATGTGCGAATGTTCAACTTTATTGGCTATATCGTTGATGAAGAGGAGGAAAATTAATGGTCCCAGAACAGTTCCTTGAGGGACCCCTGACTTGACTCTGACGTCTGATGAGCTTTCACCATCCAGCATTACGTTCTGACTTCGATCATTGAGCCAAGAAAATATCCACTTGCCAATACTTGTATCTTGCCCAATGCCATACATGTCTAATTTCAAAGAAGCCTTTGGTGTGGCACAGTAGTAGTTGAAATACGGGCACTTTGCCGGGCACCACCAAACTTATGACACAAACCGGTTTTTTCCACTTTTTCAATCCAACCATTTTAAACCCACAACATGAACATATCAAACTTGTAACCCCAAACCGTTTCCCCCCACGACACAATTTATTTAATTTTCATTTAGAGTTTTAAATTTACTACTGTATATAAGAGTTACAAAAACCCCAGATCAAAGAGATCAAAGAGATGACTGAAACTATTCCAAGATGTAGCTGGCTAATGTTAGGTCAAGAAGAAACTTGTTGTAGATTGGCAAAGCGCGAAGGATATTGTGATTATCACGCTAAACAAAAAGTAAAATTCTTTCCTTGCACAACCTGTGGTAAAGGAACAAGATCAAAATATAGAACATGCTATAAAAAGGTTGTGATTGTAAAAAACTAAGACATATAAATAAAATGGTAAAGAAAAATAAAGAAAGAGATGATTGTATAATAACCAAACATTATACAAAGAAATTAAACCTAGAGTTGCTTAAGAAAGTAGAAGCAATATATTAAATATTTAACTAATTTTTTTATCAATATTTATATACGAATAATTATTTATTTTTGTATTAGACTTTTAATATAATGTATTATATAAGGTGTATAAAAACCTAGAGTATAACACAACATGTCTCAACTAAAATTGGTACAAACAGAAACTGCTTTGAATAATGTATTTAAAAATTTTGAAGCCAACGGATTAGATAATGTTGATTTAAAAACCTATCTAGAAATGGTTGCTTCACTTGTGGAAAAACAATTAAAAGAAGAACTAAAAAAAGAAAATCCTTTAAAGTTGAAATGGCAGTAGCAGTTAACTTGGCAAGAAGATCAGACGATAAAATTGTTTCTGTAAAACCATACTTTCGCTCTGGAATACAACACTTTAACAGTTCAACAATAATTCCTGAAACCTTTGAAACTATGAAACAAAAGATGATTGAATCATTTGCAACATACACAAGCGGCGGTAGTGGTTGGATATTTCAAAGTATTGAAAAGTTTCTTCTTAATGTCGATAAAAATATACCACTAAACGGTAGAAACTATATTGATTTACCAAAAGAAATTAAAACCAAAAAAGCAATTATAAATGTAAAAAACAAAGACAACAGATGATTTGAATATGCAATTTTATCAGCACAACATCACAGCGAAGTAGATCAAAAACAAACTAACAGTCCATCACAATATAAGGAACACTTGGATAAACTTAATTTTACTGGTATTGATTTCCCAGTTTCATTGAAAGACATTGATAAGTTTGAAAAAAATAATCCTGAAATCGGTGTCAACGTGTTTGGTTTTGAAAAAAAAGTATTCACATCTTGAGGTTAAATAAAGCAAACCCACAAAATGCAATTGATTTGTTGCTTATTACTGATGGTAAAGAAAAACAACATTATTGTTGGATAAAAAACTTTGCAAGGTTGCTTAGATTGCAAGTTACCAAGCATCATGGTGCTATTTATTTCTGCAAAAGATGCTTGAACCATTTTTCAGCACCAGAAAAGTTAAATGAACATATTGAGATTTGTCAAGAAAAATCTGCTTGTAAAATTGAAGTACCAAAACCCGGTGAAACAATTTCATTTAAAAGTTTTAAAACATCAATGAGAGTTCCATTTGTAATCTATGCAGACTTTGAATCAGTGACAGAAAAAATAGATTCAGCAACACTAAATCCAGAAAAGTCGTATACTGAAAAATATCAAAAACATACTCCATCAGGATTTTGTTATTATGTCAAAAAAGATGGTGCTGAAAACTATGCTGAACCAGTTGTTTATAGAGGTGAAGATTGTGTGGAAAAATTTTGTACAATGATTGAAGAAGAAGTAAAAGAAATAGGTGCTATTTGTAAAGATATAATTCCTCTTGAAATGACTGCAGAAGATAATGAAAAATTTCAGTCAGCAGTGGATTGTCATATTTGTTTTAAAAAATTGAACAACAACAAAACAATTCCGTTTAACAAAGGACCAATTCATCAATCTTGTTTACCTGCCAAATATAAAGATACCTCAGAATTTAACTTAAGCAGTGTAATGGAAAAAGGTGATTGGCGCAACTACTTTAAAAAATCAAAATGTGCAATTTGCGCCGGTCCCTTAACAGGTGAAACAGTTAAAGATCACAATCATTTAACAGGAGAGTTTAGAGGTGCTGCACACAGCCAATGTAATTTACAATATCAGTTACCAAAATTTTTTCCAGTAATATTTCACAACTTGTCTGGATACGATTCACATTTGTTTATAAAACAGCTTGGCAAATCACATGGAAGTATCAACTGCATACCCAACAATGATGAAAAATACATAAGCTTTAGCAAATCACTTGCGGTTGATGATAAAAAATTTGAGATTAGATTCATTGATAGTTTTAAATTTATGGCTTCATCACTTGATGCTTTGTGTAAAAATCTTTCACGGGAACAATTTAGGGAAATGAATAAAGTTTTTGAAGGTGACACAGATTTGTTGATCAGAAAAGGAGTTTACCCATACGATTATATGGACAACTTTGATAAATTTAATGAAACTGAGTTACCTCCTATAAATGAATTTTATTCATGACTTTATGATTCTGGTGTTGATGAAAAAGATTATGCTCATGCACAAAAGGTTTGGTCTCACTTTGGCATAAAAAATATGGGTGAATACCATGACTTGTACTTGAAAACTGACGTGGTTTTGTTGGGTGATATATTTGAAAACTTTAGAGAAGTTTGCTTGAAAAAAACTACAAGTTAGATCCAGCTTGGTATTATACATCACCAGGTCTTAGTTGGGATGCGTTACAAAAGAAAACTGAAATAGAACTAGATTTGTTGAGCGATATAAATATGATTTTGTTTGTTGAAGCTGGAATAAGAGGCGGAGTTAGTATGATTTCAAACAGATATGGAAAAGCAAATAATAAATATATGGAAAACTACAATCCCGATGAAGAATCAAAGTTTATAACATATTTGGATGCAAACAACTTGTATGGATGGGGTATGAGTCAAAAGTTGCCATACAAAAACTTTCGATGGCTAGATGAAGAGGTGATAAAAAATCTAGAACCCACACAGCTTGACACAGAAGATGATACTGGTTATACTTTACAAGTAGATTTGGAATATCCAAAAGAATTACATGACGCACACAATGATTATCCTCTTGCCCCTAAATCTTTGCTTATTAATAAAATTTATAAATTAGCGCCAAACTTGTACAACAAAACAAAGTACATTTTACGTTTGAAACATCTTCAACTTTATTTAAACCTTGGGTTAAAACTTACCAAAATTCATAAAGTACTTGCATTTGATCAAAAAGATTGGATGAGACCTTATATTGCGCTAAACACTGATCTTAGAACTGCAAGCAAAAATGATTTTGAAAAAGATTTCTTCAAGTTGATGAACAACTCATTATTTGGAAAGACTATGGAAAAATAAGAAACCGAGTTGATATAAGACTTGTCAATGAAGAAAAACAGGCCAAAAAGTTAGTATCAAAGCCAACGTTTGAGAGAAGAAAAATATTTTGCAAAGATTTAGCAGCAGTTCACATGAAACGAACAAAAATAATGTTTAACCAACCGATTTATGTAGGATTTTGTATTTTGGACTTAAGCAAAACGCTTATGTATGATTTTCATTACAATTACATTGCAAAAAAGTATGGGGCACAACAAAAGTTGTTGTTTACAGATACTGACTCTTAGGCTTACGAAATAAAATTAGAAGACTTTTATCAAGACATCAGTAGCGATGTAACAGAAAAATTTGATACAAGCAACTATGCAAAAAATCATTTATCAGGAATTAAAACTGGATGCAACAAAAAGGTAATTGGCATGATGAAAGATGAATGTGGTGGTAAACAGATAACAGAATTTGTGGGGCTAAGAGCAAAGATGTATTTTTACCGGGTTGATGAAACAGAAGAGAAAAAGGCAAACGGTGTTAAAAAGAATGTTATCAAAAAGAAATAAGTTTCAACGATTACTATAAATGTCTGATTGAGCGTGTAAAACCAGTTTATAGAAAAATGAATTTAATCAGAAGTCACAAACATGAGATTTATTCTGAAACTGTAAACAAAGTGGCACTGTCTGCTGGTGATGATAAAAGAGTTATTGGTGCAGATGGTATTTCAACATTAGCATATGGTCATGTCATCACATGTTGTAAGAAGTAAAAAAGTCATATATAGATTTATTTTTTTAAATTTTCTCGACATCATTTAGCGGAATCGAACTATTAAATTCTTTAGGATAACCCTTCCATGATACTAGCTCTAATTTTTTCTTATAATCTTTCTTAGTCACTTCATCAATTCTATAAAAATCTTGATCAGTTTTTTTTAACTCATTTTCATAAAAACTTCCTTCAATAATTTCATTGTTATAGTCTTTTATTATATATGTAGTAGGATTGGTATGTTGTATTCCTACAATAACAAAAACTTCTTCACTCCAGTTTGGTGTATAACCCTTATCAAACAATGTTTGTTTGTACTTACTAATCCTTACTCTGTCTCCCACCATAAACTTAGATTTATAGATGGTTTTATCATGGATTGAATCTACATCATTTTGAATAACTTTTTCATTATATTTCATGCTAGCTTCTGTTGGAGTCACTTTTATTGTAGAGTGTTTGTGGTTGTTATATTCATTAATTAAATCTGGTAATACATTGACATATTTATATGTATTATTAGCAGTGAAATATTTATACATTTTATTTTCTAATGTGCGATTAAATCCTTCAATAACAACGGCCTTACCTTCATTAAATGTACTATACATTTTAATTTCATTCTCAACTAACCATTTTTTCAATACGTTGTTATAAAATTCAGATCCATTATCAACCCACAATTTGTTAGGTTTCCTCTTGTTAGTTTTAACAATAGATTGAAATGTATTGGTAATTGTTTTGCCCGTTTTATCTTTTATAGGAACACTCCATACAAATTTTGAAAATACATCAATAACATTTAAAATATACCTAAATCCATGGTTGTAACTTTTAAGTTGTTGCATATCAACCAAGTCAGCACTCCAAATATCGTCAATATTACCGACAATAACTTTTCTCTTTTTAAACTTTCTTATAATTGGTTTGTGTAAATCATCTGCTAGCTGTTCATTCCAATTTTTTGAACTTTTTTTAAAACACCTAGCCCAAGTTTTTGTTTGGTGTTGATAACTTTTCTAGCAAACATACCCATTTTTGGTAGGTTTCCATAAAGAATCTTATCAAATTCAGAAACCATCTTTCTGTCGCATTCGTTTTTATCAACACCTCTTGAATAACATACATCATGATGTGCTGAAATTTCATCAACTTTGTTAAAAGGAGGAACTATCCATTTGGTAATTTCACCAGTTTCTGGGTTGCATTCTAATTTTTTATCTAATGGATTAAATGGTCCCATGTATTTATAATTAGTAGGAGTCCAACCAGCTTTTGGCTTTGGTAGCTTGCCGATCAAAGAATGAATATCAAACTTTCCACCAGCTTTACTTTTGGTAAAACAATTTTTTGATGTACCACATATTTTGCAGTTGCCTTTTACTACGGATTTGCTATTTGTTGTTGTTGTGTGTCTTATATTTAAAGACGGGGTTTTTCTTTTGCATTTGACACAATAAATTTCCATAATTAAAGTCTTTTTGTCTATACCTATACAGAAATAATTTATTTCTTGTTCAAATTAAAGAATTTCATCAAAGTTCTTAAACAACTCTTTTTTGTTTTGATTTATAAATAGAAAATCATGTTTATCAAGACCCTCAAATTTGCATTTGTCAAATCTAAATTCTTTTGAAATTCTGGCTTTTTCACCATCTGTTGGTGGATCATAGACAATAACTTTGGAGCAATTTGTTCTTATGTGTTTTGGTATTGTAAAATACGATTGACTCAAATAAACCGGACAAATTTTGTGATGTCTATCATCAGTAAAATGGTTTGCAATCTTTGCTGGTATTTTTTTATCAGCGTTCATTAAATCATCAAATACGACAAGCCTTACACAATCATCAGATCCATATTCATCTGTATTTATGATATTGTCTTGTCCACACAACAACAACACTTGATGACCTACTAACTGTGAAACTAAAGCAAACTTATTTTTTAGCGAGACCAACTTGTCTTCATCTTTATTTTGAGTATATATGATAATCTGATCATAATAACATAACGGTTTTTTAATGATATGCATTAAAGTATTTGTTTTTCCGCAACCAGAACTTCCACAAACAAGCATTCTAAAATCGTTGCCCAACAATGATTTATGCTTTGTTTTGTCAACAACTAGCTCACTATCATAATTTGGAATCTTCATTTTGATATACTCTTTAAACCCTATATAGGTTACAAAATTTATGATTTTAAATTATAAAATATTTAAGTAAGTGTAAGCATCTTAAAAAAGGGTGTCAAAATTTGCAGTAGATAAGTAACTTACAGTACGTTAAGTCCAAAGATAAGTAACTTACAGTACGTTAAGTCCAAAGATAAATACTATATAGTTACTTAAATAGGGGTGTCAAAATTTAGGGTAGATAAGTAACTTACAGTACGTTAAGTCCAAAGATAAGTAACTTACAGTTAGTTAAATATTTTAGTATTTTGAATTTTTATATTTTTATAAACTATATAAACAATATAAGTATATATAAGTATTTGAAAATCAAAAAGTATGGATCTGAACAAATTGAAAAGTATAATTAAAGAAAAAGCTGCGGCAACAAAAATTGTTAACCAATTTAAAGATAATGTAAGGGTTTATAAAAATTTGCAACTTGGGGTTATGGAAGAAAGAGAAAAGGTTGCTGCTCCAATTACAAGACAACTTGGCGGTGTAAGACAACAAATAACTGATATAGATAAAAGACAAGACGAAATGCTTAGTCAGTTGAAAGAAAGTCAACATGCAATGATACAGTATCTACCAAAACTAGCAATTGAGTCACCAGAGCCACCACCAGCGCTTGAGACACCAAAGCGACCAACGCAACCAAAGCAACCAATAACACTTAATTTTGATAAAAGATTTGATCCAGAATTTCTAAGAACTTATGGTTTACCAAGTGCTAATGAATTTCCAAATATAGCAAAAGATGAATTAGAAATGATAAACCAAAAAGTAACAAAAGCACAAAAATCTGTTGGTGGACCTAAAAGTGCAGCTAAAAGTGTTAAGAAAATGGAAAGACTTGATGAAGATTTAGCTACATTAAAAAAATATAAAAAAACTTAGACGCAACAATGTCTACAGACTTATCAGAAATAATTGGAAATGGGGTGATTGGGTTTCAAAGAAAGAGAAATGCTTACAAGTTGTCAAAAGGTGGATCCTTTGGTCATGTATATATTGATCCAGCTAAACTCAGAATGAATAGACTTAGTGTTAAAGACAAGGCTGGAAACAGTGTAATGGATAATGTTGTTGATAGTTCTCTTATAGATTTGTTAACAAAAAGATACAATCCAAAAGTTGAGTACACGCCAGAAGCAAAAGATATTTTCAAAGATTTGACACGCTTTTCTGGTTTTAAAAAAAGTAAAAGATCAGGCAAACAAAATTTATTAGGTGGATCCACTGTTACTTTGATACCAGACACCTCAAAACATATTTTGGCGAGGTTGACCCTTTTATTAGGCACACGACGTGCTGGTAACAATAGTTTAGATATAAGAAATGAAATAGTTCAACTAATTGATATTGCCTATAGTAAAAAAATAATAACTGACGAAGAAAAAGGAAGGTTTACAGTAAAAAATAATTTAAATTAATTTAATTTAAAAAATTGAAAATATATACAATATACATAAAACATTGTGAAAAAATGAAAGAGATAGAAAGACCGTTTGTTTTCAGTTCAACTGATAGAATCGCTGGATTAAAACCAGATGATTTTACAATAAAACATATTCCAAATCTTATTTTGGATAAAAATAAAGAACATTATATAGCGCTTGATAAATTTAATGGTCATTATTCGTGGTATAACATCAATTCAACATACAAAAATAATAAAATTAGCTATTCACATGATAATGGAAGAACCAACACTGTAATTACTTTTCCAGATGGAGTTTATGATTATAATGATATAAATAATCACATTAAAAGTGCTTTAAAGGCAAATGGCCATACAGTAGATAAAAAGACACCTGGTATCAAATTAATATTCAGTACTTCTAGATTTAGAGTATATGTGCTGCTGTCGACAGGATATAGTGTTGATCTTATAGGTATAGATAGAAACTTTAATGATCTTATTGGGTTTACAAAAATTAATATAACAGCATCTCAGTTTGGGCAAGCGTTGCCCAACATTACAAATTCTGTTGATAATATAAAAATTAAAACATCGTTGATAGATGATTCTTTGGACGGTGGAGTGTCAATAGATGTTTTATATTTGTTTGACACGTCAGATATTTCACGTGCATATCCTTTTAAAGTAGAACCAAGGAGAAGATTATATAATAAATTAAATACAAATATTATTTCTTGCGTAAGGATATATATGACAGACTCAATAAATAGACCCATCGATTTCAACGAAGTACCAGTTAGTTTAACAGTTGTAATAAAATCAGTAGACAAAGACCAATGAACCAAGCGAAGAAGTATAATAGAATAAAATATGTTGCCCCACAAAATCCAATTGATGGCGAAGGCTTGTTTGACATTTTGAAGTCAACAGGTAGAAATATTGCATCACTTGCAACTTCCAAGTTTTCTAAAGAAGTCGCTAAAAAAGCTGCTACAGCAGGTGTTGAAAAGTTTGCAGTGTCTGGTGCGGAAGCTCTTGGCAAAAGTGCTGCAGACAAAGTTGTAAATAAAGTATCTGCTCCAAGTATTGTTAAAGAAAACAAGCCATCCCCAAATAGTGGTGCCAAAATTGTAGACAGCTTAAAAAAAGTAGACTCCATGCCCGTTCAATCATCAGAAATTGAAAATCTAAAACAACAGTTGTCTCATTTTATGTAAATTTTTCGATTAATCATTGTTTTAAAAAATTATTTCATTTTGGACACTATTTATATATATGCTATACAATTAACAAAGTCAAAGTCAAAGTAATGGAATACAAACAAGGTGATTTTCTAGAAAGGTATGAGGAGGTTATATATGACCTTCAAAATCCAATTAAGCTTCCAGCAAATGGAGCAACACAAAATAAAAATTCATACAAGTTTAATGTAGATTTAACTGGTGAAGTAATTGCTCCCAATGATGGGTATAATTCTTATCTTGAAATTGATGTAGAAGTTAACAAGAAAGCAGATGGTACAACTTATGCCGCTGCTGATAATATCACTTTTGCATCAGATGCTTATTCAATCATTAGAGAGCTGAATGTAAAGTATGGAGGTGTTCAGGTTATTGATACACCAAATGTAAATGAAAGTGTTGCAATTAGAAATAAAGCAGATTATTCAAGTGCTTACCTTGCTCAAGCATCAAGCACATTGTTTTATCCTGATAGTGGAACTGGTGCTGCTAGTCGTACTGCAAATACTGGTTTTGCTAGTCAAGCTGCGCTTACTAATGTTAAAGGTGGTGTTAATCTTATTGTGCCATTAAATAAGTGTAGTTTCTTTGCTGCTTCACAAGATGTTGTTTACCCAACTGGCAAAATGGAGTTAAACAATACTCTTGAAAGAGATGAAAATGTCTTGTACAAAGATGCAGCAGCTGCTGAAGGTAGATATGTTGTTACAAAAATGAGACTTTGGGTTCCAAAGATGGAATTGAATTCAGCTGGTAAGAAGAAATTTGATTCAGCATTGACTGAAAAAAGATCTTGGGGATATTTGGCTGATAGAGTTGAAACATCGCCGGTGTCTATGCTGCAAACTGGTACATTTGATATCTCAAGCAGTATTGAAAAGCCAAGATTTGTTATGCTGTACGCAGTTGATTCAACAAAAGATGGTGATGTAACAAAAAATAGTTTTCATTATGACACATATAATATCCCTGGCAATAGACAAGTGACAAGAGCACAGTTAGAGCTAGGAAACGGTGTTTATTATCCACGGGCTGAACTTAATCCAAAAAATGAATTAACAAGAGTATACAAGCGATTTACTGAATATCAAAGATTTATAAACGATGGCACATCTGAAGGCAGTTTCATTGATAGAGCAATGTTCAAAGATCTTCATTCAGCATTGTTCTTTGACTTAAAAGATCAGAGAAATGATATGATTGATGGATCACATAAATTAAAGTTTTCATACACTCTTGATGGAGCACCAACAGCTTATGTGTGGAAGGCAGTAGTTTTGTATGAACGACAAATAACATCTGATCCTATCTCTGGATCAGTTAAATTAACATTTTGAAAAGAAAAAAACAAAAAAACTAATTTTACAAAAATAATTTTTACAAAAAAAAAAAAATTTTTTTTTTATTTTTTTCCTTTATTTTTTTACATCGAAAGCATTGGTTTATGCGTAATAGCATATTTATCAAGCAGATGTTTCTGAATTATTTTTATTGTGGAAGCATTATTTAATTCGTCTTCTTGTTCAAATATTATCAATTCTGCAATATCTCCAGCTAATGGAGCGATAGACACATCTGCACTAAGACTACCTAACGCAAAATTTGTAGCGCCAACGTTTTCTTTAGCAGTAAAGTTTCTGAGCTTTTGTCCGTTGCACCATACTTGTGATCCGTCTGCACCTAATTGGGGTGACCATGTAGTTGTTACAAAAATCCACTTATTTAGCACAGTTGGATCTGCGTTTGTTGGAAATGTTGAAATTGTTATATTATCGCCACCATTATATGATGTAGATTCTTTTTTTGCGCAGCTTACAATAAAGTTTTTACTATCATTCATAGAAATAAAATGATCCCATCCTATATTATCATGACCAATAATGGCATTTTTTAACCCGACACTAGTGCTATAGGCAGTCATTCTATAAACAACAGTTATTGACAACGTTTTATCTCCGCTTGTTATATTCAATTTCATATTACATTTCATTCGATCATTAACACCATCAAAGATAACATAGTTGTATCTGCCGTTAATTAATCCTGCTCCTGAAGTTGGTCTTTCTGCATTTGAATATTTTACAATGTCCACCCTTTCACCAAAACCTTGATACAGTAATGATTCAACATTTGTTCCTGATAAAACACCATATTTTGCAACTTTCGAGCTCAACGGACTATTGTCAGAGATTAACCAATGCCCGGAAGCATTATTCTTTGTAAATTCATTTGACCAGCTGTGATAATTCCCATCCATCATAATAAGACTTCTAACAACTGCATCAACTAGCTCTATTTTACCAGAGCTATCTCTTTCAACTCCTCCAAGTGGTAAAACCGGAGCTATTAATTTTTGTGCAGTTGCAACATTTATTTTTAATTTTCCTGTTCCATCTCTTTCTATTCCACCATTTGCTAAAACGGGTGCTATCAAAGTTTTTACTTCAGGTACATTAAGTTGCAGCCTGCCAGTCACATCTTTGTTAATTCCACCATTTAGTGCAACGTCAACGGACATGCTTCCTGAAGCGTCTTTGATGATGCTTCCATTTAGTAAAACAGGTGCTACCAATCTTTGTGCTTGTGGCACGTTGAGTTCAAATTGGTTTGTTGCATCTTTCTTTATTCCACCAAATCTACTTATTTTTGTTGCATTCATAATGCCTAGGTCAACATAATTTTTTGCTGTTGCGTCAGCATATGCTGTTGGCTCACCTAATGAACATATCCTTTTGGTTTGCATGTGGCAGTCGCTCGAAATATCTCCATAAACTGTTCTTGGTAAATAGAGATTTAAGAATCCAAAGCTTACTACATCACGGTCGGTGGATGGGGTTAATGCCAAATTTATTATCTTTTTATTTTCAGCATCTATGTTTCCTGAACCATCTTTTTTAATCCATGACTCTACATATCCTTTGTTTGCTATATGGCTTGATGCTGCTGGTGTTGGTACATTAGTAACAACAAAATTGTTTAAGTCAAAATTTTATCCACTTTTACTCCCGTACTATCAAAGGGTAAGCTATTTAGTTTTGTTTCAACAACTCCAACATCAACTTCAATTTCGTCTACTCTTTGTGTTACTATTGAGTTTGCTTCTGCTGTGCCACCTCTAGAAATATTGTTTATAAAACCCATATTTTTTTACTCAAAATAATTTATTAGGTACCTTTCGTTCTTCTTATAGTCATTACGGGCAAACTTTTTTACTACTTCTAAATAATTATTTCTCCCAAACTCTTTTTAGAAATATAAGCAATAATATTCACATAAAACACTGCTCAAATCTTGAAACTGGTTTGATTCATATTTATATAACTTATTAAATGTATAGCATAAGTTTACCAATTCTTGTGGTGGTTGCATTCCGAAACTATCGAAATAATTGACAAAGTCTGCGGTTATTTTTACGGCTACCCAATGTGTTCCTGGTCCTTCGGTGTCATCCAAATTTATGATAAAACATTGGTCTGGTATATTTTTTACTTTTGTTGGCATCTCGTTTCGTGATATAACTCCTTTAAAATTTTTGATTTTCAAGTATTCAACCTAATTCATTATTTCAAAGTTTGATATTGGATGATTTATAAATTCTGGGTTACTTACAACAGAGCCCCCAACAAAGGTATTTGGCTGAATGGGCTGTTTGGCCCTAAAAGAAGTCCTGATCCTTTTTTTTTATTTCCACTTAATAAATATTTCAAAGCTGATATAACTGTACCGCCTCTAGTTGGTTGTGATCTAATTATCAAGCCATTTCCTGATTGGGTAACATCTATTTTGCCACGATCAATCAACGGCAACAATTATTCAAACATTCTTAACCTATCATTTTCATCATCATCATCATGATTTTCTCCATGACACCCTCCAAAAAACTTTCCAACTACGTTTGCAATTAATGGTATTCCGATTCCTGCCAACAGGGAGCCTAGAAAACCACCTTTTTGTCCACGTCCTGTTTTCAAAACTAATCCGCTACCACTTTTATATGAATTTACCAACTTCTTTTGTTGGGCAACGGGTAATAGTTGTTTGATTTGTTCCCTAATTTCTGGTGTATCTACAACCATTTTAACATGCTCGGGTGATAATTGATAAGAACCACCGACTGCTTTTTTAATTGCGGTCTCTCCTAGCCCAGAAACTGCACCTGTTGCAAGTGGAGCCAAGATTTTTGGTAATATTTTTCTAGCAACGCCACTTACTATTCTAAACAAATTCATAATGCTTCCACCACTTGTTGCAAATTTTCTGAGTTGAGCTTTACTAATTTAAATATCAGCTCCTACACCTTTATTTTTTGCTTTTTCAAGCTTATTAATTTGAGATTGTGTAAGATTTACTGTTTCATTGCCTCTCATAAGATTGTTATATGTCAACCTAAGAGTTATTGGCGTTTTATGTTTCATTGCTTTGGCAACTGATTCAGCTTGTCCAGCTGTCAAGTTTACTCGATAAGGGTGATAAATTGTAGACATTTTAGTAATTTTATTTTCAAACGAATGTATATTAGTATTTTATTTTTTAAAATAAATAAATTAAATTTTGACATTAGTATATACATTAGTATAGTAAAAAACAAAATGTCAAGTCTTTGTGAAATAAGAGAAATTAAAAAATACGTTGACTACTTTTATAACACCACAAAGTCTGATTTTGATGAAAGCGTTAATCCTGTTATTATCGAATCAGCATTAATTTATCAATATTTACTTGTAAAATATATGGGTAAAAAAGATAGTGTACAAAATATAATAAATTCGTATAATGGTGAAATTGGTTTAATTGAACCGGGTAATGGCAACATAACATGTTGTTTAGAGGCATTATTTTCTCGATATACATTTTGTCATGTTCACAGCTCATTTCATGACGCGTATGGTCGATTTTACACAAGATATGGTTATGGTAGTGGTCATTGTTATTTATTTCACAACTTGCCAACATTTTGCAAAAAATCCATTGTTTTGAAATATTATTGGTGTGTTATTTTCATTTTGTAAACAGTTAGCTTAATATTTGTCATAAGTATATTTATATTGATATACCTTTACTTTATTATCTGTGGTTTTAAACCCATTGTATTCTATTTTTTCATGACAAATTTTTTTATTGACTTTTCTGGTTAATTTAATATCTTGTTTGAGTGATTTTGGTAAATATATACTAACTGTTTCATTGGTTTCATCATCTTTCAGCCTTGCAATACCACTTTCACCATATTTTGTGCTGAAGTAAAATACATCTCTTACAGCATAAGTATGACCTACTTTTAGTGCAGCGTCAATCTTTTTTGCTACTACTAAATCGTCTTCCATAATATCAAAATCAGCAACATAAGGAAAACCAGTGTGAAAACTATTGCTGTCTGATTTGAGATATAAAGCTTTTATTGTTTTCTTTCCATTAAGTTTTCCTTTTGAAACAATAAATTCATCAATTTCTGAATCTTCAGATATCTTTTCTTTCAAGCTTTTTGGTGCGTTTATTTTTATTATAGCATCAGATATAAAGTCTTGATTGTTTGGACTTGGTTCCAAATATAAAACAAGTTTTTCGCCATACTGTCCTATTGTTTTTTCTTTATCAAGAATCTTAAAGACGACGTCAACGTCAAGCTTTGAGAACGGTACATATGATTGATGCATCTTTGAGTTTGTTGTGACTTTTTGTCTTCACTCTGCTAGTAAACTTTGTAACTCTTATATACAGTAGTAGATTTAAAACTCTAAATGAAAATTAAATAAATTGTGTTGTGGGGGAAAACTGGTTTGGGGTAGCAAGTTTGATATGTTTGTGTTGTGGGTTAAAAATGGTTGGATTGAAAAAGTGGAAAAAACCGGTTTGTGTCATAAGTTTGGTGGTGCCCGGCAAAGTGCCCGTATTTCAACAACTCACAGTATCAAAAGCTTTACTAAAGTCCAGAATCAACAGATCAATTACATTTCCAAAGTTGATGTTTCTTGCAATATCTTCTATGGTTTCTATCAATTGAGTTTCACAAGATCGCTTTGCTCGAAAACCATGTTGGTTGTTAAGTATGATATTGTATTGCTCACAGTGATTCATTATATGCCTGTGAATTACATGCTCTAGTATCTTGCATGGTACAGAAGTCATTGAGACAGGCCTATAATAAGCTGCATGGTATTTTCTTCCCTTCCCCTTGTACACAGCAACAATATTACCTTTCCTCCATGAAGATGGCACATCCCCAGTTAAGATAGACCTATTGAAAATGTCTGGTAGGATAGGGGATGTTTCCAGAGATGCCTCTTTTAGTACCCCAGTAGAGATCTTGTCTGGACCGCATGCCTTTGATGGGTTCAATTTTTCTAAAAGCTTTTCAACACCTTTACACTGGATGGTAAGATCTTGGATATTTGGTATGATGCTTCCTTTTTCATTCATGGGTACCTCAGTTTCTACTTCTTGTGTGAATACTGATTTATATTGACTACTCAGGATTTCTGCCTTACTTTTTGCATCTGTATATTCAATGCCATTGTCTTGCAAATTTGGTATACCTGTAGCATCTCTCCTTTTTGCCCTGATAAATGACCAACATTTTTTGGATTGTGAATATTTTGATGGACCATCCTCGTTGCACTTTGATATACCCAGTAAATCTAGTACATAATCATTGTGTGATGCAGTGAGCTGTTTCTTTATCAACCGCCTCATATCTTTGAATACCTTCCAGTTTTGCTCTCTTGTTGACTGTTTGACTTTTCTATATAGCCGTCCCTTTTATTATCATTCTTCTTATTTTACTAGTGATCCAATTCAGATTCCATCTTTCTGAGATGTTCTTCTGGGGTATGTTTTTGTTGATAGATTCACTGAGTTTGTTAGAGAAAGCTTCCCACATTTCCTCTGCCGACGTTTCATCAATATGTGGATGTACTTTTTTCTGCATAAAATTTTTTCATTTCATCTTCGATAGCTGCCATGTTTCCTATCTTGTATATGTACAACTTCCTTGGCCTTTTTCTCCTGAGTTTCATTTTTATGTTAACCTCTGTAATGATAATGTCATGATCGCTCATTCCGGGTTCTACCCTAACATCACCAACCAAGTCTGGGATTGTTGTAAAAACCAAATCTAAAATTGCATTTAATCTTGTTGGATTCTTATTCATTTGTGTCAGATCATGTTCATTCATAATATCTACTAAACATTGGTTTAATGAATATCCATATTCAGGGTTGTGTTATTGGTTTGCAAAATGGCGGTTATGCAATTTCTTGCTCCATTGATCGTAGTCTGTACAGCCGTACTTTTGCAAAACTTACACAATAAAAGGCTTTGCAATTATGATGATATGGTCAGAGAAGGTGGATACAATATCAGCTTCACAGACAGCGAACTAGTCAAGACAGAAATGGCATTCTTTCAAATTATGAGAGCTGGCAAACAAGACGCCATCGTTTGGCCTAAGGCCAATGCCTTTGCCTGTCGAAAGTTTTTGCTACTCATAATATTGCTTAGTGGTGATGTCAGTCTAAATCCAAGTAGATAAGAAAGGCCGGTTCTCACGCCCTTTTTTTATTCCTAATTTTCATTCAGAGTTTTGAATTACTACAGTATATAAGAGTTACAAAGTTTACGAGCAGAGTAAAAAAATTCACAACATACTAAACTTAAAGATGAATCAATACTATGTACCCTTCTCAAAGTTGGCAGTTGACACTGTCTTTAAAATTCTTGATAAAGAGAAATCAGAAAACAAACATGGTGAAACACTTGTTATCTATTTGGAACAAAATCCTATCGATGATAAATATAATAAAGATATTATAATAAAAACAAACGCGCCAAAATGCTTAAAAGAAAAGATGGTTGAAGATACAGAAAAAGATGAATATATTATTTCAAAAGTTAAAGGCAAAGGAAAGAAAGTTTACCATTAATGTATCTTAAATCAGATAGTATTAATTATCAACATGACTTTCCACAAGAAGCAGATTTCGAAAATATAGAAGACGATTTAACACAAGCACAAAAGATCGATGTTGCGTTGAAAATAGGTTCTTCATATACTATAAGAGATGTGCTTTACTTTGATACAAAATATGGAGAAAGCGGCATCGCAAAGTTGAAAGATGAAGAAACAATGGAAAAAGTAAGAATATATTTACCAAAATCAATCAAACAAGACATTAAATTGGCTTGAAAAAATAAATAAGAAAAAGAATGCTCATGAAAAATTGAAATATGAAGGTTTTGAATTCAAGGGTGAAGTAGAGATATATAAATATAAATACACCTTTGAAAAAGCCATGCCCAAAAAATTTTCATTGAAGTGGAAAAAGTTTTCCATGAAGCTTCAAAGGACTTTAAAACAAATATCAACTGTCAGATTCTGGTTTCAAAAGCTTTGAATGACGTCAATGTCACATGCCACTTTAAGTAGATATGTGAAAAGTCCGCAATCAAAGTAAACAAAGAGATCGCCATAAACCTATTGGAAACCCTCATTACTTTGTACATAAGAGTTAGGGCACATTCTTTTGCTAAATCTGTTAGAGAAAGAACAAAGCGGTCAGCAAAATAGCTTCTCTAAGAACTGAAATGAAAAAGGCAAGTTGTAGTAAGGATTTAGGGCACTGATATCCGCATCAGTATTATTTTATTATTTTTCAAATTGAGCATTGACTTCCAGCTGACTATATCTAACTTGTGTCAAAATATGAAACTTCTACATTGGTCAGGCTATTCGTTGATCAAATTCTGTATATGAGCACTTTTCTTATTTTTTCATCTTTTATTCAAGGGGAAAACATTTTAGAATACGCCTTTAGCGGAATTTTAGCAGAAACTTCCCTTGTTGAAAATTGGTGTTCTTAGAGACCAACTTAGCTGAAATCTTCTAGACAACTGTATACAGGTTTATACTTCTTTGTTCCTCCATTTCCCTGAGAGCCTATTTTAGGGTCCTGTAGCTCTGAGGCTGTTAGCTTTGAACATATCTCATTGCACTAACTGAATTTTGAAGTAAGAAGAAGCGTGAATGTGGCGATAAACACCAACTATACCAGAAAGGACATGCAAAGCGTTGGAGAAGATTGAGACACTTGTAAACTATGGATGGAAGGGTTGAACTACAAACTTTGATGTTACGGCAGCGATAAAGAGTTGAGAGATGAATGTTAATCTATCTATCTATATCAGCGTACCATTCCAAAAATTTCCAGTAGGTTCCAAATGCTATGAATTAGTTATTTTCTGGTACGCTTTGGAACAGGTTCATCTGATACTCTCCATTCTGACTCTGCTTCTAATAGAACATTTGAACCAATTGGTGCGACAGACAACTGCGACTTGATTATGTTTTCATTGTAACCAGTGGCATAAACCGTTGGATTATCCCGTCTGCGACCAATAGCACGCTGCTGCCCAAAATAGTTCTCAAGATCATCTTGACAGAACTTTTGGGATAGGACATACTTGACCCCAGACCTCAGTAAGAACTTGATACACTCCACTAGAGAATATGTTGTAATTTGGAGACCTTCATAGGTCTGCCGAGAAATGAACATCTTCGCTTTGTCTGCAGCATTGAATTTCACTTTTATTTTTCAATTGAGTTCTTCCATTGGCTAAAGTATGGAATAAAAATTTGCAACCACTCAAATCTACCATCATCAATTTTCTCATAAGGTTTCAAATGTGGCTTCCCTTTGCGAAGATGTTCTTTTGTTTTTCAAACATTTGTACAGTCAAAGAACTTGTCCATCTTCAAACAAAAGTTGGCAGTCTCTTTGCACTCCTGACCAGCTAACTGACGGAGCTAACTGTTTCACTTAAAATTTGAGCAGCAAGTTGCACCCTCATAACTGAATATGGTGTTAGTGAGATGTGTTCTATTGTTAATTTTGGCAGAATTTGAAGTCGACATTCCCTATCTTCAAAATGTCACCATTAAGTTCTCCACACGAAAAGTTCGTCAAATCCTTCTCCAGCTTGACACCTCCAAGTCCAAAGGCCTTGATGGTATTCCAGCAATAGTTCTCAAAACCTGTGCTCCTGAACTTGCCCCTATTCTTAACAAACTATTCCAGCTTTCCTACAATCTTGGCACATTTCCCACCTGGTGGAAACAAGCCCACGTCTTTCCTATCCCAAAAAAGCGACAAGTCTAATCCACTCAATTATCGTCCCATTGCAATCACTTCACTCATCTCTAAAACTATGGAGACCATCATCACTAAGCAACTTCTTACCTTCCTTGAAAAAAGCAATCTTCTCTCTGATCACCAGTATGGCTTTTGAAAAGCCAGGTCTACTGGTGATCTTCTTGCTTATGCTGTCCATGTCTGGTCCTCTGCTCTAGAATCCAGTGGTGAGAGCAAAGTGATCTCTCTCGATATCTCACAGGCCTTTGATCGCGTTTGGCACAAGGGTCTTCTCGCTAAACTGCCGATGTTTGGTCTCCATCACACTCTCATTAATTGGATTGGTAGTTTCCTCTCTGATTGGTCAATTGCCGTCAGAGTGGATGGCTTGCTCTTTAATCTTCACTCAATCAATGCTGGTGTACCCAAGGCTCGGTCATCTCCCCTGTACTCTTCATCCTCTTCATCAATTACCTGCTCACCTCCACGTCTTCTAGCATTCACTCCTTTGCTGATGATACCTTCCTAAGTTCCTCATTTTCATTCAATCCAAATGACCATTGTTCCACCGATATCCAACTCCACAGAAAAATTTCAGCCTCGCTTCTCTCCAATGATCTGACAGTTATTGAGAAGTGGGGTAAAGACAACCTAGTTTCGTTCAACCAAAGCAGGACGAAACAGGTTGTAATTTCACGCAAGCGTAATCAAAACTTTCCAGCCGTCCTCATGAATGGTGATGAAATAGACACTTCAGCTTCTTTCACACAACTTGGCCTTTCTCTTTCATCTAATCTCACTTTGAAAACTCACATCCATTCCCTTGCTAAACATGCATCTCAAAAACTCGGTTTCCTCGCCAGAGCTCGTGGGTTTTTCTCATCTTCTCGCCTTCTATCTATATACAAGTCCCAAATCCGTCCTTCTTTAGAGTACTGCTCCCACGTCTGGGGTGGTGCTCCAAAATCTACTCTCTGTCTTCTCGACAAAGTCCAGTCCAAAGCCATTCATCTCATAAATAATCCTAACCTCACCAAATCGCTCCAACCTCTTTCCCATCGTCGTTTAGTTAGAGATCTTTCCATCTATTACAGATACTTTAACGGACATTGTTCTCAGGAGATCAGGGATATTATTCCAGTTCCTCTGAGGCGTGTCAGGACCACCAGAAGCTCAACTCATTCACACCCTTTCCAAGTTTCACTGCCTAATCACAAACTCTATCTCACAAATCATCATTCATCCCAAGAACATGCAACTTATGGAACATCTTGCCTTCTTCTTGCTTTCCTGAGTCCTACAACTTGCCATATTTCAAATCTAATGTAAATAGACTTGATCTTATCTCTCTATCCTCTTAGCTGCTCGCTTTCTTCTTTCTTCCTTTGTTGGGGCTTTGTATAGGCCACCATGGCCTTTCCTCAACATAACCGCTAAAAAGAAAAAAAAAAGAAAAAGAAAGCTTTGAAATATGGGACCACATGATAAATGAACCATCTTTCCACATCAGCCTTGAGTTACGATGGGAGCCAGAGTTAGCAAGGCAGTTCCTTGCTGTCTTCAGAAGGTGAGGAGCATCACAAAATAGCCATATAAATCTCTTTTCAGGAGAGAAAAGGTTAAAGGCTTGATAAATAACTTCTTTACCAGCATCATCTTTATATGCCTTGAAAATTTTGTAAAATGCACGATTTTTAGAAGGCCTATCACAGGTAACTGCAATTACTTTTAGGGAGCAAGTTAGCTCCAATATTGCTACACACCTCCAGAAAATCATAAGAAGTTGCGCATGTGTCACTCTGTTGGTAGCAAATGTAGAAAATGTGAATGCCAGTGGGTTTACAACACTCTTTACAGCAAATACTAGAATATGACTAGCCAATTCAGATGCATTATCAAATGCTGCAAAGTTTATGTTGTCATCACAGAGATCAACATATCCTATAAGTTCTCCTGTATTTTGTTCCAAACAAGGTCTTCTTGGACTTTCATCTCGTCTAAGGAAATAATCATGAATCGCTCTTCTCTTGAAAATTTGCGTGTTTTAGCCTTGAGATCGTTTACTATTTGGCTATTGAACCCTATTTTGGGTTGAATAAAGTTTCTATAATCTCGCAGTGTCCTTTGACCCTGCAAAAAAAGGCCCCCTGTTCCATCTTTCTCAGACAGTCTTAGGTGTTCATAGGCAGCTGGGGACTTGGCATATAGCCCCAGGCAAAGTTTAATAATTGCAGGATGATACCTGATCTGCTTGGGGCTTTGTGACATATATTTCATTTGTTCCTCCCACAACAATTTCATGAAAGGGGGAACCTTCCTATTGTCAAGAGATGCAAATATTTTTTGGAGGTCTTCATGAAGGTCATTTTCAACTGCAATGGAAGTAGCAATCAATTTATTCTCAATCTTTTCAATATGACTCTTGAGCTCCTTATTTTCCTTTCTTGTCTGCTGCAAAGTTGACAAAACCTTTGCTGAACTGGTTAAAGAAATTGGTGCATTCAGTCATGCAGGAGTTAGACATTTTTCATGGAATACCGATCTTTGTTCTTGGTCAATTGTTGTATGAGACCTGAGCACTCTGAACATGTTTCATGAGAGACAAGAATTTGACATGCTTTGCTTCTCAAAATCTCATCCTGGTTGGTACTTGCACCATAGTCTTCATCACCGATTCTGTAATGTTTTGGAATAATATGCTCTTTGATGCTGTCGTTTGGTGTTGAACAGGCTCTGTTGACACCTTTACAGATATTGTAACCACTAACTAAATGCATCAGATTGGTCAAGGTCAGAGTTCTAACACTTCTCCGACCTTCAATGTAAATTTGATGGTTATCAGGCAACAACCAACCAAAGACCCTCACAGAAAATCCTAGACTACTGTCAATGTGAATTTCAAATTTGGGTACAATATATACTGGGCCATCCCTAGAAATCTTCAACCAATCTGCATTCGAATGAATGTTCCAACCTGTTGCCTTCATCATTGCAGCTTTTTTCTTGACAACATCAAAATCGCTGTGATACATCTTTGTTGGATTGGTTTCAACATTTAATCTATTGACTAAGGTCTTCCTCTTGGCTATTGAATTATCTTTTCTCACTGGCAGTTTCCTAGTCTCCACTGATTTTTGGGGCAAGCACAAAGTTGGCATTGGTCCATCTTTCAATAATTTTCTTGATGAATCTGCAAAAAATATGACACCATAGCACCATTGTCAACCCCCTTCAGGTTAAGATATGCTTCGTATGAAAATTAGAAACATTTCACGAAGAAGAAAAACGATACTAATGGCATAAAATTGACTATAGTTCAAATAAATTCATGTAAAATCATGGTTAAATACCTACATGTGTAAAAACAATCCGCTTGAAAGTGATTTTCGCAAATATGCAGTCTGTCCTCTGCAATTTGACGGCGTAGGTCAGGGTCAATAAACCTGTTTCTAGTTATCACTTGAACTAGTTGATCGCTCCACTTTTCGAAAAATTCATTTTTGGCCCTCGGCAGCTTGAAAATACTAATTCCTTTGTCTTTTCTTGAAATGGAACATCCAAAGATAGAACAGTTCGCAGCAGGCATCTTGACTTTCTTTGGGATCGCAGAAAAATGATGCGCCTTCAGAGCCCTGGGCTCTAACGAATTTTTCAACAATAAATAAAAATGATAGCCTATTGTTCATTTCCAGACTATCTGTTCTTATGACAATTGTAAAATCGACCATAAGCATCATGAAATATGCTATGTGCATGACAAAGGAGTGTCGAGAAAATATCCCCTCCAGGCAACATGTTATTCTACCATTTCCAAGTCCCATAAAACCGATTTCACCTTGATATGAATCTATTATGCTTTCTGCACTATCTACTATACCTACATATTTTATTTATAGATATTGACAAATTAATGCTGATTTGATTATAACAGGATCAATGTCGGCTTCAAAATCAGACTTCCTTTTTTCATAAAAGTAGCCTACATATTTTTTAATTTCTTTTATTTCACCAAGATTTGACATTTTGCTAAGAACATTTAATCACTATACTAATGCATGTATACTTTTTTAAAAAGTTTATCAAAATCAAAATTGAAATAATTTATTCAAAAAAATAAAATACAAGTTACTGATATATATTCGTTTGAAAATAAAATTGCTAAAATGATGGCAATCTATCATCCTTATAGAGTAAACTTGACCCAGGGCCAAGCCGAATCAGCTTCGAAAGCAATAAACAATATATCTATAAACAATATTTCTAGAGACACAGCAGGAGCAAACTCAATAGTAGCACAAAGAGTAAATGAAATGAATGAAGAGTAAGTTGATGTCGGAGTTGTTGAAAAAAATAGATAGCTTACCCTTTGATAGTACAAGAGCAAAAGTAGATAAAAATTTTGAGTTAAACAATTTTGTAGTTAGTAATGTACCAACACCAACAGTAGCAAATCATATAGCAAAAAAGGGATATGTAGAAACATGGATTAAAAAAGATGGACCAGGAAATATCGATGCAGAAAGTAAAAAAAATCATGAACGTAACAGGACCAACAAGTGGTGATTCAGCAACAGTTGTAGCAAACAAGGGATATGTTGATGCATCAATTACAAACTCCCAAATTTTTGTTATTAATGATACAGCATCAAAATATTTAGATAAAAAACTGGTGGAACAATGAGTGGTGGAATAAATATGAATTATCAAGATATATTTGGTTTACAAAACCCACCAAAATTTGGAACAAGTGCTACCAGTAGAGATTATGTACATAGTTATATTAAAAGAGATGGATCAGGAAATATAAATGCAGGAAATAAAAAAATAGTAAATTTAGCATTATCCCAATCTGCTGATGGAGACGCAGTAACATTTGGCAATTTAAATATTTACCTACCAAGAATAGCTTATGCTGATATTACAAATAATTATCATATGCCAAACAAAAAGATAAGTGCATTAGAAGAACCAACTGTATATTCTGATGCAACAACAAAAATTATGTTGATACAATGATTAGAAACGCAACATTAATAAATTCAACAGGTGGAATAAAGGCCAACGTATCAAATCAATTTGAAATAGATGTGTCAACTACACAAAAATTAATAGCACCACTTTTAGCAAATGGAAGCATTGTTAGGGATGGTTCTGGTAATATTTCAGTAGATGTTTTACCTGCAGGTGGTTTAGATAGAGATGCTGTTGGAAGATTAAGAATAGATGTGGCAACTGCAAGAGCATCAATAGCCCCTATTTTAACTAATGGTGGAATAGAAAGAGTTAGAGCAGGAAAATTAAAAATAAATGTTGCAACTGCACAACAATTAATAGCTCCAGTTTTACCTATAGGTGGAATAGAAAGAGACAGTGCTGGCAAAATAAAGCTAGTTGATGCTGTTGTTAGAAATATAATTATGACAGACGGAAATTGTCACAGCTGGTGAAACGAATTCATAAAAAATTATTGCTTCCGGACATTGGCCAATCTCTGACAATAGTCCATCTAAAGTTGCTGCATACAGCGTTTTATCAGGATCAAATGTTGAATCATTATCGTATCAAGGTTTTGGTGAAAGGGTGGACGTTGTAAAATATTCAGATGCAGAAAGACCAACTTCAGGAGCAGGATTAGTTAATAATAGATACAACTAGGTTACTTTTGATGGTGTTAATGATCGAATGAAATTTGATATGAATTTGAATATATCAAGTGGAGATAAAACGTTGTTTGTAGAATGACTGCCTATGGTACTGGTATTGGGTTGAAAAAGGGTTTTATTGGAAATGATAATCCAGGATGGGATCATTTTATTTCTATGAATGATAGTAAAAACTTTATTGTAAGCTGCGCAAAAAAAGAATCTACATCATATAATGGTGGCGATAATATAACAATTTCAACATTTCCAACAAACGCAGATCCAACGTTGCTAAATAAGTGGATTGCTATAACAGTTACATGGGCACCCAAATTAGGTGTAAATGGATCACAAGTATGGTGCAACGGAAAAAATTGAGAGACTTTACTGGTAAAGAAAACGTTGGTGCTACAAATTTTGCCATAGATAGTATTAATGCAAGCAGACTAGAAGCCCCATTAGCCGGAGGTATTGCAGAATTGATAATATTTAAGCAAAAAAGTGAATTAGATAATGCATCAACAATAAAAAGAATTCAGAAACACTTCCTTGATGAATATGATATTACACATGAACCAATTCTTTCAATGCAGAAAAAAAAAAATAAAAAAAACATTTTTTAAATCAATTAAAATTTTGTGTGTGTCTTTTCTTAAATTATTTTCTTAAAATGTCAATTTAACTGAGCCAGAAATAGAATCAGATGTTATTTGTCGTTCATACAAAATTACTGCTTTCCATATATAAGCTATTGGTACTCCATAAAGAGTGTATGAAAACTTTAATTCATGTGATCCATCAATCACATCATTTCTCTAATCTTTTAAATCGAAGAAAAATGCTGAATGAAGGTCTTTAAATAGCGTTCTATCAATGAAACTACCTTCGAGTGAGTCTTCATTAATAAATCTCTGATATTCAATAAATCGCTTGTATACTCTTGTTAATTAATTTTTTGGATTAAGTTCAACTCGTCCTTGATAAATGCCAATTCCCAATTCTAGCTGTGCTCTTGTCACTTGTCTTCCACCAGGAATATTATATGTTTCATAATGAAAACTATTTTTAGTTACATCACCATCTTTTTTTGAATCAACTGCATACAACATAACAAATCTTGGTTTTTCAATACTGCTTGAGATATCGAATGTACCAGTTTGCAAAGTAGACACTGGAGATGTTTCAACTTTATCAGCCAAGTATCCCCACACTCTTTCTTCAGTCAATTCTTTTCCAAATTTATTCATACCAGCTGAATTCATCTCCATCTTTGGAACCCAAAGTCTCATTTTTGTAACAACATGTCTACCTTCAGCAGCAGCAGCAGCACCATCTTTGTACAAGACATTTCCATCACTTTCAAGAGTAATGTTTAACTCCATTTTACCAGTTGGGTAAACAACATCTTGTGAAGCAGCAAAGAAACTATACTTATTTAATGGCACTATAAGATTAACACCACCAGCGGCATTATTAAGTGCAGCTTTTGAAGCAAAACCAGTATTTGCAGTACGACTAGCAGTGCAAGTTCCACTATCAGGATACAACAATGTACTCGTTGCTTGATCAAGATAAGCTCTTGAATATTCTGCTTTATTTCTGATGGCAACACTTTTATTTAAATTTGGTGTATCAATAACCTGAACACCTCCATACATTACATGCAATTCTCTAATGATTGAATAAGCATCTGATGCAAAAGTGATGTTATCAGCACCAGCATAAGTTGTACCATCTGCTTTCTTGTTAACTTCTACATCAATCTCAAGATATGAATTATACCAATCATTAGAAGCAGTTACTTTATCAGTTGAATCTACATAAAACTTGTATGAATTCTTGTTTTGAAATGCTCCATTTGTTGGAAGCTTAATTGGATTTTGAAGATCAAATACAACCTCCTCGCACCCTTCTAGAAAATCACCTTGTTTGTATTCCATTATTTCGACTTTGATAATAGTATGTTTTATATAGTATAGCATATATATAAATAGTGTTCAAATAAAATAATATGAAATAAAAAAATCATTAATTGAATAATTTACATAAATTGGATTGACTGTTTTATTGATAATTCAACTTCGTTGTTTTGAATAGGGCTGTCGTCTTTACTTACCTTTTTATTACGTCTACAATTCTTTCACCACTGTTTGGAGTTGGTTCATTTTCTTTAATAATATTTGGCTTAATCAATTTGTCGACAGCACTTTTACCAAGAGTTTCTACACCAGATACAGCAAGCTTTTCAATACCAGCTGAAGAAACTTTTTGGCGACTTCTTTAGAAAACTTTGAAGTTGCAACTTCTGTAATTTTTTTACCTGTCGATTCAATAATGTCACACAGGCCTTCACCATCTTGTTGTTGTGCGACACATTTTATTCTATTATATTTTTTTGATGGATTCATTCTTTGTCCACTGATTTAATTACAACTGTTGAACTAACTGGTACTTCGTTGAAATCGATGGGTCTATTTATTGAGTCCGTCATATAAGTAAGGATATCCTTACTTGAGAAATAATATCTGTATTTAATTTATTACATAATCTTCTCCTTGGTTCTACTTTAAAAAGATATGCACGTGAAATATCTGACGTGTCGAAGGAATATAAAACATATGTTGACACACCACCATGTAAAGAATCATTTATCAACGATGTTTTAATTTTTATATTGTCAACAGAATTTGTAATTTTTGGCAATACCTGTCCAAACTGAGATGTTGTTGCATTAATTTTTGAGAGCCCAATAATATCATTAAAGTTCCTACCCACACCTCTAAGATCAACACTATATCCTGTTGATCCTAGAGGTGTACTCTAAATCTAGAAGTACTAAATGTTAATTTGATACCTGAAGTCTTGCCATCTACTGTAGGTCCATTTGCTTTTATAACACTCTCAATATGATTATTTTATATCATTGTAATAATAAACTCCGTCTGAAAAAGTAATTGCAGTGTTGGTTTTTCCATTATCATGTGAATAACTAATCTTATCATTATTGTATGTTGAATTGATATTATACCATGAATCATGACCATTAAATTTATCAAGTGCAATATAATGATATTTATTTTTATCCAATTTAAGATTTGGAATATTTTTATTGTAAAATCACCTGGTTTTGATCCAGCAATTCTATCAGTTGAACTGAAAACCAGCGGCCTTTCTAACTCTTTCATTTTTTGTTCTAATATAGTGTAATATATAGTATACATTGTATATATATTTTTAATTTTTAATTAATTTAAATTATTTTTTACAATCAATCTTTTTATATCATTATTTGTTATTACATTTTTTACTGCAGCAAAATCAATTAGTTGAACTATTTCATGTCTTATATCTAAACTATGTTACTAGTACATCGTGTGCCAAGTAAAGAATTTAACCGCGTCAAAATATATTTTGGATTATCTGGAATCAAAGTAACAGTTCCACCATGAAATAGTTTTGTTTACCAGACTTTCTACTTTTTCCTAAGCCAAAAAAATCTAGTCAAATCTCTGAAAATATATTTTGCTTCCGGCGTGTAATCAACTTTTGGAAAGTCTATAAGAGAACTATCAACAATATTATCCATCACATTGTTTCTTGCCATATCTTTAACACTAAGTCTATTCATTCTGAGATAAGCCGGATCAATAAATAGATTACCACAGGATCTACCTTTTGACAACTTGTAAGCATTTATTTTTCTTTGACTAAAAAATCCGTTTCCAATTATCTCTGATAAATTATCAGACCTTGTTGCATCTAGTATTTTTTAATATTCTTTTCATTTGCTAAAATTTTCATCCAGTTCATCTATCACATTATTTTGCTTTCTCCTTGCAACAGTTCCTTTATGTCCACCAGTAGATTTTTGTGCATTTGTCCCTTTTGATTAATCATTTGTAGTTCATCTTTTGACTTTTTTATAAAATCATTAGCACTTGGTAAATCATGAGTTTTTTGAAATTTTAAATGAAACAGTTTATCAAAATTAATTGCTGTTGGCTGCATTGGTTGCTTTGGTCGCTTTGGTGAATCAATTGCTTGTGGTGATTGTTGATACATCAATGCTAATTGGTTTTCTCATAATTGATCAATCATTTCATCTTGTTTTTTATCTATATTAGTTATTTGTTGGCCAACTTTACTAAGTTCTCTTGTAATTGATAAAGCTTTCTTTTCTCTTTCTTCAATGATTCTAAGTTCTAGATTTTTAAATAATCCTACATCATCTTTAACTTGGTCAACAATATTTGTCGTTATAACTTCTTCTTGAATCATACTTTTCAACTTATTCAAATCCACATTTTTGGTTTTCATATACTTTTCTATATGTTATCTAAATTTATATTTTAAAATACTAAAATATTTAAGTAACTATAGAGTCACTATCTCAAGACTTACGTAACTATAGAGTACTTAAGTACCCTAGAAAATGACACCTATTGATTGAAGTACTATTATGCTATTTGATTTATAATTTAAAATACTAAAATATATATAGAAAAAAAGATCAAAATGAAAATACCAAACTATGATAGTGAGTTGGTTGTTAACAAAACAAAACATAAATTATTGTTGGGCAGTGATTTTAGAATGCTTGTTTGTGGAAGTTCTGGTTGCAGAAAAACAAATACTCTGATGCATATCATTAAAAAACCACTATGTTATTATGATCAGATTATCATATATACACCTAAGAAAGATCAAGATAAGTTGGTGCCACTGCAAAATAATTTCACAAAAGTTTCACAAATAGTAGGTTATCGAGTATTGTTATAATGTGGACAAGAAGATATAATAAATACAGATGAATATGAATCTGATGATTGTGTAAAACTTGTTGTATTTGATAATTTGAATGCTGATAAAAAAATACAAGCAAAGATTGTAAACCATTTTACTGATGGTAGACATCACAAGATTTGTCCAGTCTACTTGAGTCAATCATATCTTACAATACCAAAAGATATAAGAACAAATTGTTTCAATGTCATTGTCTACGATCCACCAACAGATGGAAAGAAAACAAGATTTCAAAAAAGAATGTAGATTTGATAAGTGCAAATTTGAGGGTCTTGATGAACACGATTGTCTATTTATAAATCAAAACAATAGACAATTGTTTAAACATTTTGATGAATTAATTTATATAATTTGAAAATTTGTATTCATGTATATTTATATAGTGAAGGCTTTATTCATGAAAATTTATTGTGTCAAATGTAAAAGAAATTTTGCGTCTTTAAATATTGTTTTACTAAAAGTAAAGATGGTGGAAAACTTGATATTCATTCATTAATTGATAAATTACCAAAACCTAAAGCTGGTTGGACTCCCACTAATTATAAATATATGGGGCCATTTAATCCACTAGATAAACGATTAGAATTTGATCCAGAAACTGGTGAAATTACCAAATGGGTAGCCCCTCCTTTTAGCAAAGTTGATGAAATTTCTGTACATCATGATGTATGTTATTCAAGAGGCGTTGATAAAAATGAATGTGATAGAAAAATGGTTGCTGAATTGGATAAGATTCCTTATGGTGAGCTGCAAAAAATGGGTATGTTTGCTAGAAAAGTTATAAATACCAAGCAAAAACCTGGACTAGGTCTTTTAAAAAAAAGTTCAAAAAATTTGAATGAGCAGTTAGCAGATGAGTTACACAAACCAATTATAAGAAAGTTTGAAAAGAGACACATTATTGTCGGTAACATTGACGATATTTGGAGTGCTGACTTGGTTGATATGCAACAACTTAAAAGTTACAACAAGGGATTTAGGTATATTTTAAATGTTATTGATGTATTTTCAAAATTTGTATGGAGTGTTCCTATAAAAGATAAAACGGGCAAAACAATTACCAATACATTTCAATCTATTGTTAAAACTAACAAGAGGAAACCTAACAAATTGTGGGTTGATAATGGATCTGAATTTTATAACAACGTATTGAAAAAATGGTTAGTTGAGAATGAAATTAAAATGTATAGTACATTTAATGAAGGTAAGGCCGTTGTTATTGAAAGATTTAATCGCACATTAGAAAATAAAATGTATAAATATTTCACTGCTAATAATACATATAAATATGTCAATGTATTACCAGATTTAATTAATGAATATAACAACCACAAACACTCTACAATAAAAGTGACTCCAACAGAAGCTAGCATGAAATATAATGAAAAAGTTATTCCAAATGATGTAGATTAAATCCATGATAAAACCATCTATAAATCTAAGTTTATGGTGGGAGACAGAGTAAGGATTAGTAAGTACAAACAAACATTGTTTGATAAAGGTTATACACCAAACTGGAGTGAAGAAGTTTTTGTTATTGTAGGAATACAACATACCAATCCTACTACATATATAATAAAAGACTATAACAATGAAATTATTGAAGGAAGTTTTTATGAAAATGAGTTACAAAAAACTGATCAAGATTTTTATAGAATTGATGAAGTGACTAAGAAAGATTATAAGAAGAAATTAGAGCTAGTATCATGGAAGGGTTATCCTAAAGAATTTAATAGTTCGATTCCGCTAAATGATGTCGAGAAAATTTAAAAAAATAAATCTATATATGACTTTTTTTACTTCTTACAACATGTGATGACCATATGCTAATGTTGAAATACCATCTGCACCAATAACTCTTTTATCATTATCGGCTGATAAAGCTACTTTGTTTACAGTTTCTCAATAAATCTCATGTTTATGGCTTCTGATTAAATTCATTTTCCTACATTTTGGATTTACTCTTTCATCTAAACAATTATAGTAGTCGCTGAAGCTTATATCTTTTTTTATCACATTCTTTTTGACACCCTTTGCCTTTTTCTTTTCCTTTTCATTGACCCTGTATGAATACATTTTTGCTCTCAGCCCCACAAAATCTAAAATCTGCTCAACACCATATTCATCTTTCATCATTCCAATTACTTTTTTGTTGCATCCAGTTTTAATTCCTGATGGATGATTTTTTGCATAGTTGATTGCATCACATTTTTCTTCTACGTCGCTTGAGATGTCTTGATAGAAGTCTTCTGTTTTTATTTCATAAGCTAAAGAATCAGTATCTGTAAATAACAACTTTTGTTTTTGTCCATATTTTTTAACAATGTAGTTGTAATGAAAGTCGTACATAAGCGTTTTACTTAAATCGAGGATGCACAATCCTACATAAATCGATTTGTCCAATTTTATTTTTACTCTTTTCATGTGAACGGCTGCTAGACTTTTGTCAAATATTATTTTTCCTTCATATGTTGGTCTTGATGCCAACTTTTCACCTTGTTTTTCTTCATTCACAAGCCTTATATCAACTCGGTTTCTTATGTTTTCCATTGTTGTACCAAATACTGAATTATTCATAAGTTTGAAAAAGTCTTTTTCAAAGTCGTTTTTGCTGGCAGTTCTAAGATTTGTGTTCAAGTTGATGTATGGCCTCATCCATTCTTTTTGTTTAAGCTGTAGCACTTTATGGATTTTAGTCAACTTTTATCTTAGCTCAAGATAAAGCTGAAGATTTTTCAAGTGCAAGGTATATTTTGCTTTATTATTCAAGTTTGGTGCTGATTTATCTATTTTATTAATAGTAATGTTTTCTGGCGCTAGCGGATAGTCATTATGCACCTCGTGCAGCTCATTGGGATATTCTGGATCCACTTGCATTATATATCCTGTATCTTCATCAGCGTTGATGTGTAACGGGTTTAGACCGACAAATTTCTTTTCAGCTACCCATTTAAAGTCCGTGTAAGGTAATTTTTGACTCATTCCCCATCCATACAAATTATTTGCATCCAAATACGTAATATATTTAGATTTTTCGTCGGGGTCGTAGTTTTTCATAGTCGCAGCCTTTTTTATAGCACGTCCCATATTCTGATCTTGTCCCTTTGCCACAGGTTTTGCATGGAAAGGATTTTACTTTTTGTTTGGCATGATACTCACAATATTCCCCGCTTTTTGCTATTCTATCAAAAGCTCTTTCTTGGCCTAACATTAGCCAGTTGCACCTTGGAATAATCTCAGTCATCCCTTTGGCCTGGTTCTTTTACTCGGCTTGTAAACTTTGTAACTCTTATATACAGTAGTAAATTTAAAACTCTAAATGAAAAATTAAATAAATTGAGTTGTGAGGGAAATTCGTTGGGTTTAAAAAATGGTGTGTGATTTTGCTATACTCGTGGATGGAATAATTGGGTCGGAAAGTGGTTTAAACCGGTTGGGTTAGAAGCGGATCCAAAAAGTGTCGGGGAACCGGCTTGTTTTAACTACTATTGACCATGCTTCCACCGATATTCAAATCCACAGAAACACTTCAGCCTCTCTTCTCTCCAATGATCTGAGAGTTATTGAGAATTGGGGCAAAGACAACCTAGTTTCTTTCAACCAAAGCAAGACGAAGCAGGCTGCCACTTCACGCAAACGCAACCAAAACTTTCCACCTGTTCTCATTAATGGTGACGAACTGGAAACTTCGCACTTCAACTTCTTTCACACAACTTTGTCTTTCTCTTTCATCTAATTTCACTCAGAAAACTCACATCCATTCCCTTTCTAAACATGCAACTGAGAAGCTCGGTTTCCTTGCCAGAGCCCGCGGGTTTTCCTCATCTTCTCACCTTATATTTATATACAAGTCCAAAATTCATCCTTCTTTAGAGTATTGATCCCACGTCTGGGGTGGTGCTCCAAAATCTACTTTGAGTCTTCTCGACAAAGTCCAGTCCAAAGCCATTCGTCTCATCAACAATCTCAACTTCACCAAATCTCTCCAACCTCTTTCCCATCGTCAATTAGCTGGAGATCTTTCCATCTTTTACAGATACTTTCACGGCATTGTTATCAGGAGATCAGGGATATTATTCCAGTTCCTCTGAGGCATTTCAGGACCACCAGAAGCTCAACTCATTCATACCCTTTCCAAGTTTCACTGCCTAATCCACGAACTCTATCTCACAAATCATCATTCATCCCAAGAACATGCAACTTCTGGAACGTCTTGCCTTCTTCTTGCTTTCCTGAATCTTACAACTTGTCATCTTTCAAATCCAAGATCAATAAACGTGATCTGATCTCATTCTCCTCTTAGCCTTTCGCTTTCTTCTTTCTTCCATTGTTGAGGCATTGTAATAGTTGTAATGAGCATGTTGAGTTAATTAAATATGACCATCCTCATCTCCAGACGATTTATTTTCCAGACGTTTCAACGGATGAAGATACCTTGGAAATGGATATTTTCGTTGAATCAGATAGTCTTTAGAATTATCAAAAAGGGGAAAGCATACCAGGTGACCCTAAGAACCAATTTAAATCAAGATCACATTGTATTGAGTCATTTCAGGGCCACTCAAGGGATTGCAATACTAAATCTGTGTCCAGAATAAGACAAGAAGGGCAACAAAATTAGATGATTCTATTTGTGAGCTGTGGGATCTAGATACGCTTGGCATTAAGGAAGATGATGTAAATAAATACCTAAAAGGTCGTCGTCGTTAGTGACACGTGTACTTGTATCCTTGCTTCACAAATGCGGTGATTTGTGCCTATGTTTCATATGGGGGCCAAGGTAGGATCTGAACAGCCTGATGCATTTTTGGCATGGAATTGTAGGTGGTGGTTGTGGCTGCAGGGCTTTTGCTTCCTTCTGGCTCTCCTGACCCCATTATTCTACTTCCTGGCTGTTTCGAATCTAGTGATACCCTCGCGGACGTTCTTCTTCCAGGTTAGCCTATTCGAAGCCAATATCGTCCATTGATGTTGGCCAATGTCACATTACGTCACTGGCTGCTTCATTAGGTCGTCGAATCCTCTTTTTGGTGCTCCTCTCGGCCCAGTTCCTTGTTGGAGTTTGCTGTAGAGCGTCCTTCTGGGAAGACGGCAGGGATCCATACATCTCACATGTCCGGTCCACCGTAGTTGATGTTGAGCGATGGCAACTTCAATGATGGTAAGTCCTGGTCTTTGGAGAACTTCATGGTTTGTGAATCTGTCTTCCCACTTGATGGTTAGCATGCTGCATACCCTATATTGTTGAAATTGCCCGAGTTTACATAGATCGCGTCGATAGGTGACCCGTGTCTCGCAGCCATACAAGGGCGTTGAGATAGCAACTGCTCTGAGGACCATGGTTTTCGTTTTTAACGTCAGATGGTGATTTTGAAGACGCTGCTATTGAGCCTGCTGAAGGAAATATGGGCATGTCTGATCCGATTTTCGATGTCTTTTTCCATTGTTGCATGTTTGGAAATTATGCTCCCTCGATACGGAAAGCTCTCCGCAATTTCAACGTTTTCTCCATTGACTTGTACGTTTAGTGCTGCAGGATTTTGATTCGGTGCCGGTTGAAGAAGAGCCTTAGTTTTCGTGACCTTTATTCTTAGACCGAAACGGTCATAGGCAGCAGCATACCGATTGGCAGTCTTGAATTTTCGGGATTTCGTGAATTGGAGTGCAGTTGTTTTCGCCATATTGCAATTCATTAATCAAGGTGATCTCTGTTTTAATCCGAGGTTTGAAACGGGCTAGATTGAATAGGTTCTCGTCCAGGCGAGTATTGAGGGTCACGTTTTCCATTTCTGGGGGACCTCCCTTTAGCATTGTGCTTAGGTAGATGCCAAACAATGTCGGTTCGAGGACGCAGCCTTGCTTAAGTCCTCCTGATATTGGGAAATCATCCGTCACAGAATTCTGGTGTGAGACTGTTCCTGCCATGCCTTCATGCAGAGTGCGCGTTTTAAAATGTTCAGTGGATCTTTATCTCGCCACAGTGGCCCACAATCCTGCCCAGGGAACCTGGCAAATGCTTTCTGCAAGTCCCAGAATATCATGAACCGTTCTCTTCTTTGTTCTTTGCATCTTTCTTGCAGGAGTCGAGAAAAGAAATCATATCAATCGTTCCACGGGATAGTAGGTAACTACGCTGGGACATTCATAGAATTTCTTCAGCGACTTTTATGAATCCATCAACCAGGATGCGGCCAAAAATTTTCCCGGCAACACTCAGGAGCGAGATGCCATGGTAATTGCCACAGTCCTTTTGGCTACCCTTTCTAAAAATGGCTACAATAGCACTTTCTACGGGAGCCAAAAATAGATTGAAATAATTGCGCACTTTGCATCTTGGGATCGCAACTCGGACAAACAATCTCTAGCTTCGAAGGCCTTACTGAAGCACAAGTGATAAAAATGAAGTTTATCGTGTTGTGCTGGACAACAAAAAGACGACCAGGCATTGTTGTTGGGGTGTCTGCAAGTCAGATAGGAGGTATCCAGATCATATGCCAGAGGGAATCTGTGCCCATCATACAAGCATCACACCACCTTCAAAGCTCTGATTGCTGATTGCTGTTACACCTAATGGCAGAGTATGCTTTATTTCTGACTTATATGAGGGCAATATTGGTGATGTTACCATAACGGCAAAATGTGGAATTCTAGATCGTATTGAGCCTTGGATCTCCTGCTGGTTGATGAAGGTTTTACAGATCAAGATTTTTTGTATGAAAAACAGGCAATAATTAGAATATCAGCATTTTTGTGCAACAGACCAAGGCTGATCAAAGACAAGGAAATGGAAACCAAGCTCATTGCAAGGGCATGTATATATATAGAAAGAATCAATGAACAATTAAAGAAGTTTTTGCTTGTTGTAAGGGCAATCTCTTTGTCTTTAGCCCAAATAGCTTCTCAGATGGTTCATGTGGCATATTGCCTTTTTAACTTCCAACAGCCCCTTTGCAAATAAGTTGATGTTTTACTCTTCAAGCTGCTATTTTTTCCAACGTGTCAGTAATTTTGTAATACAATACTCTTGAATGATCCATAAGAACTTTAGATTGCCAAAAAAATAAGAAACTGCAACATGTTGTCTTTATTCTAATTTTTCTTTGAATGACACTGTATGTATCCTTTGCATAGATATGTACAAATTTCACCTTTGTTGTTAACTTTATGAAACTTTCATTAAGGCTCAAAATCTTAACTTTCTTATAAACAGGAATAGATGGAGTGAGTGGAAGACATTCTCAAAATTTTAAGGAAATTTTTGCCTCACCCTCTCTGACTAGGGTGGATATTTTTATTCCTCCTTCAACAATGCAGATCAGCACTTTCACACCCCTTCCAATAGAGAAATATGCCTGTATAATGTATCTTTGCTTATGTATTAACAGGATTAGCACATCAAATAATTTTTATACCCCTCCTTAAGTCTTGTGGCATTTTTTCCCCTCCCTCTGAATAGTTGACATTTTGGTCCTTCTCATAAATGTCTTCCAATCTCTCCAGTAGGAATAAATCATTGGTAAGGATACTTTCCAATATGGACTAAGATCAATTAGATATGCAGGTGCTAAATCCTGGAATGATATCCCATCTAGTATCAGTCTACATCAGTGATGATTTTCCGTTGGGATCTAAAATCATACATCTTCTCAACAAGGTACTAATCGTGAGTTCCTTAAGTTTATTACACTTTGAATTGCAAACACCAGATGATTTTAAAATATGAAAGTAAGATTTAAGCCTAGGGTTACTCTTTCTTCGATTAGTTAAGCTACTGAGAGAGCTCCTCCCTAAGAAATTCCCATCCATACACAATTTTGTGTACCCCTCTTTTCAATATCTGTTATTAATTGTAAATTGGTTAGATCTTTTCAACATTTGTTGTTATTAGTATTACAGTTTCCTATCTTAGCTTTTTTGTACGCATATTGAACAATTTGTATGCTGTGGAATTTCAAATTAAAGCTGAACTGAACTGAGTTGGTCCAAGTAGACATAATGAAAAATACAAAGCTAAGTGATGAAGGGAGACAGTAGTCTTGGCACTCCCAGCTGAAAGTACTCGGGAGTGAAGGCTTTGTGCCAGAAAGCTGATAAATTCTCTTTTGATTGAATTTGGAAACATATGTCAGGCAGCATTCTTTGAATTGTCAGTCATGCTACTTTCTAAGCGCATCCTTTTCAAATCGTATCATTTTCCGTGGTCGATTTTACGGCCAACAGAGTTATTTATCGTCAAACATATCCTCTAACCCTGCCGATCAACTCTCTATTCTTGCCTGCCCTTTTCACCCTGTGACACTCGAGCCATCTTTTCAAGTTTAAAACTGAGCATTCTGATGGATCCCTCATCAATACATCACCATGAGCATCTTCCTCAGTCAGTACGACCTTTTTCACTTGGAAATTCCAAGTCCGAGCGGCTTGTTACGGTTTGTTTGTCCAAGAGTCAATCCCAGAATGCTTTGCGACAGAATTTGTGACGTATTCCAAAGAAAGCGCTATTAGGACGTTCTTGGGATCCTTTGGAACAGCTCTTTCTTCGCACATGCGCAGGACGAGTACGAAAAGCCTCATGTTTACATCAAGTCCTCCATGTGTGTAGAGCTCATGTGGGATGTTGTCTAATCCTGGGGCTTTCTATGCCTTCATTCTTTTCAGGGCTTCTTGGAACCCACCACGGAAAGCGGTATGGAAATCCAAGGTCGTGCTGGATGTTGGAGGACGCTTCGAAGGAGGTCTTTAGATTCGATGTAATGTTGATTCAAGTGCTGTTTCCAGCACGGCAAGATTTCTGCGTCATCAGTGACGGTGTTTGCACGGTCTTAAGCTTGAAGACCTTCACACAGGTAGGACCGCAAACCTCACTAGCTTAGGCATTGAAACACCGCAAGTCTCTGCTATGAGCGTAGCCTAGCATTTCCAGTGCCATTTCCTTCCACCATTTACTTCTCATTTCCCTTGGTTTGGTACGGCACTCTCGGATACATTGAGATAAATTTTTTTCTGTTTCTTGTTGGTTGGTTTTCCAGGTTCAGCCTTGCATTCCTTTTGAGATCAATGATTCTTTCAATTTTACAATTCTGGTGTTTCCTTTTGGATTGTCCTAAGGTCTCTTCCGCTGCTTTGTGGATTCTTTCTTTGAGCGTGGCCCATCCTTCGGTGACACTCATGGGCGGATGACTTTGCTGAAGAAGTTCGCTGACTCGGGTTGAATAAGCAACTGCGAAAATGGATCTTTCGGTCTCTTGATCTAAAAAATTTCATAGAAGGTACCCTTGTTGACGTCTTTGGGGTGTGATGCAGTTTGATGTTAATTTTAGTCACACCAACTTAAAGCCAAAACAATATACACGGGCCTCCTCTCTTGAGATGATCTATTTTCCGAGTGAGGAATCGCGACAGACGAAAGTCTAAATTTTCGACATGAAGGCAATATCAAGAAGGAAAGAGAACGATGGAGAATGTTGTGTACGATGGACGAGATTGGTTGATTGAATGGTTTGCTTTAAGCATAATCGATTACTAAGTAAGACCTACCTGCTTGTCCAAGTTAACAAACTCAGGATAAACATCACTCATATTTGGATATTCTGAAAACAGCATACAAAACCTTGGAGAGAAAGAATCATTTGTTATCCATGAAACTTAACTCAACTTCGAAACAATTACCTAGCTGTGTTCAACACATTGCAGACCAGTATATTGATTCTAATCTGCACGACAATTGATGCGAAAGAAATTCACAATAGCTTGGGAGTTACGCGTAAATCAGGTCCTCTAACAAATTCAAAATATGATTATGCAGTGCTTCAATGCAAGGTGATACAAAAATTAGATTTAACCTTCAACAAGCTACAATGCACTGATGTAAATAAATTGAGGAAAGCAATTCAAGTGAATTCCTGCTCTATATTTATTTATAGAAAAAAAAAGATACATCCCATTACATGGAATTTCGATGCCTGTAAAGTCACGGTGACCAGATTATGAATCCACAAGTTGTGATGTATCTAAATGGTCCTAAAAACTACGGCTGCTCGCTTCAACCCCCATGGAAAATTCTTGCTTTCTGATATTATTTAACGTGCAGAGAACACGGCACCAGGGAGACGATGCATTGCACTGTAGTCTGACTGAACGGAACAGTTTGATAAAAATACGTGCAGATTCGTATTCATTTTATAGGTAATGACGCAAATGAAATAGAACCTTGAATAGCAGGAACTTGAAAATGCTAATTTATCTTTAAAAAAGTTTATTTTGGTATATAAACTAAACATGCAAATAAAAATATCGATATTGGAGGCACTTCTAAAACAAGTAAAAATTAGCAGAGAAAGGAATATGATTCTAAAAATAGAAGGCAAAGCCTCAGGGGTAGTCCAAGGTTTCTTATGCTGGTAGAAAAGTATGTTAGCCAATTAGGTAATTGTTTACTTGATGTGCCTTTGATTGGTGGCTAGATCCTTACACATCTGAATGAAAATTTTGGAAGACTGTTCAAAGATTTAAAGAGGAGGTAAGTAGTTAAGATATACCAGTTCAGCCCCACTTTTTTGAGGGGAGATAACCTTCACCAATATAACATCATTGTCAATATCGGTAAACCAAAACTTTTTTCCCCCGCAACACACGCACATTTATTTTTTCATTTAGAGTTTTAAATTTACTACTGTATATAAGAGTTACAAAGTTTACAAGCAGAGTAAAAACAACAAGTCACACAACAAACTCAAAGATGCATCAATCATATGTACCGTTTTCAAAGCTCGACGTTGACGCCGTCTTTAAGATTCTTGATAAAGAAAAAACAATAGGACAGTATGGTGAAAAACTTGTTTTATATTTAGAACCAAGTCCAAACAACCAAGACTTTATATCAGATGTTATAATAAAAACAAACGCACCAAAAAGTTTGAAAGAAAAGATATCCGAAGATTCAGAAATTGATGAATTTATTGTTTCAAAAGGAAAAATTAATGGAAAGAAAACAATCAAAAATTTATATCTCAAATCAGACAGCATTAGTTTTCAAACTGGTTTTCCTTATGTTGCAGATTTTGATATTATGGAAGATGATTTAGTATTAGCAAAAAAGATTGACAAAGCACTAAAAGTAGGTCATACTTATGCCGTAAGAGATGTATTTTACTTTGACACAAAATATGGTGAAAGTGGTATTGCAAGGTTGAAAGATGATGAAACCAATGAAACAGTTAGCATATATTTACCAAAATCACTCAAACAAGATATTAAATTAACCAGAAAAGTTAACAAAAAAATTTATAATGAAAAAATAGAATACAACGGGTTTAAAACCACATATAATAAAGTAAAAGTATATCAATATAAATATACTTATGACATTTAAATTAACTGTTTACAAAATGAAAATAATAAACCAATAATATTTCCAAACAATGGATTTTTTTTGTAAAATTTTGGTAAATTGTGAAATAAATAACAATAACCACTACCATATCCATATCTTATGTAAAATCGACCATAAGCATCATGAAATGAGCTATGATCATGACAAAATGTACATTTAGAAAATAATGCTTCTAAACAACATGTTATATTGCCATTACCTGGTCCAATTAAACCGATTTCACCGTTATACGAATTTATTATATTTTTTACACTATCTATTTTTCTTATATATTTTAAAAGTAAATATTGATAAATTAATGCTGATTTGATAATAACAGGATTAACGTTGTCATCAAGATCAGACTTTGTGGCTTCATAAAAGAAGTCAACGTATTTTTTAATTTCTCTTATTTCATGTAGATTTGACATTTTTTTATTTTTTGTTATATATATACTAATATCAAAATTTAATTTAATTTATTTTAAAAATAAAATACAAGATACTAATATACATTCGTTTTTAAAAGAATAAAGTCTAAAAATGTCTACAGTTTATCACCCTTATCAAGTAAACTTGACAGCTGGACAAGCTGAATCAGTTGCCAAAGCAATGAAACATAAAACACCAATAACTCTTAGGTTGTCTTATAACAATCTTTTGAGAGGTGATGAAACAGTAAATCTTACTCAATCTCAAATTAATAAACTTGAAAAAGCAAAAAATAAAGGTGTAGGAGCTGATATTTAAATTAGTAAAGCCCAGTTAAGAAAATTTGCAACAAGCGGAGGAAGCATTATGAATTTGTTTAGAATAGTAAGTGGTGTTGCTAGAAAAATATTACCAAAAATCTTGGCCCCACTTGCAACAGGTGCAGTTTCTGGTTTAGGAGAGACCGCTATTAAAAAGGCAGTTGGTGGTTCTTATCAATTATCACCAGAACATGTTAAAATGGTAGTAGATACACCAGGAATTAGAAACCAAATCAAACAACTATTACCTGTGGCTCAACAAAAGAAGCTAGTAAATTCATATAAAAGTGGAAGTGGGCTAGTTTTAAAAACAGGACGTGGACAAAAAGGTGGTTTTCTAGGCTCTTTGTTAGCAGGAATTGGAATACCATTAATTGCAAAGTTGTTTGGAGGATGTCATGGAGAAAATCATGATGATGATGATGATAGGTTAAGAATGTTTGAATCATTGTTGCCGCTAATTGATCGTGGTGAAATAGATGTATCCTAATCAGGAAATGGTTTAATAATCAACTCACGTCCAACTAGTGGTGGTGCAGTTATACCAGCTTTGAAATATTTATTAAGTGGAAATAAAAAAAAAGGATCGGGTCTTCTTTTAGGACCAAACAGCCCATTCAGTCAAATACCTTTGTTGGGGGCTCTGTTGTTAGTAAACCAGAATTTATAAATCATCCAATATCAAACTTTGAAATAATGAATTGGGTTGACTACTTGAAAATCAAAAATTTTAAAGGAGTTATATCACGAAACGAGATTTTATCAAAAATAAAAAATATACCAGGTCAATGTTTTATCATAAATTTGGATGACACCAACGGACCAGGAACACATTGGGTAGCCGTAAAAATAACAACAGACTTTGTCAATTATTTTGATAGTTTTTGGGATGCAACCACCACAAGAGTTAGTAAACTTATGCTATACATTTAATAAGTTATATAAATATGAATCAAATCAGTTTCAAGATTTAAACAGCGTTTTATGCGGATATTATTGCTTGTATTTCTTAAAAGAGTTTGGCAAAAGTAATTATTTAAAAGTAGTAAAAAAGTTTGTTCGTAATAACTATAAGAAGAACGAAAGATTCATAAGAAACTATTTTGAATAAAAATAACAAATATGGGATTTATAAACAATATTACTGGTGGTGGTGCATCAGGTGGTACAGCATCAAATTCAGTTTCATCAAAAATAGTAGATGAGCTTAAAGTTGACGTTGCTGTTGTTGAAACAAAAGTAAATAGTTTACCTTTTGATATTACTGGTGTAAAAGTGGATAAAAATTTTGACTTGAACAATTTTGTTGTTACAAACGTACCAACACCAACAGCTTCAAATCAGATAGCCAACAAAGGGTATGTAGAAACTTGGATTAAAAAAGATGGAGTAGGAAATATCAATGCAGAAGGTAAAAAAATCATAAATGTAGTAGGACCATCGAGCAGTGATTCAGACGGAGCTGTAGCAAACAAAGGATATGTTGATACATCAATTACAACTTCTCAAACTTTTGTTATCACCGACGTTGCATCAAAATATTTAGATAAAAAAACTGGTGGAACAATGAGTGGTGGAATAAATATGGACAATCAAAATATCTTTGGTTTACAAAACCCACCAAAATTTGGAACAAGTGCTACTAGTAAAGATTATGTACACAATCATGTTAAAAGTTTTCTTGCTGCAAACATTGTTGAACAAAATGGACTTGTTAAAGATAGTAATGATAAAATTAAAATAGATTTATCAATAGCACGATCAACTATAGCCCCAGTTTTGCCACTTGGAGGAGTTGAAAGAGATAGCTCTGGTAAAATAAAGCTAGTTGATGCTGTTGTTAGAAGTCTTATACAGATGGATGGAAATTATCACAGCTGGTCAAATGAATTTATAAAAAATTGTGCTGCTGGACATTGGTTAATATCTGATAATACCTCAGCCAAAGTTGGTACATATGGTGTTTTATCAGGAACAAATGTTGAATCTCTTCAATACCAAGGTTTTGGTGAAAGAAAAAATATTGTAAAATTTTCAGACGCAGAAAGACCAACTTCGGGGACAGGATTAATTAATGGTAAATACAACTATCTTACCTTTGATGGTACAAACGATAGAATGAGATGTGATATGGATTTAAATATAACAAGTGGAGATAAAACGTTATCGATAACTGTTGTTTATAGACTAACGTCTTATGGTAATAGTACTAGTGTTGGGTTAAGAAATGCAATCATTGGAAATGATAATCCAGGATGGGATAAATTTATTTGTATGAATGATAGTAAACATTTTATTGTAAGCAACGCAAAAAAAGAATCTGCATCATTCAATGGTGGTGATAATATAACGATTACAACATTTCCAACAAAAGCTAACCCAACCGAGTTGAACAAGTGGATTGTTATAACAGTTACATGGTCACCTCAATTAGGTGCAGACGGATCACAAGTATGGTGCAACGGACAAAAACTTAGAAACTTTACTGCAAAAGAAAACGTTGGTGCTACACATTTTTCTATAGGTAGTGTTAACGCAACCAATCTAGAGGCACCGCTAGCTGGAGATATTGCAGAATTGATTGTTTTCAAACGAGAAGACGAATTAAATAATGCTTCAACAATAAATAGAATTCAAAAACATTTGTTGGAAGAATATGGAATTACACATGAACCAATGCTTTCAATGTAAAAAATAAAAGGTAAAAAAAATAAAAAAAATTTTTTTTGTAAATTTATTTTTGTAAAATTAGTTTTTTTGTTGTCTTTTTTTTTGTTTTGTTTTTCTTAAAATGTTAGTTTAACTGAGCCAGAAATGGGATCTGATGTTATTTGTCTTTCATACAAAATTACTGCTTTCCAAACATAAGCTTTTGGTGCTCCATCAAGAGTGTATGAAAACTTTAATTTATTTGCTCCATCAATCATATCATTTCTCTGATCTTTTAAGTCAAAGAACAATGCTGAATGAAGATCTTTGAACAACGTTCTATCAATAAAGCTACCTTCAGACGTACCGTCGTTTATAAATCTTTGATATTCAATAAATCTTTTGTATACTCTTGTTAATTCATTTTTTGGGTTGAGTTCCACCCGTGGATAATAAACACCATTTCCTAACTCCAACTGTGCTCTTGTCACTTGTCTTACACCAGGAATATTATATGTGTCATAATGAAAGCTATTTTTTGTTACATCACCATCTTTTGTTGAATCAACTGCATACAACATAACAAACCTTGGTTTTTCAATACTGCTTGAGATATCAAATGTACCAGTTTGCAACGTAGCCACTGGAGATGTTTCAACTCTATCAGCCAAATATCCCCAAGTTCTTTTTTCAGTCAATGCTGAACTAAATTTATTTAAACCAGCTGAATTTAGCTCCATCTTTGGAACCCAAAGTCTCATTTTTGTAACAACATATCTACCTTCAGCAGCTGCTGCATCTTTGTACAAAACATTTTCATCTCTTTCAAGAGTAATGTTTAGCTCCATTTTACCAGTTGGATAAACAACATCTTGTGAAGCAGCAAAGAAACTATACTTATTTAATGGTACGATAAGATTAACACCACCAGCAGCGTTTGTAAGTGCAGCTCTACTAGCAAATCCAGCATTTGCAGTACGACTAGCAGTGCCAGTTCCGCTATCAGGATAAAACAAGGTGCTCGTTGCTTGAGCAAGATAAGCACTTGAATATTCTGCTTTATTTCTAATTGCAACACTTTCATTTACATTTGGTGTATCAATAACTTGGACACCTCCATACTTTACATTCAACTCTCTTATGATTGAATAAGCATCTGATGCAAAAGTGATATTATCAGCAGCAGCATAAGTTGTACCATCTGCTTTCTTGTTAACTTCTACTTCAATTTCAAGATAAGAATTATACCAATCATTGGGTGCTGTTACTTCACCAGTTGAATCTACATAAAACTTGTATGAATTTTTATTTTGTGTTGCTCCATTTGCTGGCAACTTAATTGGATTTTGAAGGTCGTATACAACCTCTTCATACCTTTCTAAAAAATCACCTTGTCTGTATTCCATTACTTTTGACTTTTAACTTTGTTCGTTTTGTTTTGTATAGCATATATATAAATAGTGTTTAAAATAAAAATATTTTAAAAAAAGTAATAATTAATCTTTACATAAATTGTTTTTTTATTTTTTTACATAAATTGAGTCAACTGTTGTTTCAAGGCATCAATTTCTGACGCTTGGACAGGTAAAGGTAAAGAGTCTACTTTTTTCAAACTGTCTACAATTTTGGCGCCGCTATTTGGGGTTGGCTTGTTTTCTTTGACAATACTTGGCGTAGCAGATAGTTTATTTACAACTTTGTCCGCAGCACTTTTGCCAAGAGCTTCTGCACCAGACACTGCAAACTTTTCAACACCTGCTGTAGCAGCTTTTTTGGCAACTTCTTTGGAAAACTTGGAAGTTGCAAGTGATGTAATTTTTTTGCCTGTTGACTTAAATATGTCAAACAAGCATTCACCATCTTGTTGATCTTGTGGGGTAACATATTTTATTCTATTATAATTACACTTTTTTGTTCGATTCATTGGTATTTGTCTACTAATTTTATTACAACTGTCAAACTAACTGGTACTTCGTTGAAATCGATTGGTCTATTTATTGCATCCGTCATGTATATCCTTACAGAAGATATAATATTTGTATTTAATTTATTATATAATCTTCTTCTTGGTTCTATCTTAAAAGGAAAAGCACGTGAAATATCTAACGTGTCAAACGAATATAAAACATCAGTTGATACCCCACCGTCCAAAGAATCATTTGTCAAAGATGTTTTAATTTTTATATTATCAACAGAATTTGTAATGTTGGGCAAGCGTTGACCAAACTGAGATGTGGTTATATTAATTTTTGAAAACCCAATAATATCATTAAAGTTTCTATTTGTACCTCTAAGATCAACACTATACCCCGTTGACAGCAACAAAAATACCCTAAATCTAGAAGTACTAAATATTAATCTGATACCAGGAGTTTTTCCATCTACAGTATGACCATTTGCTATCAAAGAACCTTTTATATAACTATTTAAATCATCATAATCATAAATTCCATCTGGAAAAGTAATTACAGTGCTAGTTTTTCTTGAGTCATGAGAATAGCTAATTTTATTATTATTATAAGTTGAATTGATGTTATACCACGAATAATGACCATTAAATTTATCAAGCGCAATATAATGTTCTTTATTTTTATCCAAAATAAGATTTGGAATATGTTTTATTGTAAAATCACCTGGTTTTGATCCAGCGATTCCATCAGTTGAACTGAAAACAAACGGTCTTTCTATCTCTTTCATTTTTTTACAATGTTTTATGTATATTGTATATATTTTTTATTTTTTTAAATTAAATCAATTTAAATTATTTTTTGTCGTTAACCTTCCTTTTTTTCGTCTGTTATTATTTTTTTACTATAAGCAATATCAATTAGTTGAACTATTTCATTTCTTATATCTAAACTATTTTTACCAGCACGTCGTGTACCTAACAAAAGGGTCAACCGTGCTAAAATATCTTTTGGGGTGTCTGGCACTAAAGTAACAGTAGATCCACCTAATAACTTTTGTTTGCCTGATCTTTTACTTTTTTTAAAACCAGAAAAGCGTGTCAAATCTTTGAAAATATCTTTTGCTTCTGGTGTGTACTCAACTTTTGGGTTGTACCTTTTTGTTAATAAATCTATAAGAGAGTTGTCAACAACATTATCTATCAAACTGTTTCCAGCCTTGTCTTTAACACTTAGTCTATTCATTCTGAGTTTAGCAGGATCAATATATACATGACCAAAGGATCCACCTTTTGACAACTTGCAAGCATTTCTTTTTCTTTGTTGGTTTATCCCATTTCCAATTATTTCTGATAAGTCTGTAGACATTGTTGCGTCTAATATTTTTTTATATTTTTTTAATGTAGCTAAATCTTCATCAAGTTTGTTCCTTTTCTCAACACTTTTAGCTGCACTTTTACGACCACCAACAGATTTTTGTGCAGTTGTTACTTGGTGGTTTATCATTTCTAATTTATCTTTTGCTATATTTGGAAATTCATTAGCACTTGGTAAACCATAAGTTTTTAGAAATTCTGGATCAAATCATTTATCAAAATTAAGTGTTATTGGTTGCTTTGGTTGTGTTGGTCGCTTTGGTGTCTCAAGCGCTGGTGGTGACTCTGGTGACTCAATTGCAAGCTGTGGTAAATACTGTATCATTGCGTTTTGGTTTTCTCTTAACTGACCTAACATTTCGTCTTGTCTTTTATCTATATCAGTTATTTGTTTACCAACTTTACCAAGTTCTCTTGTAATTGGAGCAGCAACTTTTTCTCTTTCTTCCATAACCCCAAGTTGCAGATTTTTAAAAACCCTTACATCATCTTTAACTTGGTCAACAATATTAGTTGTTGCAGCTTCTTTTTTAATTATACTTTTCAATTTGTTTAAATCCATACTTTTCGATTTTTCATATACTTTCATATACTTATATAGTTTTTTAAAATTCAAAATATAAAAAATATTTAACGTGCTGACAGTTACTTATCTTTGGACTTAACGTACTGACAGTTACTTATCTTCTACAAATTTTGACTCCCTTATTTAACGTACTGACAGTTACTTATCCTTGGACTTAACGTACTGACAGTTACTTATCTTTGGACTTAACGTACTGTAAGTTACTTATCTACCCTAAATTTTGACACCCTTTTTTAAGTAACTATATAGTACTTAACTTGTTGATATACTTTTTAATATTTTATAATTTAAAATTATAAATTTTGTAACCTATATAGGGTTTAAAGAGTAAAACAAAATGAAGATTCCAAATTATGATAGTGAGCTAGTTGTTGACAAAACAAAGCATAAATCATTGCTTGGTTCAGATTTTAGAATGCTTGTTTGTGGAAGTTCTGGTTGTGGAAAAACAAATACTTTAATGCATATTATTAAAAAAAATTTGTGTTATTATGATCAGATTATCATATATACTCCAAATAAAGATCAAGACAAGTTGGTCTCGCTAAAAAATAAGTTTGTTCAAGTTTCACAGTTAGTAGGTCATCAAGTCTTGTTGTTGTGCGGACAAGACGATATCTTAAATACAGATGAATATGGATCTGATGATTGTGTAAAGCTTGTAGTATTTGATGATTTGATGAATGCCGATAAAAAGGTTCAAGCAAAGATTGCAAACCATTTTACTGATGGTAGACATCACAAAATTTGTCCAGTTTATTTGAGTCAATCGTATTTTACGGTGCCAAAAGACATAAGAACAAATTGCTCCAAAGTTATTGTTTATGATCCTCCAACAGATGGTAAAAAAGCAAGAATTTCAAAAGAATTTAGATTTGACAAATGCAGATTTGAGGGTCTTGATAAACATGATTTTCTATTTATAAATCAAAACAAAAAAGAGTTGTTTAAAAACTTTGATGAAATTATTTAATTTGAACAAGAAAGAAATTAAAAAGAGTATAGGTATAGGTACAAACAAAAAGACTTTGGTCATGGAAATTTATTGTGTCAAATGCAAAAGAAAAACTCCGTCTTTAAATATAAGACACACAACAACAAAAAATAACAAATCTATAGTAAAAGGTAGCTGCGGGGTGTGTGGTACACAAAAAAATTGTTTTACCAAAAGTAAAGCTGGTGGAAAGTTAGATATTCATTCTTTGATCGGCAAGCTACCAAAACCAAAAGCTGGTTGGACCCCTACTAATTATAAATACATGGGACCGTTTAATCCACTAGATAAACAATTAGAATACGACCCAGAAACTGGTGAAATTACTAGATGGATGGTTCTTCCTTATAACAAAGTTGATGAAATTTCAGCACATCATGATGTATGTTACTCAAGAGGAGTTGATAAAAACGAATGCGACCGAAAGATGGTTTCTGAATTGGATAAGATTCCTTATGGATCCCTTCCAAAAATGGGTATGCTAGCTAGAAAAGCTATCAACACCAAACAAAAACTTAGGTTAGGTGTTTTAAAAAAAGTTTAAAAAATTGGAATGAACAACTAGCAGATGAGTTACACAAACCAATTATAAGAAAGTTTAAAAAGAGAAAAGTTATTGTCGGTAATATTGACGATATTTGGAGTGCTGACTTGGTTGATATGCAACAACTTAAAAGTTACAACCATGGATTTAGGTATATTTTAAATGTTATTGATGTATTTTCAAAATTTGTATGGAGTGTTCCTATAAAAGATAAAACAGGTAAAACAATTACCAATACATTTCAATCTATTGTTAAAACTAGCAAGAGGAAACCTAACAAATTGTGGGTTGATAATGGATCTGAATTTTATAACAACGTATTTAAAAAATGGCTAGTTGAGAATGAAATTAAAATATATAGTACATTTAATGAAGGTAAGGCCGTTGTTATTGAAAGATTTAATCTTACTTTGAAAAATAAAATGTATAAATATTTTACTGCTAATAATACATATAAATATGTCGATGTATTACCAGATTTAATTAACGAATATAACAACCACAAACACTCTACAATAAAAATGACTCCAACAGAAGCTAGCATGAAATATAATGAAAAAGTTATTCAAAATGATGTATATTCAATCGATGATAAAACCATCTATAAATCTAAGTTCAAGGTGGGAGACAGAGTAAGGATTAGTAAATACAAAAGAACTTTGCTTGATAAAGGTTATACACCAAACTGGAGTGAAGAAGTTTTTGTTATAGTAGGAATACAACATACTAATCCTACTACATATATAATAAAAGACTATAACAATGAAATTATTGAAGGAAGTTTTTATGAAAATGAGTTACAAAAAACTGATCAAGATTTTTATAGAATTGATAAAGTAATCAAGAAAGATTATAAGAAAAAATTAGCGCTAGTATCATGGAAGGGTTATCCTAAAGAATTTAATAGTTGGATTCCACTAAATGATGTTAAAAACATTTAAAAAAAAAATATTTTTTTTTCGTTATTCATTTACTTTTTCTGATTTAATTTGTAATGTCCATAAGCTCGTGTTGAAATACCATCTTCATTAATACTTCTTTTATCATCATCTGCAGACAACGCTATTTTATTTATAGTTTCAGAATAAATCTCATGATTGTGACTTCTGATTAAATTCATTTTTTTATAAACTGGATTTTTTTCTCTTGTCAAACATTTATAGTAGTCATCAAAGCTTATATCTTTTTTGATAACATTCTTTTTTACACCTTTTGCTTTTTTCTCTTCTGTTTCATCAAGTTTGTAAGAATACATCTTTGCTCTTAGCCCTACAAATTCTGTTATCTGCTTGCCACCACATTCATCTTTCATCATGCCAATTACTTTTTTGTTGTACCCAGTTTTAATTCCAGAAGGATGATCTTTTGCATAGTTACTTGTATCAAATTTTTCTGGTACATCTTCGTTGATATCTTGATAAAAGTCGTCAGTCTTTATTTCATAAGCCAAAGAGTCAGTATCTGTAAATAACAACTTTTGTTTTGGTCCATACTTTTTTACAATATAGTTGTAATTAAAATCAGACATAAGTGTTTTGCTTAAATCCAAAATGCAAAATCCTACATAAATCGGTTTGTCAAACATTATTTTTGTTCGCTTCATGTGAACTGCTGCCAAGTCAGCGCAAAATATTTTTCTTCTCTCAAACGTTGGTTTTGATACCAACTTTTTGGCTTGTTTTTCTTCATTGGCAAGTCTTATATCAACTCGGTTTCTTATGTTTTCCATAGTCTTTCCAAATACTGAGTTGTCCATTAACTTGAAGAAATCCTTTTCAAAATCATTTTTGCTTGCAGTTCTAAGGTCGGTGTTTAATGTAATATAAGGCCTCATCCAATCTTTTTGATCAAATGCAAGTACTTTATGAATTTTGGTAAGTTTTAACCCAAGGTTTAAATAAATTTGAAGATTTTTCAAATGTAAAATGTACTTTGTTTTGTTGTACAAGTTTGGTGTTAATTTATAAATTTTCTTGATTTTAAAAGATTCTGGAGCAAGAGGATAATCATTGTGAACGTCATGCAACTCTTTTGGATATTCTAAATCCACTTGTAAAATATAACCAGTATCATCTTCTACATCAAGTTGTGTTGGATCAAAATTAGCTAACTTTGCTTCATCTAGCCATCTAAAGTTTTTGTACGGTAACTTTTGGCTCATACCCCAACCATACAAGTTGTTTGCATCCAAATATGTTATAAACTTTGATTCTTTGATAGGATTATAATTTTCCATATATTTGTTGTTAGCTTTTCCATATCTGTTTGAAATCATACTAACTCCTCCTCTTATTCCAGATTCAACAAACAAAATCATATTTATATCACTTAGTAAATCTAGCTTTATTTCAGTTTTCTTTAGCAAAGCATCCCAACTAAGACCTGGTGATGTATAATACCAAGCTGGATCTAACTTGCAGTTTTTCAAGCAAACATCTCTAAAATTTTCAAATATATCAGCCAACAAAACAACATCTGTTTTCAAGTACAAATCATGATATTCGCCCATATTTTTAAAGTCAAAGTGAGACCAAACCTTTTGAGCGTGAGCATAATCTTTTTTGTCCACGTTAGAATCATAAAGTTTTGAATAAAACTCATTTATAGGAGGCAGTTTGGTTTCATTAAATTTATCAAAGTTGTCCATATAATCATATGGGTAAACTCCTTTTCTGATCAACAAATCTGTGTCACTTTTGAAAACTTTATTCATTTCCCTAAATTGTTCACGAGAAAGATTTTTACATAAAGCATCAAGTGATGAAGCCATAAATTTAAAACTATCAATAAATCTAATCTCAAATTTTTTATCATCAACTGCTAATGATTTGCTAAAGCTTATATATTTTTCATCATTGTTGGGTATGCAGTTTATACTTCCATGTGATTTGCCAAGTTGTTTTATAAACAAATGAGAATCGTATCCAGACAAGTTGTGAAATATTACTGGAACAAATTTTGGTAACTGATATTGTAAATTACATTGGTTGTGTGCAGCACCTCTAAACTTGCCTGTTAAATGGTCATGATCTTTAACTGTTTCACCTGAAAGAGGTTTATCACAAATTGCACATTTTGATTTTTTAAAGTAGTTGCGCCAATCACCTTTTTCCATTACACTGCTTAATTCAAATTCTGAGGTACCTTTATATTTAGCAGGTAAACAAGATTGATGAATTGGTTCTTTGTTAAACGGAATTGTTTTGTCATTATACAGCTTTTTATTACAAATATGACAATCCACTGCTGAATAAAATTTTTCATTATCTTCTGCTGTCATTTCAAGAGGAATTATATCTTTATAGATTGTACCTATTTCTTTTACTTCTTCTTCAATCATTGTGCAAAATTTTTCAACACAATCTTCACCTCTATAAACAACTGGTTCAGCATAGTTTTCAACATCATCTTTTTTGACATAATAACAAAATCCTGATGGAGTATGTTTTTGATATTTTTCAGTAAAAGACTTTTCTGGATTAGGTGATGCGGAGTCTATTTTTTCTGTCACTGCTTCAAAGTCAGCGTAAATTACAAATGGAACTCTTAAAGATTTTTTGTGATTTTCAAATTCAATGGTTTCACCAGGTTTTGGTACTTCAATTTTACAAGCAGATTTTTCTTTACAAATCTCAATATGATCATTTAACTTTTCTGGTTTTGAAAAATGATTCAAACATCTTTTGCAGAAATAAATTTTGTGCCCGTCTTTGGTAACTTGTGATCCAACTAATCTTGAAAAGCTTTTTATCCAACAATAATGTTGTTTTTCTTTACCATCAGTAATAAGCAACAAATCAATTGCGTTTTGTGGATCTGTTTTATTAGTTCTCAAGATGTGAACACTTTTATCATATCCAAATACGTTGACACCAATTTCGGGGTTTTGTTTTTCAAACTTATCAATGTCTTTCAATGAAACTGGAAACTCAATGCCAGTAAAATTAAGTTTGTTTAAGTGTTCTTTATATTTTGATGGCCTGCAAGCGTGTTTTTGGTCTATTTCTTTATTATGTTGTTCAGACAAGATTGCGTATTCAAAGCATCTGTTGTCTTTGTTTTGTACGTTTATTACGGCTTTTTTATCTTTAATTTCTTTTGGTAAATCAATATAGCTACTGCCATTTAATGGCACGTTTTTATCAACATTAAGAAACAAACAATCAATATTTTGAAATATCCAACCGCTACCTTCGTTTGTGAAATTTTCAAATAATTCTATCATTCTTTTTTTCATAATTTCAAAGGTTTCAGGAATGTTTGTTGAACTGTTCATGTATTGCACACCAGAGCGAAAGTATGGATTTTTATAAATAATTTTATCATCTGATCTTTTTGCCAAGTTAACCATTACTGCTGTTTCAATTTTAAAAGATTTTTCTTTCTTTAACTCTTCTTTTAATTGTTTTTCTATAAGTAAAGAAGTCATATCTAGGTAGGCGTTTAAATCAACATTTTCTAATCCGTTGACTTCAAAAGTTTTAAATACATTATTCAAAGCAGTTTCTGTTTGCACTAATTTTAGTTGAGACATGTTGTGTTATAGTCTAGGTTTTTACACACCTTATATAATACATTATATTAAAAGTCTAATACAAAAATAATTAATTTGTATATACATATTAGATAAAAAAAATTTGGATTATTGATTTAATATATTGTTTCTACTTTCTTTAGCAATTCTACGTGTAATTTCTTTTTATAATGTTTGGTTATTGTGTAATCATCTCTTTCTTTATTTTTCTTTACCATTTTATTTATATGTCTTAGTTTTTCATAAGCACAACCTTTTTTATAACATGTTCTATATTTTGATCTTGTTCCTTTACCACAGGTTATACAAGGAAAGGATTTTACTTTTTGTTTTGCATGATAAACACAATATCCTTCACGTTTTGCTAATCTGCAACAAGTTACTTCTTGGCCTAACATAAGCCAACTACATCTTTGATTAGTTTCAGTCATCTCTTTGAACTGGGGTTTTTGTAACTCTTATATACAGTAGTAAATTTAAAACTCCAAATGAAAATTAAATAAATGTGTTGCGGGGGAAAAAAGTTTTGGTTTACCGATATATTGACGGTGATGTTATATTGGTGAAGGTTATCTCCCCTCAAAAAAGTGGGGGTGAACTGGTATATCTTAACTACTGAGGTAGCGATATCTTGCATATTTTCTAATGGCGCTATTATCAGGGGATTTGTATGACAGTCAACGCTCAGTTCAGCAACATAAAATAGGATTACAAGAAGTGGAGGTAAGCATGTAAGGGCGTTGGTCATCACTGGTGATTAAAGAAGGGAAATAATATTGTGGGAGTTCGAGATAGAATGTAAAGTATTTCAAACATTGAAATGTTGATAGGACAAAATCATCATCACAATCTCCCCATCCAAGAAGATGCAGGGATGTGATGTTTTACGCGAGTTTGATTTACGCGAATTCGAAATAACGCGGGTATAAAATATGGGAAAAAAATCCATTTACGCGTTAATTCGAATTTACGCGATCCGCCATAATTTGAAATACGCTCCGAACGCGATTCACGCAAATGACTCAATTTTAAGTATTTTCATAGCATATAATCTATAATCGACAAAAGAGTTAAATTAGCATATATAATCAATGCTTTAGTGTATATTCTATAAGTACAGTATAGAATATGTATCGAAATAATATCTAGTTAAATTATTACTGTACAGTATGTACAGTATGATTATTGGTAAACGCGCGCGGATGTACAGATGTGTAGTGTACGTACTGTACTGTATGATTATTGGTACACACGCGCATGAGTTTAAGATGAAATACGAGATGATGTTTAACAGAAGTAGCAATAATAAAGATATTATACACTATGTTATAGTATTAAACGTATAGGAAGTAAAGTTTTCATTTAAATGATTGTCAAACGGAAAATGGGATGTACGCTAGCAGAAACATGGACGCAATTTTTGACAATGACGTTAAGATGAGCGTGGAAAATATGTCACCGATGACGTGGAGTTAAAGGTTAAAATTATTAAAGTTAAAAGAATTAACCGTTTAAGACAAGGGCTTATTTCAAGTCATAACAGCATCAAAAGCTTTAAAAGAAATAATTAATAGAATCTATGCTGAAAGCAATAAACGAGCAAAATGGCGATAGCGCTAACTTCGTCACAAATCGAAAGTAGTTCACAACATTGACTTCAAAACGAGAAAAATTCTCTCGCTCTCTCTCTCTCTCTCTCTCTCTCTCTCTCTCTCTCTCTCTCTCTCTCTCTCTCTCTCTCTCTCTCAGGGTCCTCTCTCTCAGGGTCTCTCTCTCAGGGTCCCTCTCTCAGGGTCCCTCTCTCAGGGTCTCGTTCTCAGAGTCTCTCTATCTATCTATCTATCTATCTATCTATCTATCTATCTATCTATCTATCTATCTATCTATCTATCTATCTATCTATCTATCTATCTATCTATCTATCTATCTATCTATCTATCTATCTATCTATCTATCTATCTATCTATCTATCTATCTATCTATCTATCTATCTATCTATCTATCTATCTATCTATCTATCTATCTATCTATCTATCTATCTATCTATCTATCTATCTATCTATCTATCTATCTATCTATCTATCTATCTATCTATCTATCTATCTATCTATCTATCTATCTATCTATCTATCTATCTATCTATCTATCTATCTATCTATCTATCTATCTATCTATCTATCTATCTATCTATCTATCTATCTATCTATCTATCCATCTATCTATCTATCTATCTATCTATCTATCTATCTATCTATCTATCTATCTATCTATCTATCTATCTATCTATCTATCTATCTATCTATCTATCTATCTATCTATCTATCTATCTATCTATCTATCTATCTATCTATCTATCTATCTATCTATCTATCTATCTATCTATCTATCTATCTATCTATCTATCTATCTATCTATCTATCTATCTATCTATCTATCTATCTATCTATCTATCTATCTATCTATCTATCTATCTATCTATCTATCTATCTATCTATCTATCTATCTATCTATCTATCTATCTATCTATCTATCTATCTATCTATCTATCTATCTATCTATCTATCTATCTATCTATCTATCTATCTATCTATCTATCTATCTATCTATCTATCTATCTATCTATCTATCTATCTATCTATCTATCTATCTATCTATCTATCTATCTATCTATCTATCTATCTATCTATCTATCTATCTATCTATCTATCTATCTATCTATCTATCTATCTATCTATCTATCTATCTATCTATCTATCTATCTATCTATCTATCTATCTATCTATCTATCTATCTATCTATCTATCTATCTATCTATCTATCTATCTATCTATCTATCTATCTATCTATCTATCTATCTATCTATCTATCTATCTATCTATCTATCTATCTATCTATCTATCTATCTATCTATCTATCTATCTATCTATCTATCTATCTATCTATCTATCTATCTATCTATCTATCTATCTATCTATCTATCTATCTATCTATCTATCTATCTATCTATCTATCTATCTATCTATCTATCTATCTATCTATCTATCTATCTATCTATCTATCTATCTATCTATCTATCTATCTATCTATCTATCTATCTATCTATCTATCTATCTATCTATCTATCTATCTATCTATCTATCTATCTATCTATCTATCTATCTATCTATCTATCTATCTATCTATCTATCTCTCTCTCTCTCTCACACAACAAAACAGACTACCGAGTACAATGGACTATCATCACTGCAGCCCAACCATATAAGAACATCTCCAAATGGTGCGACCTCTGTACATCGGAAAAACGATACATAATCAACGGCAACAACAATAACCCCCTGAACAAACGCTCTGAACTAATCTCTAAATGCAGACTCGAAAATAAGTATTATTTAATGAACAATAGCATCACCTAGACAATAGACAGTAACTTACCAACGACTTCTTTTATTCTAATTTTAATTTATTTCATTCCATTTTTATTCTATTCTTATCCCATTTACTTACTCTAAAATCAATGTAATTCGGAATGTGATTCAGTTATAGTCTATCTGACGAGTGCCTTCGCACGAAACTCAGAGTAGCAGAGAATCGGTCTTTTCCTTTTCAGCATTTCTGCTATCAACGCTCTGTACTTTGTACATAGAGCACCATATGGTGGCGAAGACAGCACCCTCTATGTGATATATTTAAATAGATATATATAAACAGAGTATAGAAACTACATCGTACAGCATACAATTCCCAAGTCTTTGACGTCGAAGGAGATCCAACAAGAAACAAAAAGACAGTATTGCGAAAAGTTTAGAAACCGTTCGACACTGGAAAAAGGGACATACAAGACAAGTATATTCAACCTTACAAGAAATGCATGGAAGAATTACAAGCAATAAAACAAAAGATTTTCTAATAAAAGGTAATAGACTTAATTATTCCTGAAAGTTTGCAAGACAAAGCAACCAGGTTAGCACACATTGGTCATCAAGGCATTGAAAAAAAAGAGCTTGCTTGAGAGAAAAGATTTGTTACCCAGATATGAACCAATGAGTAAAAGAGATAATAGAGGGATTTGATTCGTGTCAAGCAGTGGGAACAAGAATTTCTGTTGCACCAATGAAAACAGTGCCCACTGAAGACATAACTGGGTATCAGGTAGGAATCGACTTCCTAGGACCAATGCCAAACACTCACCAATACTCGCTAGTGGCGATTGAAACGTATAAAAAGTTTCCAGAAGTAGAAATCGTGCATTTTACATCAAATCAGGCTGTGATTCAAAAATTTTATCGAGTCTTTGCAATGGACGGCATTCCTTTTAAGCTAACTAGTGATAATGGACCACCGTTTGATAGCGCAGAATTCAAATGATGCATGAAAGCAGTGAGCATTGAATGAAACACAAAAACAGGCATTGAATTTAACATTATGGCCACAGGGAAACTAAAATGTTGAAAATTTTAATAAAAAATTATTAAAGTGTTACAAATAGCACATCTTAAGAAGAGAATCAGGATGCAAGAACTTCAAAGATTTTTACTCTCATGCAGAGTGATCCCACATTCAGGAACTGTTGTACCATCGTACAGTTGTAGCATATTTAATGGAACTGCCATCAAATAAAGTGCTGAACAAACACCAAGAAGCAAAATAAAATATTGAGAAACGCAAAGAAAGGGATAAAGTGTGCTATGACAAAAGGAAAATGCAAGGGAATCTGACACTAACGAAGAAGAAATTGTTATTTGTTTCCCTGAATGTATCAAGTGGAAATCTTTGCCTAAGTCTACAAAGGAAAGAACAGCTGTAAAATCGTTGATTTGATTCCTTCGACGAGTCTTCTTAAAGTAAATATCTGCGCCAGAGTGTATCTTTCTTGGAAGAGAACCATGTTGATTCATCCGTATGACGAGTTGGAGAAGAGACCCTATTCTTGGTAACAGAATTTTGTTGTCAATTTTAAATGAGGCGATTAAATTGATTCATCTGCAACAACCTGCATAAGCCATGATATCCGCACGAGAAGACTGAGGTTTATAGGGCATGTATGGCGAAGACAAGAAGAATGTTTACATCAACATTTTTTCAGGGAACCTAACCATGACAAAATATCCAGAGGCCGTCACTCAAACATCATTTGTTGAACAAACATGCGAAGATCCCAACTTAATGCAAGGAAAGATTGTGCTAAGAAGTATGCAGGACAGGGTCGAGCGGAGAAGAATTGTCAATAGAGTCCGAGTTCGCTAGACCCGATGAGATGATGATGATGATGGTAAAAAAATGGGGAGCGATGCAGTGATTCGTAGAAGTAAGTACTCGGTGTAAAATAACAGGAAAAGGATGAATACTGAGTTCATCCCAAGAAAACTCGTGTGCTCTTGTGTACTACACTTTAAGTATGGAAAATGTAACAATCTACACAGTCAGTGTGACAATCTGACAAGCCATCCCTTGACGACGATTTTCCTGGGCAGTATACGTCATGCGAGCTGCGAGCAATGAACATGATGGCCTAAGCTTTCCACTCGATGATGTTCAGGAGGGATCAAGGCAGTAGACAGACTTCTAGAAGACAGTTCCCTAAAAGTCACGGATTCATGACTAATGATTGTCATGGGTTTAGGTAAGTAACGCATATCCTCGCCGGTAGCAGCTCTTTTGATCTGATCTATTATTTGCTTATTCTAACATTGGGTTGGTATTCTTAAGACTTTCTTGCCAACGATTGTTATAGGAATCTAGATAAAAAATTACGCACATTTTTTGCATTATAGAAGGGTTTCAAGACCAACAAAATTCACACTAGCGGGTTTGAGATTTTCCTTATTTTTATGGAAATAGTTTGGAAATTCTCAAATATTCCATTACTAAAATTGGTCATTGTATCAAAGTCAGGCTTTAGGTCTAACCAGAATTACTGGAAAGTACCCCTTACCCCTGGGAGTAAACATGGCCAGCATCACACGTCAACATCATATGACTTTTAAATGCCCCCCTCCCGTAACTGTTTCCAACCACTTGCATTTGATGTAATTTTCTGGAAAGTAACCAAAAGGTCTGAACAAATACCTTACAGCCCATTTCCAATAGCTTGAACAGTTCTTGACGAATACCAAAATACCAATAATCTACTGTCATCAAATTTCTTTAGCTTATTTTATTGTCAGTTATTTACAAAGTAATCATCCATGCGAACTTTGGTGGTCTGGACAACTAGTGCGGATGCATGACTCTCGCATACCAAAGCACTTTTTTACGGCGAGCTACTTCAAGGTGCGCGTACCATCGGCGCGCCGAAGAAACGTTTCAAAGATTCGCCGAAATCATCATTTCATTATCATCATCACTTAAATTCTTTATAGGAAAGTACCTCTTTAGCAATGCTGATTTTCAAGAGGCCCTCCGCTTAAAAAATTTTACAATTTACCTAAAATGATATTCAAAATATCTAATTACTTAATTACAATTTTTTATTAAATTTACATAAATTTATCAAAACATATTAAAATCTAAAACAAAATTAAACTAATCTGGGAAAAAAAGATTACTAGTGAAAATGTCCAGATTTGCATATTAAATAGAGGCTTTGAAGCTGACCAGCTTTACAGGGTTTTTGACTCAACTGAGAGGCTATTCCAAGATTTCACTCCTCTGAATGAAATACGTCTTTGGTCAGTTGCAGTTTTCATTAGTGGCAACTCTAGGTCATTTGAAGTATTTCGTAAGTTGTGAGCAGAGCTTTGCGAGTTTCTCGAGAAAAGTTCGGTCAGATATTGTTGAGCACGACCATTTAGTGCCTTAAATACCATAATATTAGTCTCAGAACTGATCATTTCCTCAATTGTTTGCCAACCAAGACCATTAATAAGGGGCATGGCTGAGTCATCAAAACGACTACCAGTAATTATTCTTGCAGCCCTGTTTTTGAGTCTCTTCAAGCGGTTTTTTCTGTTGAACTACAGCAACCCCAGAAAGAGCAGCAGTATCGGAAGTGCGGTTCCACAATGCTTTGTACAAGTTGATCAGGGTAGTCGAGGGGACGAGGCTCTTAGCATATTTCAGAAAACCAATGGCTCTCGAAACCTTTGACGCGACATATTTTATATGTTCCTTCCAATCAAGGTTTTGATCAATTTGTACACCAAGGTATTTTGTCGTTCCAACTATGTCTAGACTTTTATCCCGAATTGTAGGAACAAACGTTTTACCAGAAATTTTGATGGATCTATGCTTAGACTTTGAGCAAATGAGCATAGAGTGGGTTTTGGCGACATTTAGCGATATTTTGTTCCCTTTGAACCAGGTCTCAAGTTTCCTGAGATCATCGTTAATAGCCATATTCAGCTGAGTTAAATCTTTAGATTTGTAGGAAAGGCTAGTATCGTCAGCATACATGGACACCATTGAACTTTGAACACTACTTGGAAGGTCATTGATGTATATAAGGAATTGAAGGGGACCAAGACATGAGCCTTGCGGTACACCAACTTCAATATGGTCAGTTTATGAGTCTATACCCCCAACCCGACAAAATTGTTTTCTGTTTGAAAGATATGATTCGAACCATGTTAGTTCCCTATTGCGAATGTTGTAATGCATTAGCTTTTTGCAGAGGATCTCATGGTCAACTGCATCAAAAACCTTTTTTAGGTCGATGAAAGCTGAACCTAGATATCGTCCTGTGTCCATTCCCTTGTACCACTCGTCAGTAATTTTCAGTAAACAGGAAACTGGGGAATAGAGTTCTCTGAAGCCCGAGTGGGCCTTATAGAGAAGGCCGCTCTCGTTTAGTTATTGGTATAATTGATTGAATACTAGTTTTTCAAATAATTTCGATACGACAGGAAGGACAGAGATAGGGCGATAATTTGATTTTATAGCCTTTTCGCCATCCTTGTATATTGTTGTTACCCTGGCTGTCTTCCAACTGTCAGGAAATACGCCAGTTTCAATAGATAAATTGAAAATGAGAGCCAGAGAGTTCTCTATGGCTGACAAGGCAAATTTTAGAAAAAAGCTCGATATACCATCAACCCCAGAGCCCTTTGAGGTTTTGATCTTGCCAATTGCTTCTCTAATATCTTGCAACCCTATAGGTTTAAGTTCAAACATTAGATTTCCTGGGTTCAGTTGGTACTCACCTGACAGAAGAGGGTTGGGAGTATCACCAATCTCCACTGCAAGGGCTTTTCCAACTGAACAAAATACTTGTTCATAGTATCGGAAATTTCTTTCTTATTGCAAATATTCTTGCCATCTTGTTTCAAGAGATCAATATTAGTAGACTTGGATCGTTTATTCATCAACTGATTTAAGGTTTTCCAAGTCTCTTTCATTTCACCTTGGGAACTTTGAATTTTCGTCGTAAAATATCCACGTTTCAAGACAATATTTAGCCTATTGACCTTGTTTCTCACATGCCTATAAGAGGCCAACAGGAAAGGGGACCCAGACTTAACAGCTGCTCTCTTTAGCTTATCTCTGCTCCTGATCATCGCCTTAAGATCATTGTTTATACATGGGCAGTATTTCTCAGATACACGAATGGATTTCAGAGGGGCATGTTTCTCAACAATATAAGAAAATATATTAGTCCATTCTTGTAGGAATGAGTCTAACTAAATGTTTAGATTTTCTTACAATTTCTTCCCAGCAGATGCTAGCAACATCAGTTAGGAATGCCTCCCCATTGAATTTGTTCGTTGAGTGAGTTTTAATAACTTTATGGTCCTTCATTTGCGCTCCGTCAAATTTTCGCACACAGAATACCATAAAGTGATCACTCAATGAAGTCTCGAAAACACCTGCCTGTGCGATGTTGTTAGCAGAAGTTGCAGCTATTTGATCTATAATTGTAGCGCTACTGGGAGTTACCCTAGTTGGTTGATTGATTAGTTGTTCCAAACTAAAAAGCGCATATGTAGCACACATATGTCTAGTGTTATTTCCAACTGACTGACCAAGTGCATGATTGGAAAGATCACAGTTTGTGTCACCAAGAAGAATTATTTCTTTGTCTTCTCTATCAAGAATGGAAAGAATTTGGTGCAGTTTAGCAAATACGTCGACAAGCTTAACTGGAGGTCTATACCAAGCAACGATGAAGAATGATCTGCTTTTTGGTGGTTCAATTTCAATGCAGATCAACTCAAGCTGATTATCTGGAAGATCGTTGCGTCGTGTATAGTTCATGGCGTCTCTAATATAGATAGAAACGCCACCACCCCTTCCAGTCCTGTTCCTGCGTTCTTGTTGGTGACCAGAAATCGTAGTCAATTCTTTAGCATATTCAGGATCAAGCTTAGTTTCGTTTAAAGCTAAGACATGGATTCCAATACTTTTTAGAAGAAGTTGAATCTCATCATAATGTCCACGAAGGCTATTTACGTTTCGAGAAGCAATTGGACATCCCCTTTCGGAATGAAAGATGCTGACAAGACCCACCCTTGAAAGTAGTGTCAGGATTTTTTAGAACTATTTTTTAAACATATCGTAATTCATTGATAAGATTTGGCGCAAATCTGGCGTTGCCATGCTGGTTAAGATGGAGTCCTCTTCGACCAAGTTGCTCATGCATAATACTGTTATTGATTATTGCATCCAGTTTGAGTGACATAATTTTGTCACATACTTCTGATAAGACGTTATTTGCCTTGATGTGATCTCTTTTGCGGATAGGTAGCGATAAGATAACCTTACATCCATCAACACTCTCTTCAATCGCTTCCTTAAGGTGTAGTATTCTTTTCACCAGCGAATCAGAGTCTATTCCATTCTCTGTAGCGTCATTGGTGCCAATATGTAGAAAGACAGTGGCTGGTCCTTTCTTTAAGAGGGGTTTTAAGTAAGAGTGCATATCTTCGGTGGTAGCTCCTGAGAAAGGCCTTACTTTTACGCCGAATTTCATTTGCAATTTGCTCTCATCAATACCATTTAGCATACTGTCACCTGTGATAAGCACTGTTCCCTTTCTCAAAGTGAATGATGAAGTTTTCTTTTCTATATCTGCAGGTGCAGGTGCGTGCTTATTTGCAGGTGCGTGCTTATTTTGATCTTTTTTGTCCACTTTCTGGATTTGAGGAACAAGGCTAAACTTCTCATTTGCTGCTTGCTCATTGTTGACTTTCACAGGGTTTACTTTGTTTCGTTTGAATCTTTCATTTCGTTTTTGAATCTTTGCCTGGTCAGGTTTTTGTTGTGTTTTCTTTAGGGAACGCATTTCTTGAGCCTTACGATTCACCAGATGCTCCTCATATTTTTCTCTCTTCGCTTTTACATACGCTTCCAATTGAGAATCAAAGCTAGGTGTTGCTTCTCGTGTTAGCTGCATCTCAGGATGCTTCAAAGCTTGTTGGTCTTTGTTCAGAGGTTCTCGTGCATTCTCTTCTAATTCTTTTATTCTCTTAGATTTGTTTTGTATGTCGTCTTTGAGAGTATCAAGGGTATTTCTCAGCTTGCGATTTAAGATTTTTTCATCTCGCAGCATTTCCACGTGACTGTTTAAAGTGTCCGCCATTTTGCCAACGACCTCAACAAGGTTACCATAGTTGATGCTTGGTTGAATCCCTGGGATGGGGAGAATGATTGGTCCTTTGACGTAATCCAGGATGAATGACCTTCCAATCCCTGACAGCCACTTTTGAGCTCTGTCATAGTAAACTGATCCTTGCTCAGGCGTGGAAACACCATCGAGAAAGCCAAGGAAGGGGTCTTGCATGGTGTGATCATTATCATCTTCAATACTATCCTTGACTTTCTCGTTGCCATGTTCTGCCTTGAAAGCCTGTGACATCGAACCAGGCAAATCGGAAGAAGTCGCTATTGACCGCCCTGCTTGGCGCAGTGTCTGATACGAATGCACCGCTTCTTTCGAATCGGCAAGGATTACATCCCTGAAGGAAAAGCGTTAGCGACGAAATGCGAACAAGCCCCTCCTTCCAGAAAACGTTCAGGTCCTTCCCATCACAATTTACCATTCTTCAAATGAGCTGCAGTTACCCCCCAAGAACGTAATTCTGCTCGGTTAACCACCCAGCAACATGTGTAACAGGACGGCTAGAGCGGTCACGCAGGAAACAAGAGGGGTTCAAGGATTTTCCAGGATTTGATAAGTATTCATAAAGATAAGTTTTGAGAACATTTTTCTATAGTGAACCTCTAAAGTAAACCTGAAATAAACCTCAAAATAAACGGGAACAACTAACGCACTTCTCCTGAAAATATGATACAAGCGATAAACATTGAGCTGTTGTCCTTATGAAATATCAAGTACAACTATATTTCAAACATCTCCACTTCCATTTGAATAAAACCCTCTAATTTAGACCTGGATTGTATCATCTAATTCAATGTAATTATCAATAGAACATTGTAATAATTCTTTGTAAACCTGAATGAAGTCCCAAAAAGTAGAATAAATCTATAAAACTCGGTTCCTAGGCCTTATAGGGTCAAACTACAATCCAAGATTCATAAATCTAAAATGATCAAAATAGCATTGTAAAATTAGCTAATTCCAATATGCTACTAGATCTACAGTAAACTTAACGAGGATATACTGGTCAGCTTAAAGCTTGCCTTTGCCTTAAGTGTATCAAATAAGCAAGATAATCGAACGTAATAAAGCGATAATTACTGCGGTCAAATGTCTAGCTATGAACAAGTAGTCATCATCATCATCAGGTCTGGCAGATTGCCGGAACACATTTTCGCCACAACTCCCTGTCCTCCGTTGCTCTGCTCACATCTTCATTTACGTGTATGTCGGGGTCCTCATAAAGTTGTTCCACAAACGTCTTGCTGGGAAAACCGGCGTTCCTGTAGCCATGTTTCGGTTCCCATAGCAAGTCATCACTGATGAGTTCATGCTTGCTTCTCCAGCAGTGTCCCGCAAATTGCATCCTTCTTTCTCGTATCACTGTCGTTCTTTGTGTGAGGTATGTTCTGGTCAGGCTTGGGTCTGCTACTGGTACCATGTAAACCGGTACTACCTGTTTCATGACCTGCTGTCTTGTAGGTTGTGCCATCAGAGGCAAAGGCTAACAGAAGGTGATTCTGACTCAAAAACCCTCCTGCTGCCTTGCAGGACATGCCACTGCAGAAGGCAAAGGCTAAGAGAAGGAAAAATCTGAGTCCAAACCAGCAGATAGTAGAGGGGTAGTACCTTTCCTCAGGGAAGGGCCCTCTTGAAAAGGACACGTCCCCCCTGAAGGCCTGGTCTCCATGTTATATGTCTGTATGCCTCAACTGGGTAGGTGAGTCCATTAGCCTCGTAAGGTGATCACTTAGATATGGTGCCTCGACGAAAGCACTCCATCTAGTGTAGTAGCGAGCCTAGAAGTGTACCTAGCCAACAAATACACAAGATGACACAAAACAAGTAGTAGTTCGTTCATACCTTACTCGACGAGTGTTCTTCTCTTTGGCTCTGCCCCGGCATCCGTTCCAAACGAACCTCCAATCTCGACTAACTGACTGCTTAAGGCTTGCTTCCCTATATGCGTCGTTTGACTGTACTATGGTAAATGGACGTGATCAAAATGAGAGAATCGCCGTTAAAGCAAAAGGCAAAGACCTAGAACAAGTGAGCGAATTTAAATAACTTGGAGCAGCCATAACTGATAATGCTGCAAGTGAGAAAGAGGTAAAAAAAGGGTTGGGACTGGAGGGTGCACCTTGGCTAAAATGAAAACAATCTGGAGGGCAAAGAAACTGAAATTAAAGGGCAAAATTAAGTTAATGAGAGCGATGGCGGTAAGCATCCTTTTGTATCGCTGTGAAAGTTGGACATTGGCGGACAAGATATGGCGGAAATTGGAGGCTTTTGAGATGAAGTGTTACAGAAGTGTTCTTGGTATAACGTGGAAAGAGAAGAAAACTAACGAAGACGTGCTTAAGTTGGTTGCTGACAATTGCGATGGTTCACCAACTGAAAGATTAATGACAGTCACCAAAAAGAGAAAACTCACATTTTTCGGACATGAGCTTAGGCGCGACAAAGCTACAAAGCCTTACATGCAAGGAATGTATGAAGGCAGACGTTACCAAGGAAGACCAGCAAGGATTTGGTTCGATGACATCAAAGATTGGACTGGGCTGGACGGGCAAGTAGCATACCATCGCACGGAGAATAGAGAGGAATGGCGGAGGCTTGTCAAGATCAGAGGACACCGACGGTCCGGCGGTCTTCGGTTGCGATGATGATGATGATGATGACTCAACACTATTTAGCATCAAGGGCGGCCTCCATTGAAATAAGCGAGTTTCTTGGACGTAGCTCCAGCCTAGTCGCGTCTTGGCTGGGGGGCTGGTGGAGGGCACGTGCCCACCTATAATCAGTGAATCGGATATTTTTTGGAAATCTAGAATTTTGCAGGAAATTTTATTTCATCCTGTAGCGTGCACGGGTCCTGAGGATGTCTTCTCAAAGAAACACACTTAGCTTCCTTTTACTTCATTGATACCGACTCCCTATTTTCAGATCAACTTCTAACTAATATACGAGTTCATTTACATACGTCAACACATTACACAATTCACTACATTAAACAGACTTCACAGCCTCTGACAATTATGCGAGGCCATTTACATACGTCAACAAATTACATATTTCACTACATTGAACAGACTTCACGTTTAATCACGTTAAGGAGGGAAGGCCTACATTACACCTTCCCCTTCCTTAGTAACTGAATTAACATACAAACAAATTAATGACTTACAAAGTCTCCAAACGAATTGGAGGGTTAACTGACTGCCGAAGGTGAGCAGGTCTGGGACCACTAACTTCCCTATGTCTATTTACCCTGTCTTCAGATGGAGCGGTGCGTTCTTCCTCCAGAGCACGGTGTGTTCTTCCTTCTTCTTCCCCGGTGTTTCTGAGACTGGGTGGATAGGCTGGCCCTTACCAATAGGAGTGTGGCAAACCTTAAGCTGGTTATGATGGGTTACAAGTCGTTTCCCTTCATTGGACAGAATGGTGTAATTAACTCCTTCCTTGAAAAGAATTTGGTAAGGCCCTCCCCACCTAGTTGCAAATTTCCCCTTTTTAGGGCGCCATAACCAAACCATTGGCCCAGGCTCAGAAGGTTTCCATTCTCTGCTGCTCTTACTATCATACTGCCTGCACTGCTGTTTCCTAGCTGTTTCTAAGTGCCTACGTGCTATCTCATTAACATAGTGAATGGCTTTTCTAAATGAACGACTACAGTCAGATTGGCTGGACGGGGTGCGTACAGGAATACCTCATTCTATCTCGATTGGCATGCGCGCAGGACGTCCAAAAAACATTTCGTAGGGAGAGACTTTGGTTGACTCATGGACGCTGGTATTGTAGGCAAAAACAGCCTGGTCAAGCATCTCATCCAAATCTGTTTGATGTGCTGAAACAAAATGTGATATAATCTCTTGTAGTGTTCTGTTCTGCCTTTCGACTAGGCCATCGCATTGAGGATGATACGCAGTGGTGCGCGTCTTCTTTAGGCCCATCAACTCATAAATTTCATGCATGAGATTGCTATCGAAAATTTGGCCTTGGTCAGAATGAAGGAAAGCAGGTGGGCCAAACCTAGAGAAGACTTTTAACACCAAAATGCTAGCAACTGTAGATGCATTTTGGTCTCGTGTAGGAAAAGCCTCTCACCATTTAGTAAAATGATCCATCATCACAAGGATATGTCTGTCCCCCCTAGCTGCCTCATTTATAGGCCCTATGTAGTCCATAGCCCAGAATAAAAATTGCTCACTAATCTCAATGGGCTGTAATGGTGCATTGCATTGTTTGGAAATAGACTTAATGCGGCTGCACGCGGGGCAGCTTGCAACAAAAGACTGTATAGTTGCTTGCATGTTAGGCCAGAAGAATCGTTCGCGAGCACGATTAAGGGTACGAGTAATGCCCATATGCCCCCCCTGAAGGACTGCTGTGGAGATTTTGTATCACTAAGGACACAAGTAATTGCGGCACCATTACAACATTTCGTAGTAATTTACAATGTGCTTTTACAGCTCGTAACAACAGCCCATCATTAACATAAAGTTGACCCTAGCAGCTAAAAAACGATTGCAATGAGGGGTTACCTTTCCAAACAAATGACGGCGGCTTTGGAAACCCCTGGGTTTTGAGTTCAATGATTTTGGAAAGATCGGGATCAGTATATTGTGCGTCAACTAATTTTGCATCAGGATTTAAACTAACTAAGCAGCTTACATCAGGGCATGAAATATCTGCAGAGCACATCTCGGGAGGCTTATCATGGTTAAGTCGAGAAAGTGCGTCTGCATTCCTGTTACAGTTTCCTGCTCGATGCTTGACGGTGAATTCAAATTCTTGTTGATCCATGATCCATCTGGCAATGCGCCCCTTTTGGCTCCATTGAATGGAGCCAACGTAATGCACTGTTGTCGGTGACTATGCAGAAACTGCAACCCAAAAGGTAAAAACGAAAATGCTTAACAGCAAATACAATAGCCAGTGCTTCTTTTTCCATAGCAGAATAGTTGCGCTCGCGTTTGGAAAGTGTGCAACTGGCATAAGCGATTACTCTCTCACATCCTGTGTGATCAACCTGAGCTAAAACAGCTCCTACTCCTACATTGGATGCATCAGTTTGAAGAATAAAAGGCCGTTCAAAAATCTGGATAAGCAAGAATGGGAACTTCGCACAATGATTTCTTGAGCCTGGGAAAGGATTCTTGTTGTAAAGCACCCACTCAAACGTGACCAACTTCTCTGTCAGTTTTGTGAGGGGTGCAGCAACAGATGAAAACTGAGGGATAAAACGCCTGTAATAGCTAGCTAGTCCCAATAATGATCTTAATTTTTCCACATTGGTAGGGGCTGGAATGTTTTGGACAGCCTTAAGCTTTGCAGGGTCTGTGTGGACACCTTCTTTAGAAATGGTGTGCACAAGATAAAGAACTTGATCTGCACCAAAAGATCATTTTGAAGCTTTGACCTTAAGACCATGCTGTCTAAAACCTTGTAAAACGGAGGTTAATCTTTCGCAGTGTTAGTCTATATCTTTTGAATATATCAGTACATCGTCGAAATAGCAGAGGCATGACTCAAAAGTAAGTCCAGACAAGATTATACTAATTGCCCTGGAAAATGTGGCTGGGGCTGTAGAGAGACCAAATGGGATTCGTTTAAATTCAAAAAGGCCATCTGGTGCAATAAATGCTGTTTTCTCCATGTCTTGCGGATTCATGCCAACCTGCCAGTACCCATTACGGAGGTCTAGGGTGCTAAAAAGTTTATACCCATTTAAAGCATGTAGGAGGTCATCCACCGTAGGAAGAAGGTGGGAATCCTGCTTGGTGACCTGGTTCAAATTTCTGTAGTCAACACAAAATCGGTATGACCCATCCTTTTTTTTTTACCAGCACGAGCGGGGAAGACCATGGGCTAGTGCTGGGCTGAACTACCCCTTGTGACAACATATCCTGAATCTGCTTTGACACTTCACCCCGAAAGTGGCACGGAAGCCGGCGCGGGAACTGTCGAATTGGGAGGTTACTTCCCGTACTTATGTGATGTTCAAGTACATCAGTGTGGCCTAACTGGCCTTGAAATATGTCCGAAAATTCTAATAATGTCTGCAAAAGCTTTTCCCCATCTCCCATGTATAAGTTTGGGTTAACAGCTGCTTGTATTTCAGAATTAACTTGAGAAGCTCTCCCAGTCTGAGAAAGAACACTGCAAGATATATCACGAGGCAGATGGCTGGCACCACTGACTAACTCTGCTAGTGGGCAAAACTTGGCAACCTTCTGTCCTGAGTACAGCTCTATGGCAGAACAAGAGGAGTTCATAATACGTACAGGGAGACACTGCTTATCTGCTTGACAAACTGAATAAGCTACTGTATACGGGACGCCAGAAGACTGAGCTAAAGTACTCATCATTCCCAGCTTATGTGAACAACTTTTAGGAACTTTGCCCTGCACTATACATTCTGTTCTAGGTGGAACTGAAATAGCCTTAGTAAGAGCAGCATGGAGAGGACCTTGAGCTATGGACTGTATAAAAACTGGCAAAGTGAGTGTTTGAAGCGTTGTGAAAAGGAAAGCATGTCAGCCAGCTTGGGCGTAGCGTTTGACTCCAGAAGTCGCAAGCGAAGGTTCTGCGGCAGTCCCTTCATAAACTGACGACGGAGCAGGGCATCTTTGGCCGTGTCAGACAAGTCCGGCTCAGCTCTTTCCAACAGTTTCCTCAAGCGCCAAAGGAACAGGGCGGGATCTTCACCAGGCCGAAGGGTCTGCTCGTCAAATTTCAAGTAAAACTGCTCGCACTCAGCAGATGGGGAAAAGCACTGCAGCAAGTTGTCTGTGAAGTCCGCATAAGTATTTTTCACAGCAGCAGAGAACGAATCAAAGTAAGAGGCGGCAGGACCTTGAAGAAAGGCCGGAAGCTTACCTAGCTTAGTCACAGCATCCCATTCGTTGGCTGAGGCGCATCGTTCGAAATTATGTAGCCATGAAGCGAAATCTCCAGAACTAAAACGCTCAGGCAACAACGTCGAAGACATTCCTGTGTCCTGCCACCAATTTTGTAGCGTGCACGGGTCCTGAGGATGTCTCGTCAAAGAAACACACTTAGCTTCCTTTTACTTCATTGATACCGACTCCCTATTTTCAGATCAACTTCTAACTAATATACGAGTTCATTTACATACGTCAACACATTACACAATTCACTACATTAAACAGACTTCACAACCTCTGACAATTATGCGAGGCCATTTACATACGTCAACAAATTACATATTTCACTACATTAAACAGACTTCACGTTTAATCACGTTAAGGAGAGAAGGCCTACATTACAATCCATTAGAAGAAGATTTACTTCACGCAAAAATATTCTGAAACATTTCGCACCTTTGACCCAGAAGGATTGCCGGCCATTGCAGAAATGATTCTTTGCAGCTTAACTCTTTCAGAAGTGCAGTAAAAAATTATGATTGAAAGAAAGAATTTCGGCAGAGGAGCTCCTATAGTTGGTCGGAAATTATGGGAAATTTGACAAAGATGCAATTGTAACCTTTCTTTCTCTCAAATTTTAGATCTTCTTTCTCTCTTCTTCGTTATTAATCTTTCATTGTTAATCTTTCCTTAGGATGGTTATGAGAAAAAGGTTAAACGTGTGTGAGTTCTTCTACAATTTCAAAAGCAGGTGGATATACTACAATAGGTCTAAACTTACAGCTTCTAAGGAAACGACTTGGGGGCTGCTTCGATCTCTTCGAGTATTCATTACTTCGATCTGTATTTGGCTACGAGCTTCGGGCAAACTTTGTGTAGCGTCGAGAGAGGTGCATCTTCATTTCAGCTTGCCCCCAAGGCTTCTCTTCCTACACCAAGGTTAGCATCTTGCTATGAATTTTACGAAGGAGATTAACGAAGCGTCCAATCAGCCTCCAAGCACAGCAAGAAATTAATGTGAACCAACAAGAGTAAAGATACAAGTCGTAAATCAACAAAGCCAATAAATAAACTATGTATCCAATACACAAAGCAGCACACGACGAAATAGTTAACAGTGCCTTCGTTGCATAACAACAGAGAATGAAGCTGATGGTACAAGCAAAGAAACGAAGGTTATGGAAAGGGCTGCCTTCGTGACAGTACTTAAGCTACTCTTTAGATTGAATTTGCAAAGTGCATACCCTAACCTTTAAACGATGGATAGAATGCTGACAACATTACCAATATGCTTTACCAAGCGTAGAATAAAATTTTCAAAGTTAAAATACATTAAGAGCAGACTAAGGCCGAAAATGGGACAGGAGAGATTAATTTCCCTCATGATGATCAACGTTGAGCAAAGCTTAATTCACTGCGTGAACTTTGAGGATATCATTGATTTGTTTGCAAATTCTCCTCTTTTGAGAAATCTCAATTTTGTAAATAGTTGTTCTTTAATTTGTGAAAATCTGCAAAAATTTGCTCCGAGACGTAGTTTGTCTTATCATTGGACCACTAGAACTGCTAATGTTGCAGTTTGCGAAACCAGCGAAAGAAGATTATTTGTTGTCATAAAATGAAAACAGTGTGCCCCCTCCTCAGGTTTCCACAGCCACGACGCCCCTGCTTCAACCACTCGTGCGAAGTATTTCACAAGTTTAGTTTTCATACTATTGCTCAAAAAATGAATCAAGGTATCATAAAATTTTTGACAATTTTTCATAAATGGGAGTGGCCTTCATTTTCCGATACAATAGAGGGTCTGATCTGGAAAAATCTTTGGGGCTACGCCTCTAGACCCCAAACCCATTAGTCGATCTCTTCGCTAGACCTGCCACTAAGGGGGGGGGGTGTCTAATGGGCCATCTGAATATTGGTTCGCATGGCTGCCATTCGTAGGGATTTCTACCTACAGCAGGGATATTACAGGATTCGTAGGGAGCGGTGAAATGTACGGGATGAAATATAGAATGTAGATAGATTTTTTCAAAATTTAGTTGTATTCTATCCAAGGTTTAAGTAACCGCAAATAAGTTGTATTAAGCTTTTATCGCATCTCAGGTTTCATTATTTAAAAACGCACATTTGGTGTACATTTTCTATTCTCATTTCGCAGTTGAAACAAGCCCCTTGAGAGAAATGTGATACCTGTTGTGATAGCTTAGTAGTCAATTTCAAAATGTTTTGGACAAATTGATACATTTCAATGTTCGAAATTTCACCTGGTGTTTCAAACAGGAAAGATAAGTTAACATTTTAACAATGCATGTAATCCAACTGTAAAGATTTGCCAAAATAAAATTTGACCCATGATTGAAAATGCCCAGTTTGCTCCGTTGTTTTCCTGGACTTGGAGAATTCAATATGAGCGCAAGTATTACAGGGACCCCTTTGACATCTGAAATCGAGGCTGCTGAACAAGCATGGCTTGATCTGAACAGTTACTTCCCTACACAGACGTCATCTCGCATTTTCTAGCAAAACTTATCTCTACGTCCTCTAGCTTTCACACTTTTGCTGATGATACCTTCCTAAGTTCTTCATCTTCATTCAATCCAAATAACCATGCTTCCACCGATATCCAACTCCACAGAAACACTTCAAATCTCCTCTCTCCAATGATCTGAGAGCTATTGAGAAATGGGGCAAAGACAACCTAGTTTCGTTTAACCAAAGCAAGACGAAGCTGGCTGTCAGTTCACGCAAACGCAATCAAAACTTTCCACCTGTTCTCATAAATGGTGATGACCTGGACACTTCAGCTTCTTTCACACAACTTCATTCTCTTTCATCCAATCTCACTTGGAAAACTTACATCCATTCCCTTGCTAAACATACATCTCAAAAGCTCGATTTCCTCGCCAGAGCCCGCGGCTTTTTCTCAACCTCTTACCCGCTAACTATGTACAAGTCCCAAATCCGTCCTTCTTTACAGTACTGCTCCCACGTCTGGGGTGGTGCTCAAAAATCTACTTTGTCTTCTCAAAAAAGTCAAGTCCAAAGCCATTCGTCTCATCAACTATCCTAACCTCACCAAATCTCTCCAACCTCTTTCCCATCGTCGTTTAGTTTGATATCTTTCCATCTTTTACAGATACTTTCACGGGCATCGTTCTCAGAAAGTCACTGATATTATTCCAGTTCCTCTGAGGCGTGTCAGGACCACCAGAAGCTAAAGTCATTCACACCCTTTCCAAGTTTCGCTGCCTACTTCACGCACTTTATATCACAAATCAACCTTTATCCCAATAACATGCAATTTATGGAATGTCTTGCCTTATTACACTAGGTAATTCTCATGTCTTGTGTCATCTTGACAATTTGCATTTATCCCTCACAACTTCTCTGCTACTCAGGTGATCTTTCAAATCCAAGATCGATAAACTTGATCTTATCTCTCTCTCCTCTTAGCTGTTCGCCTTCTTCTATCTTCCTTTGTTGGGGCTTTGTATAGGCCACAGCGAGCTTTCTCCACATAACCCAATAAAAAAAAGCTGCTTACTGAATTTTCCTTTAGACACTGCTGGTCTCATTCGTTCTAAGGGCCATTTCATGATCGAATACTCACTCATTCTGCTCCCTCGTCATCCTCGCCTTAATAATCTCATCATTCAAGATTCTTATTCCTGTCGGCATCATGTTGGGGACTGGAAGGACTATTGTTGCTTTTCCTAATCAATTTTTGGTTCCATCGTCACAAACAGAGACTCGTCATCTTCTCACCGCGTGCGTCACATGCAAAATAGTCGTAGATCGCCACCATGGCCTGCCAATCTGCCTGAGTTACCCCCAGTTCCGTTATGATACATCAACATGTCCTTTTCTCTGATGTTGGTATTGATTCCACTGGTCCTCTCACAGTCAGAGACTGCGCAGGCATCCACGTGAAAGCCTACATTTGTTTATTACATGTCTTACTACCCGTTCTATTAACCTAGAAGTCGTAGAAGACGACAGGACGTCATCTTTTTTGCAAAGCAGCTTGCCTTCTACCCCATGTCTTATCCTATCGAAAAATGAGCAACCATTCAAACGCGCAGGAAGGGACCTACAAACAGGTTTAGCTCACTTTGACTCACCAACCGTACAAACCACTTTCAAGCTAAGTTGCATTTGTTTCTTAGATATGCCCACCTGCAGTCCGCACTGGGATGGTGTCTAAGAAAGAATCATTGCATTGACGAAGTCAATCCTTAAGGTAGATCAGTGCTTGGTAGTTTCCTCATTACGCTTGCGAAACTTAATAAATTTGAAAAGGAAATTCAAGCTGACTTGAATGATTGACATTTGTAGAAGATTCCATTAGATGAGTGCCATCTTCTCACATTCTATCTATATACAAGTCCCAAATCTGTCCTTCTTTAGAGTACTGCTCCTACGTCTGGGGTGGTGCTCCAAAATCCACTCTCTGTCTTCTCGACAAAGTCCAGTCCAAAGCCATTCGTCTCATCAATAATCGTAACCTAACCAAATCGCTCCAACCTCTTTCCCATCGTCGTGTAGTTGGAGATCTTTCCATCTTTTACAGATGCTTTAACGGACATTGTTCTCAGGAGATCAGGGATATTATTCCAGTTCCTCTGAGGCGTGTCAGGACCACCAGAAGCTCAACTAATTCACACCCTTTCCAAGTTTCACTGCCTAATCCACGAACTCTATCTCACAAATCATCATTCATCCCAAGAACATGCAACTTATGGAACGTCTTGCCTTCCTCTTGCTTTCCTGAGTCCTACAACTTGCTATCTTTCAAATCTAAGATCAATAAACTTGATCTTATCTCTCTATCCTCTTAGCTGCTCGCTTTCTTCTTTCTTCCCTTGTTGGGGCGTTGTATAGGTCACCATGGCCTTTCCTCAACATAACCCACTAAAAAAAAAAAAAAAAAAAAAAAAATCTTAAACCCTATCCACACTACACCATCTAAGCCCATGTTAGCCTTAACCCATCTCCAGAGATGGCTTCGACCCAGGGGGGCCCAAGTTAGTTCCATCAAAGTCTATTGTGGACACAAACATGGGGTGAACCCAGGTTAGTATTTGAAACGCATGCACTTATTCGAAAGTTTTTGAGCGCCAACACATGCGTTTCTTTGTAGATAAGCAATCAAGGAGTCAACTCCAGTTATATGAATAGAATGAAGAACATGGCACTCATCTAATGGAATCTTCTACAAATGTCCATGGGTCAACATGAAGTCGACAGGAAGCTCTTTGCCTTATTTTGAGGGATGAAATGATTCATTAGCAGCGATACAACTGCGCCAGGAAAGATAATGTGCAATAGCCTAGAGTTTTGAAAAAGAAGTCGGCTGTAAGCGAACGCGCAGAAAAGGAAACAAATAAAGCAGATAAAATATTCGTATAACGAACTGAAAGACAACAGCAGTACGAGCGAAGAAAACTTGAGTTTTATGAGCAAGTAGACTAGCCAGTGGGAGATGGGTCAGTAAGCAATCTGTGATTTCACTACATGTGAGACCACTCTGTTTACCTCTATCGATTATACTAAATTTTTTAAATAAAAGCTTCAAAGAATTGAGAAAACAACTCAAAATAAGATAGACTGTGAAATAATGACAGTAATTAGCTGGTAAGTCGTGTCTACCCCTGGAGGATACATCAACATCTTCATCCAAAAATTCAGTAGGAAGCCCAACTGGCCTACTCCTAGCAACATTAATGGCATCTGCCAAAAAGTCTTCACCCAAAGATGACGAAGGAGTTGAAATCCTCACATGTAATGAAACAAGTTCAAGAGCAAGAATGCTTTAATCAAAACGAGGAAAACAAAAAGGTGAACAAGAAATACAGTATAACTGCTTATGCGTAACATTTGTTAACCCGGGTTCACCCCACCTTTGTGTCCACACTGCAAATATCACAGTCAAGCGTGGACAAACCGGGCTCCCCCTGGGTTGAAACTAACCTGGAGCGAACCCAAGTTAGTTTTTGTAATGTGGACAGGGCTTTTCAGTTATCAACCCAGATGTGCACGAGATACAGCCACTTACAATAAGTCATCTTCTTTTCGGATTCAACATTACGTCCTTACCACACCCTTCTCTCGCCTCTCAGCGTTTACTGGGCTAAAATGTTACCAGCAGGCAAAAACGTAAGGCGCAGTAAATAAAAATCACAAATCAAGAGTGACAGCTCTGGTTGCCAGGTAACTCTCACACACGTGGTTTTTCGTATGATCAGTTGCAAGCAGGCGGTCTTTCTCTCAGTCAAACTACTCGCACTTTTCAGTTTTCCCTGTTTAAAACTTTACTCAGTCGCCGATACTGTACAATTAAATAACGGATGCATTCAGAAACCTTCGTATGCATCTATTCCACAAGTCTATGCGGGAAGAAAGATTAGATTGGACGCGGCCAGGCCCTTAAAGGCCAAAGTTATTCACGAAACCGGGCTCGTCAATTCGATTCGCCAAAGCCGTGTTCCAATGTTTTCAGCTGGTAATCAATATATGGAAAAAAGATCAAGATAGTGTCGTTGGGGTAAATGATGACCGTTGGCTTGAGGATGGCAGCTTTACAATCTATCTGAAGTTTTCCAACAGTTGATGCCACGTGTCGAATATATTCCACTCAGCTCAATTACAAAATCGCCAGGTGTGTCTTCAGCATTCATTCAAACATGGTAACACATTTTTCATATTTATTAACGATGTGAGAGAAAAAATTCCACATATCTTCCTCAATATCTCATGTGCCGTTAAAGCTCCGCTGAGGAATCATCTTTCATATTGAAAGAAGTATGTGATATCATAAAATCAGGGTGCGTTTTCATTGCAGCCCGTCTTCTTGAGAGTGATTCGTTTTCAAGCTTTTGACCAATGCGTTCCAATCAAGGTTGCAGAAAATGCTGTCAAATTATTTCCTTCTGTTGATGACACCAAACTGCATTCTAAGCGCTCTGTGATATGGTAGAGACCAGAACGTAAGCAGTACTGTGGAGCAGTTTTATTACTCGAACTTCTTATCAAAATCACCCTAGCTGACACTGGGTCTGATTTGTGCCGCTGTTGAAGGCAATCATTATTCGGATGACATCCTGTGAAGTAATGAGGTTATTCGCAACTCTTAAAAGAGTAAAATATATGTTAAACAATGCATGTAGGTATAAGTAGCCTCATCAACTTTATATACAAGTTATACAAGATAAAAAGAAGAAGGTACATTAGTGAACATTAAGAACAAATATCAACACCCCTCAATTCATTGGCAGGAATACCATTAAAATGACAAGCTGACCTTCTTCCATGGTGGTCCCCTTGGGCTGCATGCACGCGGAGAGCGAAGTAGCGAAGTGAAGCGATCACACGACAACCGAAAAAAAACGCGCGAATTTAATAGTTCTGCAGTTGATAGGCAATGCCAAAATGGACTATCTAAAAATGAAAAAAGTTCTTCTAACTCATTTTTTAAATTTTCTTTACTCCCAAAACGAAGAGGATCTTATTTTACTTACGTACCTTCTGCATTTTGTGTCAGAGTGACTCATTAAATGGATATTGCCTGTAAGTCCATATTCATCTTTCATAGAGAGTCAATTTATTTTTGCCCATCACTCTCTAAAGAATCAAGAAATCCTTCAATCTATAAATAAATTCTTGCAAATCTAAATAGATCTATACCTATCCCTCAACCTATCTTACTAATGCCATTTATCTTCATCTGCATATCCATTCATTTCTACCTATAGATCTATGCCTATCTACCTGTGGCCACCTATCTAGACCTATCTCAATGTGCCTGATGATCCATGCCGATTATTCTATCGGTCTATCTAAATATCTATCCATCTATCTATCTATCTATCTATCTATCTATCTATCTATCTATCTATCTATCTATCTATCTATCTATCTATCTATCTATCTATCTATCTATCTATCTATCTATCTATCTATCTATCTATCTATCTATCTAACTATCTATCTATCTATCTATCTATCTATCTATCTATCTATCTATCTATCTATCTATCTATCTATCTATCTATCTATCTATCTATCTATCTATCTATCTATCTATCTATCTATCTATCTATCTATCTATCTATCTATCTATCTATCTATCTATCTATCTATCTATATATCTATCTATCTATCTATCTATCTATCTATCTATCTATCGATCTATCTATCTATCTATCTATCTATCTATCTATCTATCTATCTATCTATCTATCTATCTATCTATCTAACTATCTATCTATCTATCTATCTATCTATCTATCTATCTATCTATCTATCTATCTATCTATCTATCTATCTATCTATCTATCTATCTATCTATCTATCTATCTATCTATCTATCTATATATCTATCTATCTATCTATCTATCTATCTATCTATCTATCTATCTATCTATCTATCTATCTATCTATCTATCTATCTATCTATCTATCTATCTATCTATCTATCTATATATCTATCTATCTATCTATCTATCTATCTATCTATCTATCTATCTATCTATCTATCTATCTATCTATCTATCTATCTATCTATCTATCTATCTATCTATCTATCTATCTATCTATCCATCTATCTATCTATCTCTCTCAGAGTCTCTCTCTCAGTCTCTCTCTCAGAGTCTCTCTCTCAGAGTCTCTCTCAGTCTCTCTCTCTCTCTCTCTCTCTCTCTCTCTCTCTCTCTCTCTCTCTCTCTCTCTCTCTCTCTCTCTCTCTCTAATATCTCTGTCTCCCTCTAAGACCTCTCTCTCTCTCTCTCTCTCTCTCTCTCTCTCTCTCTCTCTCTCTCTCTCTCTCTCTCTCTCTCTCTCTCTCTCTCTCTCTCTCTCTCTCTCTCTCTCTCTCTCTCTCTCTCTCTCTCTCTCTCTCTCTCTCTCTCTCTCTCTCTCTCTCTCTCTCTCGCTCTCTCTCTCTCTAAGAGAGTCTCTCTATATATTTATAGATATATATGTATATAAATATATATATATATACAAATGCTCATTTTCTCCTTTTATATTCCTTTGTTCATGTCCAGAATTTACTGCTAATCCTGTCTATCGCCTTCGCTGTGCTTGCAGTTCGCTCATTGGGAGTGCCGAGGCAAGAAATGCAAATAAGATGAACTAAACTTTTATTTGACCTAAATCATAGTCTATACACATTTCCCGAATTGTGCAGCGAGGCTGAATGTGTGTTTTCAAATAGTGGCCCGTATGGACATTCCGATTCAAAATGGAGACACGAGTAGCTAAGTTATTAATGAAAAGGGAAGAGAGAATTGAAGCTCGAGACTAGGATCTTTCGGAAAATTGTTCGCTAAAAAATTTCCTGTTAGATGATATGCAAAATCAAAAAGCTATGGAAGTCGATAGGGAAGAGCATGAGACGGGTGGACTTCAATGAGGTAGTAATCGTAAGTACCTACCACTGTTCACCAGGCTGGGAATTAAAGACCATGAAAGGAAATGTGGGAAGGTATAGTGCAGACATATAGCAAAACGATTCTAAGGGGCCAGAAATTGAAGCAAGAACAACTTCTTGATGCGGACAATCTTTATACAGCCATGACAACGGACCATTCTGTTGTCAAATACTATTGCCGGGCAAGTATGAAAAAGATGACAAGGAATATCATCGTCCACATTAGGAGAAAATTCAGTTTAGTTAACTTCTTCAATCTTAAAATTCCACTAAATACAGGTTAGGAAAGTATTCAAAAATATGCTGCTTAAATAATCCCAATAAGTTCGAACTACAATTGTATGAAAACAACACAACAAAGCAGGGAATTGTACGTGCGGAGTTTATTATAGGAGGGCCTCTGTCAATAGATAAACGAACAGGAGAGAGCACCCCCTTAATCTATGCCTGTAGTAGTTGATGAAACCAAGATTTATAACTGTTCTCCTATCTTCTAAGTTACGAAAACAACTGCGCCCACACACGCCAAACTCTCGTTATGTCCTCCGCACACGCCAAACTCCCGTTATGTCCTCCGCACACGCCAAACTCCCGTTATGTCCTCTGTCTAACACAACACCCAACTGCAAAGTGGGCACCAAACACCAACTCTCCGTACACAGAAGACGGCACGAAACAACAACAAAAACTGTCTGACACAATGAGCAACTCCCGAGAGAACACCAAACAATGGACAAACTTTACGTATGCACAACAATGCCTACGTTCAGGTCGTCAAATAAGTACTGCTCAGGTTTTATCACTGATAGTTGATGGAAAACATATAGAATTTAACTTGATGGTGGAATGCTTTGTTAGGAACTGCTTGTTCGATCAGGATAGGAATGCTGCTCTAAGATTTTGCACCTGCAGATTTCAAACCATATTGCAGAGTGTATTAACAGATCAGAAAGATGGCAGTTCTAGAGGCCTACCCAGTATGATATTGGTGAAAATTTGATAGGACAGTTCTGTAGAGAAAGTTCCTGTTTGTTCCCTGCAGGCCTAAGTGGATATTGCATACATGTCATAGCAGCTATATTTGAGCTTGCTGGTTACTATCTGGACAGCTTCAAAGTTGATCCTTATGAGAAAGCATGTACTCGCCAGTTAAGGAAATGGGGTGCTTCAAACACTTAAGAGCAGCCAAAGTAACCTGTATTGGAAACAACATTGCTATCTGGTATCACAAAGAGTGGCATAGAACCAAATTTTTATCATCCCAATCTAAAAGGAAATGCTTCATGTAGTCTAGTGCCCCTTTGCCCAGTGAAAAGAAACCCAAATGAATTTTTAGATGATGAAATGTTAGATATTGGCAGGAACAGTGAAGGTGAAATATTTTCGAAAAGGAATCATTAGATATTACATATTGTACTTAAGTTCAGGTTTCAATGGGTTTAGCTGGTATGACATGGTCTCATTTCTTAGTTTATGTGTACTAAGAACCGATTATTGTTCATGTTGGTTTTGATGAGGTGTGTCTGTTTTCAGTAGCTAAGAAATTTGAAAAGTTCCACTAAGAGTACCTCTTGCTTTGCATACTGCAGAGAGAGGAGGCTGGCATGTGTCAAATCATGATGGTAGTACCAACATTACCTATACATACTACATTATCACCCTTCTCCTTATTTTCATTTCCCTTTTCATGTAATGAGTTATAATTATTGAAGGGAACCTTTTTCTAGACTGTGTTGTCGTTTGTTTAGCTCCTGTCTTTGAGACATAACAGAAGTGTCCAACACAATAACTACAGAACAATGCTAAGTAGGCTGCTCATGAATTTAGCATTTTCAAAATGTACAAAACTACTGAAAATATCAAATATGTGAATGCTCCTTAACTCATTTCAATTATTTTGCTTTTGATCAAACCTACCATGCAGCTCTTAATTGGCATAACACCATGCTCCATTGAAAAATATTATATTTATAAACCAGTTAGTATTAGAAATGTAGCACTGCAGTGGAGTTATGACTCTTGTAACAATCTTGCTAGGTTGATCTGTATGCACTTGGTCTGACAGTAATTTAATATATTCCAACAAAACCTCATATCATTCCTGTACTCCATATGTAGATCCAGGAAAAATTTAGGTTGGTGGTCAGCAAGGGTGTTGCCAGGATTTCCCCAACCGGGGGATTAGTTCCCCAGCCGGAGGGATAGAGTTTTGATTTACAGAAGCTTGTGTTTGGTAACGATTGGTAATGGACTTGACTACATTCACCCATGGGGGACTGTAGCAGGTGGCCCTTCAGCTCAAGCTGAAATACAAGGGTCATCCAGGAGTAATTTAGCACAAATAAACAAAAATTACTTTGCAAACAAGTGACAATAAATTCGGTAGAGAGATATGATTATAGTATATCATTGGTCTGTTGGTGTTAGCAAAGGACTGTTGATACCATTGCAAACATGATGCAAAATATTTGTTCAGATCTTTCTGCTACTCACCAGAAAATTACATGAAATTAGAAATAATTACAAAAATTTCAGGAGAGGGGAAATTTTGAAATAATGTGGCATTCACCTTCAAATGTTAGTAATGTTTACCCCTAAGGGATTGGGGCACTTCAAAGTAACCCTGATTAGACTGACATCTGGACCTTGAGACAAAATGACCCAATTTAATGTTAGATTCTTTGACAGTTTTTCAAACCATTTTCATGAAAATGAGGAAAATTTTCAACTTATGAGTGGGAATATTATTGATTTTGAAACCCTTCTATAATACTAAACATTTACGTAATTGTCTACCTACCCTGCCGTAAACTGGGACCTGTTGGCAAGAAAATCTTGAAAATATCAGCCCAACATTAAGTAAAGCAATTAATAGATCAGCTCCAAAATTTGCTACCCGCGAGGTTATGCTTTGCTTACCTAAATGCATAGCAATACTTAGTCCTGGATCTCTGGCTTCTAGGAAACTGCAGAGCAGGAAAATTGCAGGGGAGAAGTCTGCTTCCCTTGTGAGTATCCTTTAGCTGAAGGCTGGGGCCATGTTTGCTACTCGTAGCTCGTATGAGGTATACTGCCCGCAAAAAAATCATTGTCAAAGGAATGCATTTTCACAAATGATCACTCTGTTTTCCGCTTGTTCGATCAATTCCACAGCATATTTTGCCCACAAAATATGTGATTGAAAAACGTGGAATATTTCAAACTGGACGGGTGCTCCCGCCAAGTTTGAGTCAAAGTAGGCCCTGATTGGTGTACTAATAAGTTTCAAAATTGAATTGTGCTCCTGCCAAAAGATCAATGCTAAAAAATTTTGAAGCTAATTGGCCAATTGAATGATTTTTAAATACGACTGGTGCTCCTGCCAAAAGAGAAATTGTCAGTGAGGCATAAGACTACTTTACGGACTACAAGCAATGGAATTCAAACTTCAGTGGAATGAACAACCGGTATCACAGTTTGTAGGAAAGACTTGAAATCACTAATCATGTCTTGCAAAAAATTTCACAGCCTCTATTTTTCTGCTATTTTGTTACTACTTTTAGTTACAAAGTCATGAAAATTCAATTGGTGCTGAAGCCACTCTGTACAGCAATTTTACTTCACTAAAAACTTGGCTATTTTTTATCTCTTATGTATTCTTCCTCTTCTAGCATTAAAAATTCAAAACTTGCAAAGTTCAAACGAATATTTAAGGGGAAACAAAACTCTTCAGACAGGTCCTTGCAGTTCTGGTTTAGAAGGCTAACAAATAAGGCATTGCTTATTTCCTTGTCATTTCCACTTTGTTCAGCTAGATAAAAAAATAAATAAAATAAATCAAAAAAAAATCAAAATAAAAAAAAATCCAAATAAAAAAAATGATGGTTGTCCCCACTAGCAATTTTATGTTTGGAATTTGTATCCTGTCAGGTCACTCTTTGTCTTGCAGATTTTCTTACACATTGAGTATTGAAGCTTTTCACCTTCCATCTGCAAACAAATAAGTTTCAGAGGGAAGAAAAAAGATCAAGGGCACAGGCGCTTGGCATGGTAGTATAAGCAACAGAAACAAACGACGTCTAAGTAAAGACAAACAGGCCTAAGGAAAAGCTTCCAACCTTGCATGGCGAGCAAAACGAAAATTTTGTCTGTACTCTGAAGTGAAATGTGAAATTACCTGTGCACATGCTTTTTCAAAAACATATTTTACCCTCGATCTTTTCCTCACATATAATCCTAGCATTTTCTCTCCTCCCACAATTAGCTCTCTTCTTGGTAACTCTGATCACTGGCTCATAACCTTACGGCATGACTTCCTCCCTCACCTGGACAGGCCCTTTGCTCCGCAAAGAGTCTTTCACTATAACAAGGCTGACTGGGACTCCCTTCACACTTTTTGCTTTCTCTTGCAAATGTTCCAATAGTCAAGCCATATTTCGTATAAACACTCATTGCTGTAGTGAGCATGACCATTCGGGCCGAAGTGCTTCAGCAGCTACAGTTATTTTCCCAGCAATCTTTGTCTTCTCTCTTGCATAGTTGCTCTCCTCCTCTCGTTGCAATGAAATCATCTCCCTGTCCTTTTGTCCTTTTAACAGATTGATAATTCTGTGTGTCGATAATTCAGGGGTTTCCTTGAGCTCCATTTTTGACAAGAAGTAGATACATCTTAATTAAGGCCTCCTATAGATGAACTGCATGTGAAAGTGAGGCTGTGCTCAATAAAGCTGGGAGTAGTTTTTGGGGAGTATGGGTTGAATTCCCACATCTTATTGTTTATGTGGTTGCTAGGGATGTTGCAAAGGGAATAAATCTCACATATTCAACAAGCTGTTATTTTTTCGAATACTTCTTTCTTCAAAGGACCTAACCGACCCATACCAGTAAAATAGTGTCAAATCAATAAAGACAATTTTCGGGTTGAAATGCAGGGGTCTTCCACTTGAAGATTTATTTAGTTAAACACATCCAGCATTTAATCCAGCATCCAGCATTTCCACCCAAGAAAATATAGACCTTCGATGTGAGGGGTGGACAAATGCAATCCGCATTCCACCCAAAATTTCACCCAACATTTCCTTCATCGTACATGATGTGAGGGGCGTGTTGCAACGATTAAAAAAGGCGCCTAAAATACAATCGTGAGCAAAGATGGTTGACTTAGAAAGCAGCATGTTAAAATGGAAAGTAGCTGTAGCCAAAAAGTGATTCGATCAATGTCAAGACTGACGTCAACATTGAGATTCCTTGTGACCAATTGACACTGCTCAATTGCCTATCAATAACATATTCCGCTATGCTTAAGTTATTGTTGCTAGCCTCTCCAGAATGCAAGCAGTGGTCCTCCGAGAGAGCCAACGTTTCCTGTCACAATTTTCATACTTTTGAGAAGGAATTTTACTGGCGCGAGTGTCTTGGTGCCTCCAAGTCTTTGAATGTACCATTTCACATGAACATTAGGGCAACATTAGCTTTTAGAGGATCGGATGTGGCTACTCTGCAATGCAGAATTGAGCAAGTGTAATGAACTTGCCCTGTCAACTAAGTAGAAAATCGTATGCATCATTTCGGAAAAAATTGAAAATGCACCTATGATGACTTTTGAAGATATTTCAAAGAAATTTATTGACTAGATCAAAAAGGACTATGCAGAAATTGACGTACAGCCAATTTCTGAACGCATCTTAGTTGTTGGTGTTTCCTTTGATGGCTCATGACAAAAGTGTGGGTATATATCACCTGATGGCATTGGATGTACGATAGGCTTACTGACTGGCTTGCCAATTAACTATGAAGTCCTTTCACATTTTGGTTTTAAATGTGAAACTTCGGAGCACAAAGGTACCGAATGGGAAAAGAAGCATAAACTGGATTGTCCCAAACATGTTGATGGAACTGCTGGAGCAATGGAATTTGCTTGTGCTCTGAAAACTTGTAAAAAAGATCTGTAGAGAAGCACAACTTTTGATGAATAACTGTCCTTTCAGATGGAAATAGAATGGCTTTTGATGGGCTCGGGTTTCTTATAGCGACTGTCAAGACAATGACTGCAATAAAGACGACCTCACAAGGGCGACGTAATCAAATTGGCGACTTTCAAAATGGCTGTTGTCCGGATGGTGACTGCCTTATAACAGCGATTGCTACGATATTGACTTTACTGTCTACTTCCAAATGAGATACACCGTATTCTCTATAATGAGCGCGGGTGGCACTGATTTAATTTTGACCCCAGAGAGGGGGCTCATTGGAGAGAGGCGCTCATTGGATTGGGACGCTCATTAAAAGCATAGAAATCCACAAAAAAATGGCAAAGTTTTGAATTGCAAATGGTTATAATCTTTAAAGTTGTTATTTCATTGTTTTATAAGTGTATAGGCAAAATGTTTCTATTATATCAATGTCTTCCGAGTCTAAATCCTCATCGACTTGAAAAATTGCTGGAGTGGCATCTTGAATATCTAATTCATCAATATCTTCGAATGGATTTTGTGTGGTTTAGGCAGTGAAAATTCAGTATCTTTGCAGCATTTCGCATGGATTCCCTGTTTAGAGCAAGGAATTTGTAACCAACACTGCCGTCAGCTGCCAGATTAAGAGCGCAAGACTGAAATGGCTTGCAGATTTTTTTGTGGGGAGGGGGGGGAGTGTTCATCGGAGAGGGGCAGTCATTGGAGAGGGAGCGCTCATTAAAGAGAATGCGGTACTCAGAAAGGAGCAGACTTGTTTTCTTTTGCTTGTGATTTCGCGTTCACATTCTCGAATTTGTGTTCGCTTTGTGAAAACTTCATCGGTTAGTCATTGCTGCAAGCCTTGATAAGCAGAATCGCATGTTTGAAAAATTTAATATGCCCTGAAGTGGAGTTCATAAAATCAAGAAAAGGAAGTGACATGATAAGTGATGAAGGATTTTTGTACAGTATGTAACAAATAAATATTATCCACTGGAGGTGTGCAAAGGCTGGTTGTAAGGGTCGCCTAACGACAAGTGTGCAGTATCGTCAGCAACAGCAGCCCCCAGTAAGCAGTAGCATCCAAATGCATCCACCAAATCCTGCGGAAATGGCAATACAGAGAATGGAAACACAGTAAAAACAGCCGCAGTCACAACACGAGATCCACCAAGAAGAATTGTGCAAGACGCAATCGCCCATGTTAATGAAAAAATTGCAGCAGCTATTGGTTGTTCTACAAATCTGCGTCAGACCTTTAGACGGAAAAGGAAAGCAACAGATGATAACCCCCTTGCACCTGGTACTGTTGGAGAACTGTTGATACCCAACAAAGTAAAGGATTTTGGCTAAAATTTTAGGTGAAAGATAAGGAAAAAATCAATCGAGTGATGCGGTGATGTCACTCCTATGACAATGGCTCTTTTATTACAATCGCTATCATGTGTTCGCTGTTGGGACAGCTGCTGTTTTAAAACCATCCCTATTGCAAAGTCGTCTTTATGGCAGTCGCTGTTTTGACAGTCGCTATCCAGCCCAGATACCCTTTTGATGCTGTGACAGGCTTAGATGAATATGGTCCTGATGTTGTAATCAAGAAAGAATATTGCATCAATCATGTGTCGTAGTGCATGAGAGCAGAATTGCAAGCTATTATCGCAGTTTAAAATGCCCAAAAAGCTCCCGTTTGTGGAAAAGGAAAGCTTACCATGGATAACATAATAAAAACGCAAAACTATTATGGAAGGGCAGGAAAGGACCATTTTTGATATTGATACCTTAAAAGGACAGAAAATGACAATTCTTTGCATATGTCTTTAACAGATAGAGTGGTAAAACATGCTCACTGCTTACCAGAAAAGCATTCCTTGTATTTTGGCAGAGGGCCCTTGCTGCATCAAAGACACCTGGTCCACATGGAGAACACGATAAGCTGCGACCAGAAATGGGGAAGAAGTTAATGCCCATTCTCCAGCGTCTATCAGATGATGCGCTATTAACACGTTCTTTGCAAAGCAAGACACAAAATAAAAATGAAGCACTTCACAATATCATTTGGAAACTGTGTCTCAAAACAATTTACAATGGCAGGAAAACAGTTCAGACAGGAGTGCAATTAGCTGCTTGCAAGTTTGCAGTGGGGCAGAGCTTCAAACCAGTCTTTGTAAATCATGAGCCTCAATGCTTTGACTGCTAAACAATGAACATAAAAAAAAAAAGAGGGAGAAAGATGTAAATATAGACATAAAATTGACAGTATCTGAAGCTCCTTGTAATTTTTTATTCACGTAAAATAGGTTTGTCGTAAAATTCTATTAATGCCAATCATTCCTTATATCACATAACAGTTATGCTTAACTCATATAACAGTTATGCTAGTTTTGAACTTAAAGGTTTAAATGCATTTTTCTCAAAACCCTAACAGTAATGGTGCGGATCTGCTTAGTAACAGTAACATTTTCAACTATCTATGCCTATAACATTTTTACAGGCTAAGACCTATTCACCATTTCTGAATCTTATTTGAATTCTTATTTTATAGAGAGTACAAAAAAATGTCTATTTTTTCATATCTTTTGCTATGTTTTGTAATCAGACAGAAAAGGTCCCTCATAAATGCGAAAAATAAAAAATTCTCACATTGAGAGCATTTGTACACTATTAAGCACAATGGAACCGTTTGTTCCACACGCACCACAGGCCTTTGGGCCATCGATAGATGATTCGGCAACCAAGATCTACAACCTCCTCATATGGACTCTCGACGAGACGTCATGTCAAACCACCATACACTACTAAGCACAATAAGAAAATAGCAAAACGCTTCTGTGAACACTCTTCGATTATATAAGACTAATAGCATTAATAGAAACTTTTCAAAATACTTTTCAGCCTAGATATATATTGCAACCAAACAACAATGCTTGCACTTGGAAGGAAATTTCCGTTTATAGGAAAGTTTCACCATTCACAAGGAAATCAGAAGGAAATTTAAATAAGAAGAAAAGAAAGAAACTCTAATAAAGCATAAGGAATATCAACAACATTTGAAATTTCACAACAGAAGGAGAAAAATTTAGTTTAAAGTTGTTTTTGCTCTATCCATCTATCGACCCATCGATCTATCTATCTATCTATCTATCTATCTATCTATCTATCTATCTATCTATCTATCTATCTATCTATCTATCTATCTATCTATCTATCTATCTATCTATCTATCTATCTATCTATCTATCTATCTATCTATCTATCTATCTATCTATCTATCTATCTATCTATCTATCTATCTATCTATCTATCTATCTATCTATCTATCTATCTATCTATCTATCTATCTATCTATCTATCTATCTATCTATCTATCTATCTATCTATCTATCTATCTATCTATCTATCTATCTATCTATCTATCTATCTATCTATCTATCTATCTATCTATCTATCTATCTATCTATCTATCTATCTATCTATCTATCTATCTATCTATCTATCTATCTATCTATCTATCTATCTATCTATCTATCTATCTATCTATCTATCTATCTATCTATCTATCTATCTATCTATCTATCTATCTATCTATCTATCTATCTATCTATCTATCTATCTATCTATCTATCTATCTATCTATGCCCATCTATGCAAATCTATGCCTATCTATCTATGCCCATCTATGCCCATCTATGCCTATCTATCTATCTATCTATCTATCTATCTATCTATCTATCTATCTATCTATCTATCTATCTATCTATCTATCTATCTATCTATCTATCTATCTATCTATCTATCTATCTATCGATGCCTATCTATCTATCGATCTATGTAACTTACATATCTTTTGATATAGATATCGATTTCTTTTTGCGTCTATTGCTAAGAAAGGCTAACAGGAACCAGCTAACAAAAAGCCTTTATTGTTAAAGTCGGAAAAGGTTTGTTTTGTTTGTGATATGGTAGAACTTGAGTATGCAAAGCAGCTATATGTAAAGATGCTATGAATTTATTTTAGGAGATTAAATGAAAGTTAACGCGTTATGAAGATATTTGAATCGTCAGGAATTCGAAGATTTGTTAAAGGTATGTTGTTCTCTTTTGAGATATTGCTCTTAATTAAATTGGCTACATCGAACGATTCATAGTCGACTTATTGGCTTTCCAGAAAACGGAACTTTCTTGATCCATTCTGTGAAGACATAACATTGTCCTTAACCAAAATCTTTAAATTTGAATACCATGTTTTACATCAGGTTGCAAAATGATGCTGTTGTTTCAAGCTAATATGTTGGTGCTTATAGTGAACAAGAAAACACTCTTGCCTTAAAAGAATACGTTGGAAACTGCTAGAAATGCACAAGAGATCAACGCAGATTGCTCAAGCCCTTTCCATAAAATAGGGAAGGAAGCTTTCTGGCTAGAACGAACTCGCCTGTTCCAAAGGAGTGAGAGAAAAAGCCCTGTTAAGGCTAGATCTGCAATTTGTGTCAGAGTGACTCATTAAATGGATATTGCCTGTAAGTCCATATTCATCTTTCATTAAGAGTGAATTTATTTTTGCCCATCACTCTCTATAGAATCAGGAAATCCTTCAATCAATAAATAATTTCTTACAAATCTAAATAGATCTATGCCTATCAACCAGGGACCAGCTATCTAGACCTATCTCGAGGTGCCTGATGATCTATGCCGATTATTCAATCTGCCTATCGATCCATCTATCGATCTATCTATCTATCTATCTATTTATCTATCTATCTATCTATCTATCTATCGATCTATCTATCTATCTATCTATCTATCTATCTATCTATCTATCTATCTATCTATCTATCTATCTATCTATCTATCTATCTATCTATCTATCTATCTATCTATCTATCTATCTATCTATGACTATCTATCTATCTATCTATCTATCTATCTAACTATCTATCTATCTATGTATCTATCTATCTATCTATCTATCTATCTATCTATCTATCTATCTATCTATCTATTTATCTACCTATCTATCGATCTATCTAGCTATCTATGCCCATCTATGCCCATCTATGCCTATCTATCTATGCCCATCTATGCCCAACTATGCCCATCTATGCCTATCTATCTATCTATCTATCTATCTATCTATCTATCTATCTATGTATCTATCTATCTATCTATCTATCTATCTATCTATCTATCTATCGATCTATCTATCTATCTATGCCCATCTATGCCCATCTATGCCTATCTATCTATGCCTATCTATCTATGCCCATCTATGCCCATCTATGCCCATCTATGCCCATCTATGCCTATCTATCTATGCCCATCTATGCCCATCTATGCCCATCTATGCCTATCTATCTATCTATCTTTCTATCTATCAATCTATCTATCTATCTATCTATCTATCTATCTATCTATCTATCTATCTATCTATCTATCTATCTATCTATCTATCTATCTATCTATCTATCTATCTATCTATCTATCTATCTATCTATCTATCTATCTATCTATCTATCTATCTATCTATCTATCTATCTATCTATCTATCTATCTATCTATCTATCTATCTATCTATCTATCTATCTATCTATCTATCTATCTATCTATCTATCTATCTATCTATGCCCATCTATGCAAATCTATGCCTATCTATCTATGCCCATCTATGCCCATCTATGCCTATCTATCTATCTATCTATCTATCTATCTATCTATCTATCTATCTATCTATCTATCTATCTATCTATCTATCTATCTATCTATCTATCTATCTATCTATCTATCTATCTATCGATGCCTATCTATCTATCGATCTATGTAACTTACATATCTTTTGATATAGATATCGATTTCTTTTTGCGTCTATTGCTAAGAAAGGCTAACAGGAACCAGCTAACAAAAAGCCTTTATTGTTAAAGTCGGAAAAGGTTTGTTTTGTTTGTGATATGGTAGAACTTGAGTATGCAAAGCAGCTATATGTAAAGATGCTATGAATTTATTTTAGGAGATTAAATGAAAGTTAACGCGTTATGAAGATATTTGAATCGTCAGGAATTCGAAGATTTGTTAAAGGTATGTTGTTCTCTTTTGAGATATTGCTCTTAATTAAATTGGCTACATCGAACGATTCATAGTCGACTTATTGGCTTTCCAGAAAACGGAACTTTCTTGATCCATTCTGTGAAGACATAACATTGTCCTTAACCAAAATCTTTAAATTTGAATACCATGTTTTACATCAGGTTGCAAAATGATGCTGTTGTTTCAAGCTAATATGTTGGTGCTTATAGTGAACAAGAAAACACTCTTGCCTTAAAAGAATACGTTGGAAACTGCTAGAAATGCACAAGAGATCAACGCAGATTGCTCAAGCCCTTTCCATAAAATAGGGAAGGAAGCTTTCTGGCTAGAACGAACTCGCCTGTTCCAAAGGAGTGAGAGAAAAAGCCCTGTTAAGGCTAGATCTGCAATTTGTGTCAGAGTGACTCATTAAATGGATATTGCCTGTAAGTCCATATTCATCTTTCATTAAGAGTGAATTTATTTTTGCCCATCACTCTCTATAGAATCAGGAAATCCTTCAATCAATAAATAATTTCTTACAAATCTAAATAGATCTATGCCTATCAACCAGGGACCAGCTATCTAGACCTATCTCGAGGTGCCTGATGATCTATGCCGATTATTCAATCTGCCTATCGATCCATCTATCGATCTATCTATCTATCTATCTATTTATCTATCTATCTATCTATCTATCTATCGATCTATCTATCTATCTATCTATCTATCTATCTATCTATCTATCTATCTATCTATCTATCTATCTATCTATCTATCTATCTATCTATCTATCTATCTATCTATCTATCTATCTATGACTATCTATCTATCTATCTATCTATCTATCTATCTAACTATCTATCTATCTATGTATCTATCTATCTATCTATCTATCTATCTATCTATCTATCTATCTATCTATTTATCTACCTATCTATCGATCTATCTAGCTATCTATGCCCATCTATGCCCATCTATGCCTATCTATCTATGCCCATCTATGCCCAACTATGCCCATCTATGCCTATCTATCTATCTATCTATCTATCTATCTATGACTATCTAACTATCTATCTATCTATCTATCTATCTATCTATCTATCTAACTATCTATCTATCTATGTATCTATCTATCTATCTATCTATCTATCTATCTATCTATTTATCTATCTATCTATCGATCTATCTATCTATCTATGCCCATCTATGCCCATCTATGCCTATCTATCTATGCCCATCTATGCCCAACTATGCCCATCTATGCCTATCGATCTATCTATCTATCTATCTATCTATCTATCTATCTATCTATCTATCTATCTATCTATCTATCTATCTATCTATCTATCTATCTATCTATCTATCTATCTATCTATCTATCTATCTATCTATCTATCTATCTATCTATCTATCTATCTATCTATCTATCTATCTATCTATCTATCTATCTATCTATCTATCTATCTATCGATCTATCTATCTATCTATCTATTTATCTATCTATCTATCGATCTATCTATCTATCTATGCCCATCTATGCCCATCTATGCCTATCTATCTATGCCCATCTATGCCCAACTATGCCCATCTATGCCTATCTATCTTTGCCCATCTATGCCCATCTATGCCTATCAATGCCCATCTATGCCTATCGATCTATCTTTCTATCTATCTATGTATCTATCTATCTATCTAAATATCTATCCATCTATCTATCTATCTATCTATCTATCTATCTATCTATCTATCTATCTATCGATCTATCTATCTATCTATCTATCTATCTATCTATCTATCTATCTATCTATCGATCTATCTATCTATCTATCTATCTATCTATCTATCTATCTATCTATCTATCTATCTATCTATCTATCTATCTATCTATCTATCTATCTATCTATCTATCTATCTATCTATCTATCTATCGATCTATCTATCTATCTATCTATCTATCTATCTATCTATCTATCTATCTATCTATCTATGTATCTATCTATCTATCTATCTATCTATCTATCTATCTATCTATCTATCTATCTATCTATCTATCTATCTATCTATCTATCTATCTATCTATCTAT